>VWZS01008802.1:356930-636561 GCA_013397075.1 Rhabdornis inornatus | reverse complement strand
GCACTGAATATTCCTATAAACCATGGAGAAAGACTTGGGGGGGGGGGCGGGTTGGAGTGTTTCATTTGATAGATTGTTGACCAAAAGCACCTGTGTTAAGGATCCTTTGCCCCGAGAAGAAAAGGGGATCTCTATCTCTGGAGATGAAGCATGAACAGAGAGAAAGAGAGATGGAGAGAACTTTTGTTTTGGAACAGTCCATTCTTAAAAGTAAATACCCCATGAGTTTTAACATGGCCCATAAGCACAGATTTGGGAAAGCTGTGAAGATGGGAGGAGCTTCACGACTTTGCAAGTTTTTTCCCAGGCAGATGTGAATCGTGAAAGAGAAGCCACAAGAGAACTGCTTTTTTCCCTCATTGTGGAGAAATCCCTATGGCCTGACAAAAGGAAACTTCTCTCTCTGAAGTGAATTGAAAGGGACTAATCAAGTTAGGAACTGACTGAAGTAGTTTTTTTGTATGTTTGTTTTGTTGTTAGGAAGGTTGGGAGAGGGGAGGAGGGAGTGGTCTGAAGATCTTATTCTGAATTTCGGTTTTTTTTCCCTTTCTTTGTGTAGTTAATAAAGTTTTTTATACCCTTTTTAAGTTTTAGACCTACTTGCTTTTGCTGGTTCTGTCTCACAACAGAAAATGAGTGTATTTAATTTGGCAAATCAAGACTATAACAACTTGTATTTTATAATTACTGGAAGACACACAAGAAGGAATGGTTGTTTTCCTCTTTAAAGAGATACACAGGGCAAGAAAGGTTGAACTGATCATCATAATATAAAAAAAATATAAAGAAGAAAAGCTATTCTGAGAGGAAATGATCTGCATTCACGCAAAAAAGAGTATACCTTTACATTTCAAAGGTCTTGTAAAGAATTTTTAAATAAAAGTTTTATTCCACCATTTATTATTATTATTACTACTACTGCTATATCCCCAATGACATTAAAATGTGCATGTAAGAAAGAAGAACAGAGAGAAATGTTATCTGAGCCTTCTAGTACAGTTTATTATCTTGAATCTTTTAGAAACTAGAACCGAATAAAAACAAAGCTAAACAATTTTAATGATAACTGTCCTATTTGGTGAAGCTACATTAAGTAATTTCTGATAATCTCCAACAGATGAATGGACTTCCTCCCTTCCCCTCCAAATTGTTGTTAAACTAATAAATCAAAGAGGTTGATAATGTCTTATGGCCTTCTTGGACTTTCCTTTGTTAATGACTTCCAAACCATTTCTACATATTCATGATTCATGGTGGAGAAAACCTGGCTGCAAGCTTAATTCACTCCTATGATACAGTCATTGAGATTCATGGGATAGTCTTAAAGTACCTAAGAGTCTGATGCACTGATCATAAAAAGTCAAAGTTTCAATTTATTATGGATTCCTTGCTCTAACTTTCAAGACAGATCTTGCTCTGTATTAAATGAGCAAATTCAACTCCAAAAGATATACTCTAGTTAGATAATACATAGCCAAAATGTCTTAAAATGAAACTGTTGCATCAAGATTTTGTTCATTCCATGTTATGGTTATTCATGAATAAAATATTATATGTTTGGATTGTCACACCAAACTTTTAAATAAAAATCCCATAAACTAAAAGAATGTAAGGATAAAAATCAATAGCAAGAGATGGGAACACTTGCTCCAGGAAAATATATTATGGAAAAAAATTATTTGGATTGGACCTTAAAGTGAGCTGTAAATATCCTCCACCAACCATTTTATTTCTTATTGATGTTTTAAATCTCCATGTAGCATTTTAGCACTCACTAAGTATATAAATCCATAGCAGTAACATTAACATGAACTTACTATGTGGTGTACTATATATCATTTAAGGTGTCCTAAAGGTGGCACTTTCTTTTCTTTCTTGTTCTTTCCCCAGGGATTTTGTCCTGTGGTGCCAGATTTCATCATTGATAGCTAGATTTGTTATTTCACTGACTACTCTATAGTATATTTTACTGCAGTTAGTTCCTGAAGAGTGTTAAATGCTTCCCATTAGAGAAAGATTTTTAAAATTAATATGGATATACAATAGAATCATAGAAATATTTGGGTTAGAAGGAACCTTAAAGACCATTTAGTTCCAAACCCCTGCCAAGGACAGGAACATCTTTCACTAGACCAGGTTGTTCAGAGCTTCATCCAGCCTGGCCTTGACCACTTCCAGGGATGGGGCATCCACAGCTTCTCTGGGCAACCTGTGCCAGTGCCTCACCACCCCTAAAGAAAAGAATTTCTTCCCAATATCTAACCCAAACCTGTCGCTGGCACGGGTTCTGGGGTCCCCCAGGGATCCCTGAGACTGCCAGGGCAGTCCTCAGTGACAAACACGCTTCCAAGCTTGGCCTGGACAGAATTTGGCTTGGAGCATGCTCTCAAACCAGCAGGGTGAAGAGATCGGAATATGGAGAAAGGCACAATTCCATAGTTTATTTCATGAAGGCATCCATTCTAGCATATTCAACAGCTGGGGTTTTTCATGGGTTTTTATATCTTTAGAGGGTTTTACACTTTTCACCAATAATCAAGGGAATTCTAAATTCTAACCAATCCATGAAGGATTTTACATTCAAAACTAGCCTGTAGATGCTAAAAGAAAATGAACCGCTAATATTACAGATAGATAACATGGGGTCCAGCAATGGGGTTTGCATTCCTTTTTGGGTTCATCATTCAACAAGAAGTTTGTTGTCTTTTAAGCTATGGTTTTCCAGGGGCCCTGTTTTGGGGACTTAAAAGGGTTTTCTGCTTTAAGAATGTCTTCTGTTCCCTCCACACAAACTGCTCTCTTTCACTTTTAAGCTATTCACCCTTATCACCATCTGCTCTTGTGAAAAGTTTCTCTCCATCTCCATTTTCATTAAGAATACCACCCAAATTCACTGAATCAAATGATCTAGACATTTTTTTTCCTTGTTACCTGCTTAAACATAACAGGCATTTGCTTTAAAGCTGCAGACCTCAGTTTTCAAAACTGAACTTAAAAAGGCAATCAGTAAACCACAATCACTTAATATATGAAACTCCAGAAATACTCAATGGTACCTACTTACAGAACAATAAAACTGGAAGAAAAAGTAATATATTACAGTTGATGCAGTACACAGCTGTTTTTGCAGTACAATGTTTGCTGTTTGGTTTTTAAAATTAATGAGTAATGTTAATTCTTCCCTATGTTTATACATTGTCATGATATGCAGCTTTGTCATGGTATAGTTTTATAGTCTATGGTCACTCAGAACAAGGAACCATATTACAGTTACACCAAAACTGAGTAAATATCTCTCTGGGGAAACAAACTTTTCCCCAAATTTTTACAATTTAGAAAAAATATTTTCTTTTAGTTTGAATACTGAAAGCTTTTAATGGGTAAAATAACAAAATACTTCATTATAAGAGTACATTCAGAATTCAATATATTTTTGTTGGAATCACAAATTAATATTTTCTGAAAATTAGCATTCAACAAGGCATAAAAATGCTTAGTTACAGCAGAATATTTTAAATCATGTTATGCATGCTATATTCATGTTCATTTCCAATTAAATTAGTACCATGTAATGAAAACCAAAGGAATTATTCTTCGATATTGTTAAGTAGAGTAGTCTATTATTTGTCTGCAATAAACTTTCATTCTAATTAATATTTTCTGGACTTCAGTCATTTGAAAAACTCTTTTTCTGTAAAGTTTTTCAGGTGCCATTCTGTTTTCTTTCTCTCCTCTTTGGTCTCTTCCATGTTCACAGAATATTTCAGTGACAACCGATCCTGTGAGATGCAAGGCTATTTTATATTTGAATACAACAGGATCTATGTTATAATCCTACAAAAGCAGATTTTCTACATAGAGCTTACTTTAGTAATGATGAACTTGAGGCAACAGGAAAGGAGAATGTACAAAAAATCAGAATAGACATAGATGCTGAACTAAAAAAAAATATCTAAGTGCTGCAAGTGGGAATAGATGAAAGGTGACTTTTAAAGAAATTAAATAGGTTAAATTGGTTTCCTTCAACAGTGCTGTTTGCTTGCTGCCCGTGTTCACTTTACTTGTTATACTTTAAGAAAGAATGATCTTTTCATGCTACTTGTTACAGCTACAAAATGACATTGCTACTTTCTTAGCTTTAATTTCATCTGACACAAGAATATTTAACACTAGAATCAGCTGCCTGTATTTCATAAAAGCTGCTCAGTGCCATATTAGAAGTTAATACTCTATGCAATTGCTGATGTTCCTTCTGCTGCATGGCTTTTTACTTAATGCCATGAGACATAATTCTCAATAAAAGCAGTCACCAGAAAAAATAAGCTGACATAACCTTTGACACAGTACAACCTCAAAAAAGGTAGGTAAATAGCAGCAGGATGGTAATCATCCTTGGCTATTTAAACCAGGCAGAAAAATAATGCTTGACTAGATAGGTCTCCAAACCCAATTCAGGATGACTTCAGGAAAGCAAAGGTCTCTTACCCTAACAGACAATTTGTGGTTAGAAGTTTCCTATGAACAGACTGCACTGCCTATCAAACCTCTTTTTCTTCCTCTCTAGCTTGGAGAGATTCTACAAAAAAACAGGACACGCTATTCAAAGCTGGTTTAATTTTTTTTCTTTAGCCTTGCTATTTGTTACTCCTTAATCATCCTAGTTCAACAGGAGGCCAGCAGGCTGGCCCAAGACCAGGGGATGCTCTCTCCTTCAGCCTACTACTGGATCCTTGGGATGGAGCCAGGAGGCTGTGACTGCTTCTGGGGATGGCAACCAGCTGCTGCCTGAAGGGCAGTGACAGGAGGGCAGTGGGGCAGTGAGAACAGTCTGGTGACCCAACTGCAGCTCTGCACCTCCTGGGGCTGGGCCATTCTCCCTGCACTGAGCAGGAGCACTGCACTGAAACTTCCCAGCTGTAAAGATACTATTCCTGCTGCTCTGAAGAAAACAGTTTTCTCCTGAGGCATGTCAGTTCTTTACTGGTTTTCTTGCCTATGCTCTGTAGAGATGCTGCATCATCATCTCTTTTATGCAAAAGTGATAGCTGTCCTGTAGACAAGGAAGGGCTCTGCTCGCCTGGATGGAAATCTGAACATGAGTGAAGAGGCTCTTGATCATTTCCAAGGGTTGCAAAACTTTTCGATTTTGCAATTGCAAATAGTTCTAAATTTATATTGCACACATTATAAAATTAAACAGTTACTCATAATGATGAAGCAGGAAAAGGTCAAGGAAGTGAATACTCACTTTCACTTCAACAAATATCCTCATTCCAGGAATATCACTTTCCGTGAAAAATGGGGGAGAGAACATAAGGAGGAGGTGCTGAATATCTTAGCATCCGTGTAACCACTGCCAATGTAAATTTGAGCACAAGCTTAGTCTCTTTGTTACAGGGGAGAGATGGAGCCAAGGGGTAACATTTCCCAATAAAGTCTTGCCTAAATACTCACAGAATAAGGATGTTAAAAACCACACAAATTCTTAATGTATTTACAAAAGGTGGATCCTACTGTGCCTCCTGGCTAGAAGAACATCACAACTGGGAGCACGTGCAGAGACTGTGCAGGAAGCAGGATCTGACTTCTGTTGTTTGTCATGTGAGAGAGGAGGAATCACAGTGCGTTCTCTGGCATGGATGTAGGAGCATCTCCTCAGCAGATCCATTCCACTGTCCAGCTGAAAGTGCCCTGGTGTTCATTTTCTTCCTCCTCCCTCTCCTTCTCAGCACAACTGGAAGTTCCCCCTGGCTGCTGCTGTCAGAGCCAGTGCTGCTCTGCCTGGGCAGCCAGCAGAGCCCGAAGAACACGGGGAGGATTTCGGCAGAGGCCAGAACCAGTGCTGGAGGCAGAGAGGAGCACACTTGCCTGGCTGAATCTTGGTGACTCCTCTGCTCCATCTCCTCCAGGACCCAAGCCATCTGCTGGGTTTGCTGCTCCTCATGCTATGCAAGAGCTCTTGTGTGACATTTTCTTTCTGGTCTCCCACCCCCAGTACTCACAGCAGGATGCTCAGGACCATCAGGATTTGGGTGATGCTCCCAGCCATGGCCTGGAGGAGGAGGAGGAGGGAAGGGGCTCAGCTGGGCTGAGTGGCAGGTGAAGGCAGCTGGGACAGTAGGGGCAGGACACACAGGGATCTGGGAATGTGTGTGAGAGGGGATGTGGGAGCCCAGAGGTATCAGGGCCAAGGCTGGTGAGTGCTGTAGGGACCACATCCCCACATCCCTTTGTACACTGGCCACGGCTGGCATCTCCAGGCACCTTCCACCCAGCTGAGCCCAGGGTACTGCCTGGAGCCCCTAACCCTCCCCTCAGCCTTAGAAACATGTTCTGGCCTGGCCCTGGCTCAGCCCAGCCTTCCCCCTGCCTGACCCTGGCCTGAGCCAGCATGGCTGGATGGGACACGGGGGGACACAGCTTCCGTGACTTGGTCTGTGTGATGTCTCTGGCATCAGAGCCACATGCTGACACCCCACCAGGACGGCCATGGCCAGCACTGAATAATGCTTTGAACTTAGCCTTCTTTTCAGAAATCCTAGAACAATCCTGTTCCCCTCAGTAGATTGGTTCAGTTTTAACTTTTTTTGAATTATTATTCTGTACTAGACTAAATTTTTTGTTGTTGTTGTTGTTGTTGTTTTGTTGTTTGGGCACTGTGACTTTGCAAATATTCCATACACATATTCATGAAAAACAATGTTCATTTTTTTACCTGTATCACTATTGTCCTTTCTGTGCTGAACCCACCTTACATATATGTACATCTAGCTGCTATCTCCTGCTTATTTATGGTAAAGGGAAGGGCAAAGAGGCTGTGAGTCTTAGGTCTGTTCATAATCATCAGGCTGAAAATCGAAACAACAGACTCATTTAGAAAGAGAATTTCATCTCTGTTGTTTCTGGGATGAAACATTTGCATAAGTGGACCCAAAGTACTTTGCAAACTAATGTCTAAATTTTTGTCCAATGTCATTCCTTGGTCCTCTTCAATCCAGAAATTTCAAAATTTTAGTCCTAAGTATTAAAGATTATTTTATGTAGCATGCATAGATCAGCAATTTCTGTGCTGTGGTACAATATATAACATTTATCTGTGATAAAATATAACAATATAGTAAAATCAGTGGAAAGTGTTCATGTCACATTGATGTAGCTCACACTTAGCCAAAGCAAATATAATTCAAAAAAGAATAATGTGCTTAGTTTCAGTAATACCTACCTTGCTATTTGTCAATTTTCATTACTTTTTACAACTCCTACTAATTTAATGCCATTTGAAATTTCACTAAGGTGAAGTTAAATTTTTCTAGTGCTTTACTTTTACCTTCTAGTTTTCCCCTGGGAGAACAATCAAACTGTAAAACAAAATGGGTAGCTACATTTTAAACTAAGATTCCCTGTGAGGAATTCTGACATTCGTCTAAAGGAAAGAGCCTTTGGTAAAATGTTTGATTTACTCCTTGTAATCAGTCACAGTTTCAAAACACTTGCAGAAAAAAAAAGGGATTTAGGATTGTTATTAATGTTACACTAAGGACAAATTTGATTCCCTAAAATTAGTGTCTGTGCTGTATAGTGACAACGGCTTGAAAAAGAAATGACAGTGACCTACTAAAAACCCAGAGCCCTTGGATGGCAGAGGACAGGGCCATCTGGGGGGTAAGCAGGTTCTCACAGAGCAGAGATATGCAGTCCTGTGTAGGTGTTTATGTGAAAGAGATCACCACTGAGCTTGGACACTTTTAATAGTGCTCACACCCTTCAGTAGTAAAGGAGGTGGAAAGAAATTGGGACAGAAAATAATGGAATAACTGGAGCAGACTCAGATTTTCCCTGATCCTTCTCAATGTGTTGGCATGCAACAAAATTGGTGATGTGAATTTCCATCTCTACTAAATGCAGGAACTAAAGATAAATTCCTAAATTCCTGGTGAATACATTGAGTAGCAGCACCATGGGATGGACATAAGCATAGATATTCCTACACTGACAGTACAAAATATATGATTTTTCAGCCTATTTCTAACTGTATCTTTCTTGACATGCTGACTAGGGCTGGTCTGATGTCAGTCAGGTGCTTCAGTCGGTATCTGTAAGCATGCATGCATATTCACACTTTCCAGCAAAATTACTGTTAGGAAGTGATTAAGAAACTAATTGGGTTGTTACCCAGGAGGAAAAGCCTGTGATGCTTATCACCAGATATTAATTTTCATCACAAGCTGTTAGCTTTGCCTGTAGTTCCCAGTTACAGTTGGTCTAGCAAATATAACTCAGCCATCAGTCATGACTAATGAAGTTATATTCCCCACTCCAAATTCCTGTTGGAACTCTTGTAGACTGAAAGAAATAGTTAATCACAAATTTTAGAGGTATAGTTTTAATACACCATTGTACAAGGTGTTTTGATGACTATCTTTTGGATGTCATCTTCATGCTTTCTTAGAGCTGAGACATATCATTTTAGACATCCTATAGGAGAATCACGCCCTGCATCCACAGCAGAGGTCACAGCTCCAGGTGTGCTAGATATTACTGAGTCTATGTTTTAGATGATAAAATTTGGTCATTTGCACAGATACCTTTCTAATTATTTACAGTTCATGTCTTTAAACATGCAGACATCTTTTAGCAAAATGATTTCTGGTACTGGAGAGTCTTGGTCTCTTATTCAGAAAGCATCTGAGAAATCGTTGCTTTCATCCTGTAGTGGAAAAGTCTTATTTTATGTCCATATGCTATATTGATTTGTTTTAATAGAAATCCCAGGACAGTCAGTTTTTCCTCAATTTATTTTCCTTGCTAGGCATTTGATTACTTTTATGGTAGCTTGAGAAAGCTTTGTCAGCTCTGACTCAATGTCTTTCAAGCAAGAATTTTTCTGCGGGGGTTGTTATATCCTACATTTTCCCCTCTTAGCTTCTCAGGTTCATAAAGCTGTTTATGTAGGCTGCATGGTTTTTAAGATTTTCCACAAAAATGCTGCCTTGTCCAATTTACTTTCTGCTGCACGAGGAGCATGGGAAATTTTACAGATATTGGCCGTGCTAGCGTGAGTTTTTGACTGTCTCCTGGACTTTCCTCTTATTGTGCAGGCAACTGGGTAGCTTAAATATATATTTTTAACAGAAAAGTGGTCCCTGGTCTTTCAAACAGCAGATGTTAAGTATTGCCAACACCATTGTACAGAAGGAATGTAATCCATTTCCTATGCAGGAAGGTGAATGTAAAGAAAAAAGAAGTCATTTGTATCAATAGGGAAAAGAATACTTGGTAGTTGCTGCAACATCATGCTGATCTGAAAGAGGATGCTTTTTTTATACTCATGATTTGAATATTGTATTAAAAGGATTAATTTGCTGAGGAATTATTAACTGCTTTGCCTGCATACAAGGTTTCTTTTCTTTCTAAAATTACATTGTGACAAACAGTACTAAAATAATTGGATAGTTGACAATGTCATCTGCTGCAATAAATTTAAATAGTAAGTATTCAATCTAATTTAATACTGGGCATCAGATCAAGAAAGTTTCTCCAGTATCCCACTGATTTGCACTGAGTGAAATCTGAAAATATAAATATATTACAACAGAATAGCAATATGTGAATATGTATTTACATATATGTTTATCTTGATGGCATGGTATCAATCAAATTGGACATTCTAATTAAGGAATTCTACATTAGCAAAATTAAGCTGGATGTTACACCTATTCTGACTATCCTAGTTAGAGTTCATCTAAAAAACTGCTGTATCTACTGCTGAGGTACTGTAACAAAATTGTCATTCCTGCTTGGTTGCTAAGAATTTAAATATTACTTCTGACACTTTATTTGTGGGGGAAAGCTGGGAAGGAGGAGAGAAATTGTTCCAAAGTAACAACTTGGTTTCTGATTTTTCTAGAAAACAGGTTTTTAGTCAAAGCTATGGATAAACCTTTCAATATACATGACACCACATTTTGCAAAAGTTGACTTTTGATTCCTCAGTGTTAGAGGAATTATACCATTTTTGTATAAATCAGAATGTATAAATCCATATGCCACAAACTGACATTGGTGTATATCTATGAAGTTATCATGACTCTGTTTGCAGAGTCACACCATAAAGTTCACTTTTTAGTGGGGGTGTTACATTTATGCCCATGACATACAGCTTATTATACATTTAACTTCTTTGTATTATAAGAGATTTTCCTAGAATTTCTGTCCTTTTTTGAGTTAGTTGATGTTTGCTGTGCTATAATAAATCAAAGTAACTCATCCTTGCTTTTAAACAAGAAATGGATTTTGTGGATCCCACTGGTCTTCCTATCCACATCATGAAATGATTTCTAAAGAAAGGAAAATATCTATAAATATCACATGACCTTCTGTTCGTTGCCCTGTTTGGCCCCCAGCACCACTTAGTTTTATTCTGATTAAGCATTATCTGATTCCATAAGCCAAAGGATTCCCACATGGTAATCATGGTTCATTTTACCCTTACATTAAGGGACAAGCAGAGAAGCTTCTGGCAGAGTGAGCAATTGCTGCATCTCCTTCTGTGTTAGCTGGAGTGCACAGTGCCAGAGAGAGACACAGAGGGTAGCAGGAAAGTCTGGCCTGTCCCTGAAGCTGGAAAAGGCAGGCTAAGGGGGCAGAAACTGAAGCCCTTTTGCTGATGGTAAAATATTTCATTAATGCAAATACTATTCTTGATAGAAAAGAATATGGGATGCTCACACACGAATTCTCTGGCTGTGTAGTTCTTCTATCCCTTAAGAAGCCCTCTTTCCTCTAATCTGTGGATTTTCTTCTTTCCATGCATTTTCAATTACTGAAGATTAGTTATTCTTTGGGAGGAGTGCTGATAGGATGCATGAATACCCAGCTGTAAGAATCCTTGCAGTGGTCCAAGAATACCTCCTCATCTCTTTAAAGTCACTGACCAAAAGAGGGCTGGAAAAAAAAAATCTGAATTTATTCTATGTATTTTGTGTTAAGTATTCTGGTGTTATTGATTGTGGTCAGTATGCTTCAACTGAATGTTTTCTACACAGTGCATAGCTTTTTTCAGGTTCAATTACAGTGAGAAGTGTATAGTTCAAATCCTTCATGGCTTGGTGGAAAGAATCATTGAATCATAGGATGTCCTGAGTTTGAAGGGACCCACAAGGATCCTTGAAGTTCAACTCCTGGTCCTGCACAAGAACACCCCAAGAGTCACACCATGCACCTGAGAAAGTTGTCCAAACACTTCTTGAGCTCTGTCAGGCTTGGTGCTGTGACCACTTCCCTGGGGAGCCTGTTCTGCTGCCCAGCCACCCCCTGGGTGAAAAACCTTTTCCTGATACCTAACCTAAACCTTTCCAGACAGACACAGTGTTGCATCGTGTTATTTTGCTTCTGTTTTCCATTTGTTAAATGGTTTGTTCTTATGTTAAAACCCCCTATTGATTATAGTAGTGGTTGCCCTAATCCCCACCCTTACCCTATCAGTCAGCCCCAATGCCCTCCCATTCCTCTAGAATGTTCCCCATCCATCACCCTTATCCACTCCCCTACAATTGTCAATCCCCGCTGGCCCCTCCCAAACTTCCAGTGTGTTCTGTGTCAGTTATCCCCTCCTCGGTTACTCATTTGATGTCTCTGTGTATTCCCCGCCTATGTTTCCCCATTGGTTAATTATGTATTCAGTCCCTCCTTGTGTTACGCCCCTGAGCTGTTGCGGTTGGTTGCTGTAATGTCCCCTCCCCTGGGGGAGGGCCCGTATTTAATTTGCTGCAAGTCCTTTCTCTGGGCCTTTTGTGGTATCCTCCCCTGCTTTTCGGTTACCTCCTGTTCCCTCTGTCCCTCCAATAAACCTATCCTGGACCCACAAAAGGACTCCCCCGGATCCTTTATTCTTCCCCGGACGCGCTGTCAGCCAAGAGGGCTCTCAGCCCCAGCCGCACTCCTGGTTCTCTGCCATCCGGGAGGCGGCCCACTCTCGGCGCCGGTCTCGCCTGGAGAGCTAGCTGGGCGAGCTGAGCTCGGGTGGAAAAGGCGAGCCGCGTCAACACAGTTTAATGTCTTTCTGTCTGATCCTGTCATCTGTCACTGGTCACCCCAGAGAAGAGACTGGTGCCTATTCCTTTTCCTCCTCTCATGAGGAAATTTTAACTGCAATGAGTTGTCCCCACAGTCTCCTCCAGGCTGAAGTGGCTAAGCAGCCTCAGTCACTCCTCACATGGCTTTCTCTAAAGACACTTCACCATCTTTTTATTTTTGTTTGACAGACTTTGCTGGAAATGATGACTGCATTGTCTAGCAGTATTTTTTCAATAACTTCAAGAATTTGCCCATAATTTTACCATTCAAGAAAGTGCACTGCATAGCAAACAACTCCAAAAGCAAGGTGCTACAGTCAGTAAATTGCTATTCAAACTAAGTTTGAAAAACCAAAATACTCTCCATTCAAATATTTTGGGTATATGATGTGTATGTGTAACTGAGCGTATGCCATATGATAGAAGAACCACAGGTGTCCTTCCCAGCCAGACCTGTTGGATAAAAGTGCTGGGAGTGCACAACAGAGCATCCCTGGCTGACACAACAGGTGCACACTCTGGTACAACTTCATGTCACAATGAAATATGTCACAAGACCTGAACACTAAAGTGTTACACTGCCCCAAAAAGAGACACAGCAGAATCTTATATTTTACTGTAAAACAATTAATCTGATGTAATGCACAGCCATATAGGACAAAATACAGGCGTTTAAAATATTTGCTTGCTAATAATCCTGTTTATAACACACTTATCCTACCTTTTCCTTGAAAAATTGCTATTGACACTGTTTCTGAAGGGTTGGATTAGGAGTTTTTACAGAATTCAATATAGAAATTAATTTCCTCTATTTATATAGAGGAAAAAAGTATTTTTTCTCTTAAAATGTATTTTAATGTTTTAATATTTAAAATACCTTAAAACATTTGCATAAATTGAGTACGTTTTAGGCACTTAAATAACTTATGGTGTAGCTATACTAATTCCGTTAACATTTTTTTAGACCCCTTCTCATTAAAATAGACTGCCTGCTGAGTTCTCTGAAAAATACTCTAATCAAGATGTTCACACAAACTCTGAAAAGTTCATTTCCTATATAGGAGGTACTGTTATAAGGTTAAACGCTTTACACTTTTTCTATATAACTGAAGAAAATTATGAAGAAGTTAATTTCATGTTCACATAGATAAGTGTGGCTAGCTTCCTTCTCAACTACCTCCCCCCAACAGTAAGATAAATAATACTTTAAACTGGAATAATGGACACACAATCTTGTCTTGAGGGCCTTTAACAGAACTGGCAAACTTTGGTGTAAGTACAGTTTCATATTTTCCTTTTGCCTTATGAAGGAAGAAATATAATGACACATTTTCCTTTCAGTGTTGCTGCCAGCAATTTCTATCTGAAGTAACCCCACTAAAGACTCTGGAGCTACTTTAAGTTGTATAAGAAATAAGATCAGAAGCTGTGCTGCTCTTTACAAACTGTATGAATCAGAAATGAAGTCTGTGGAATCGAGGGAAAAAGATTCCTAGGGCCTGTGTTCATACTTTTGGAAAAGCTTTCCAAAAGCAATTGATCAGATTAAAGGCTGGACAATAAGCCTTCCGACTTAGAATCACAGGACTTGATTGCCTGGAGGTCACAACAAAGGTTTTTGAAGAAGTTCCCTATAAAAAAATCAACCTATGGATCCTGCTGCCACAAGAGTGATTTAAGAGGCTCAGAACCAACTTATACAGCCATTATTAATATTATTGTTATAGCTTAAATATTTGGCTGTTTTTCCCTACTGCCGTTGCTCAAGGTTCTGCATTCTCCACAGACATCTTCCTTCACTTGAAGGTATGTGAGGTTTTCATCGATGGGAGAGAAGCAGCTGCAGGCCTGTCTGTGTGCACACACTCCTTGCATTACACTGCAGGATCTGGTACTTCACCACTGAAGCTGAAGAGTCACTTTGCTTCCTGCCATTCCTGAGCCAGGTTTCCCACTATGACACAAGAAAGCAGAGTAACAACCCATGCATTTCTATTGCCTTTGTTGCTTACTCTACAATTTTCGCTATTTTATTTCAAGTATTTCCTGTAAATCATTTCAGTTACCCCTTAAACCTATATTCCATTCTTTGCCTCTCCAAGCTAATCTAATCTACTGACAAACTTCTCACATTTAGAAAATGCCAAACAATCTCTCTCAAGAATCGATTGCTCTCTCTCACGATCCGCTGTTAATACAGAGCGGGGGTCGTGATGGTTTGTTCGATCTCAGAGGTGCAAACAGGCAAAATGCAGGGGACAAAATCACCTTATTCAACGATAGCAATGCAATTCCATTAAAAATGCCAACGATAGCAATGCAATTCTATTATTCAACGATAGCAATGCAATTCTACTATTTAACGATAGCAATGCAATTCNGCAAACAGTCCCTTGGCAAGCATCCACCTTGGTCAGGCCAGAAAGCCATTGTCCAGAGTCAGTCTGGGTGGGGGTCCTCAAAGTCTCCTTGCGACGGTCGGGAGGCAAAGACAAGGGAAACTTCGGACCGACCCTTACACTCTCCCATCTCTTTTTCAACTATTTCATATGCCTAATTAGAAAGACTTCCCTCTAAGCGGGAAGGTGCCAACTTTTTTCACCAAATACTTATGAATGTCCTGCTTCAGTGAGCTGATATGAAAAAATATGTGTGATGAAAATTAGCAGTGAATACAAAGATCTAAGAATTTGTTGCATTTCTTCTTCACTTTGTTTCAGCAGACTGAAAATCATCTTCTGAAGTCCATTCTCTGTTGTGTGGAAAGCATGAAGAACTGCAAAGCTGAAAGAAATAAGCAGCAGTCACTGGGCATGTTTAAATGTACAATATCAAATGCAACATTTTCTTTAATAAAAACCTGAAACCAGCATAGCAATTGTACTGTGTGGTACACGATAGCATACAGTGCTCTAGGTAGCAGGCATGCAAAACTCCAGCTCTTTGCTATGTATGGCCACTTGTCTTTTATAGTGCAGCAAAATGTTGGCCTCTTCTAGATGGTTTTTGATGTAATTTTTTTGTAATACTGTGTTGCAGCTCTGTAGGATTTCTACTTGTTCTGAGGAAAATTGGTATGTGCATGTTATTAAAGCAAATAGGTAGTAGGGGAATAAGATAAAAGAGCAAACATGCAGAGTTATATAAATTTATCAGCTTCTCAGTTTGATAATATCAGGAACCCTACTGCCACAACAAGCTGACACTAATATGCTGCTAGAGCTGTCTATTAAGTTTCAGGAGTTACAAACAATATATTTTCTTATTTTTAGAAAAATTTATATATTTTATTATAATTGGTGTGAGTGGGTGGATGGAGAAAGAGTTTTGTTTTCTGTGAATTGCCCACATTCAGTCTATCCCAGTACCAAATGCATAAATAACTTTGTAGACTTGATACTGATAACACTGTGACTCTATTTAAAATTAAATATTAAAATATTGTAAAGATACAGAAGTCACAAAATAAATAAATTAAATTTCTTCTTTGAAATGAGGGAATGTGTGATTGAACCTATTCATAAGTAGATCCTGAACTGCATACTGACAATGTATGGGTAAGAGAACTACTGTTTTGAGCACACATGTAATTAAAGCAATAGGAACTCTGCAGAATATAAAAAAAGGAATGACCTTACTGTTTAAAAGTCAACTATAGTCTGTCTATATTAGAGAGGCCAGGAATGGATCTCCTGAGCCATGGAGTCTGGTTCTCTGACATCATAGTAGCACATGTAAAGGAAACTCGTTACTAATCTTATGAGGACAGAGTGTAAAAGAAATGATGTTTTTAATGAATCTTAGTACTATCTTTGTATGTAAAATTACCTCATCTCTCAATTGGAAGATATGACATCATGGTGCATATTGTTTGGCATCAGATTTTTCAAGCTATGATCTTGGTTGGATGGAGAAGTTCCATCTGCCAAATACCCCCTATCTTGGTTATCAAGACAGAGTAAGTTTAGACACCATCCTGACTTCTGTGTCGATCAAACAGGCCTCAGAGACAGTTCTGGAGGAAGGGGACATATTAATCACCAGACTACAGCTTCAGTCCAGATTTAAATGATGTGCTTTCACAGCTTACCTGGCCTGGCAGAAGGAAGCGTTTCTACCTTACACAGGCGGGGAAGCTCTGAAGCAGTCCAAAGAACACAGCATAGAAAGTGGTTTGTCTTCCAACCATTCTTTAGATTTGCATTGTCAATGACCCACTAATTTTATATAGAATAAACTAATAAATTTCTTGTTCTCACAATTTTAACAAGATACTTATTAACTGCTGAAAAAGAAGCTGAAATTTATTTTATGCAAGGCTCAAAGGCATAAAAAACAGTTAATAGGCATTTCCAAAGTTGTGATTAATACCATTGTAGCTATGAAACATTAAGATATTTAAAGACTTAAGAAGAAAGTGTACACTGTTTAGAGATTTCATAATTTAAAATTCTTGATAGGCTCCTAAAAAATAAGAGATCCTGCACTCCTGAACTTCCAACCTTTCATAAAAAGAGAATTATACACCAGTGTGAAATCTAGACCAGGGCTAGGAAAGGCTGAGAGTGAGTACAGAAATAATGACAGAAAATTAATTCAGTGAATACTATTTTACAAAATATGATTATTATTTTTACAAAGTCATAAATAAGATGACCTGATTTAAAATTGACTATGGCTAGATGATAAATAGAACTATAGCATATCCCATGCAATAATTATGCATGCTAGGTGTACAATTCAGATGCCCATAAGTGATATTCAAAATGAAAGTGTCTTTGAAGTATGTGGAAAAGTTCGTCTTGGATTTAAAATTCCTCCTAGCCATGCCATCCTCTGAGGAGCAAATACTCTCTGCTGTTGCCTTTCCCATGTTAGGCTGATATGAAGATCTCTTATGTGCAGCACTCACATTTAGGTTTATGTCATTGACTGCCTCTGTGTTGTGACAGGCTAGCAGTAGTTTTCACAGCCACATAACAGGCAACAAGGATAATTTTTTGATAACATGATAATAATTACATAACCCTTCAAGTGCTGTTGTGCAGAATGCAAAGATAAGCCACTGGCTGGGCACAAGCTTTGTCTCATTTTTGACTGGCACATTGTCATGAGTCATGGGTGACAGCACAATGAAGAAATAGAAAAGAGTGTGAACTAAGTTTTACTATGAATAGACTCAAGGGAGTAGGTTAAACAGTTTAAATCTGGGAGCTCACAGATATATTTTTTTCCACAGGTGTGCTTAAATATTTGCATAGCAGCTTCATCCAGATGCATCCAGCTTTGCACTGCTTGATTAAAATGGACCCAAGCATATTAAACAAGTGAGTGTCTTACCTGCATGTGTTTTGCTGTGGGTACTGCTGAATGCTATGCCACTGTTGGGAACATTTCAGTTCTGAAGGATTTACTTGTGTCCAAAGCATGCAAAAGAAGAGAGAAACACGGATATCACTGAGTTTTAACATGAATTAGAAGTACAGAGTTAGAAGTACATTGCTGCGTGAGCTCATGCATCCTTTGGCGATGTCAGAAACATACAAACCATTTTGTAGTGCTGGTGAGAAGACCAAAATTCCTATTTGTACAGCTCACTTAGTTGCTTACATGTGTGTTTTTTTCTTAATGATGGATCACATATTTCTGAATTGTTTCTCACTGTTGATTAGAATTTGGTGTTGTCTCCAACTATAATTTGATTAGAACTTAGTATTTTACAAAGGAAAACAGGCTCATTATTAAATCAGTAATTAAGGGCTCATCCAAATAAATAAAAGAAAAAAGCTGATCCTTCTTTTACCAATCTTATAAACCAATAAAGAAAAAATGTTCTTTCTTTCTGAGTAATTTTGTGGTATGAAATTGTCAGTGTTGGATTTTGACTAAATTTGTATTCGAATAATTTGTGAAAAACCACCCAACCTCCTCCAAAATAACAAACTTTAACTTGCAGTTAGTAAGACTGAGTTTTTGAGCTTGAATATCAGCATTCCTACAGTTTAGAAAACTATGAAATTGCAAAAAGTTGTGTTCTAGACTTCTCACACTCAAAGCACACTTGCTTGTTTGTTTTCTCTTCGAATTGATGAAAGCATTTGTTGATTTGCTATGGGACAGTAAGGCACTAAGAAGCAAAGACAGAAAATGAAATTTTGTTCTTTGTTCAGCAGTATGAACCATAAATATGATCTATATTTTTCAAGTGGTAGTATCCATTGAAAAATTATTACATTTTGTGTATATTTTCTTCTCAGCTAATTCACAGGTTCCAAAATTTGTCAGAGTGTTTATGCCTAGACTTATGAATCCTCATGGACAATCCCAATTCATTTTCGTGTACCACTCTAAAAAATTGGTAGGAGTAATATTGAGGTGTTAGAACTTTTTGGGACAAAAGTTTCCCTGGAAACTACAGGCCTATCAGTTTCACTTTGGTGCCTGGTAAAATCATGGAAAAGATTATTCTGGGAGGTGGTGAAAAACACCTAGAGGAAAATGCAGTGTCAGACACAGCCAGCAGAGCTTCATGAAAGGAAAGTCTTGCTTGTCCAACTTGATTTCTTTCTACAACAGGGTCACCCACCTAGGTGATCCAGGAAGGCCAGTAGATGTGACCTGAATAAATAAAAAAAACATAATTAAAATAAAAAGATTTATGTGAAGTCTTATACTTCTATGTCAGACTGCACCCATTTTCATTTGGACAAAATTATATTCTGAGTACATGGAAGGAACACAGAGATGGTGTTTCCTCATCTGGACAAAGGATTTTGAAAATGGGATATGAAAGGAAACTTAATGAACAGTGTAAAGTAAATGTTTCTGAAACTGGCCTCTTGACAATAACTGGTTATTTGGACAGTTAAAAAAATCCAAACAAAAAGGCAAGAAAATATTTGCAAAGATTATAAACTAACATGAGAAAATAGATGTCTTATGTTATATAATTTGCTGTTGAAATCAAAAGTTTTCACTTTTATGACTTTATTTTATTAATACACAATATGAGATCTGCCCTTTTTAAAGTCTTTCCTGCCATCCATTCTTTTCTGTATATCTTCATGTCATTTTATAGTGATGCTGAAGGGTCTGGAGGTGAAGCAGTGTGAGGAGCTGTTGAGATCACCTGGTCTGTTCATCCTGGAGGAGACTGAGGGGAGACCTCACTGCAGTCACAACTTCCTTGTGAGGGGAACAGGAGGGGCAGGCACTGATCTCTGCTCTGACAGTGACAAGACCCAAGGGAATGGCCTGAAGTGAGCCAGGGGAGGTTTAGCCTGGATATCAGGAAAAGGGTCTTCACCCAGAGGGTGGCTGAGCACTGGAACAGCTCCACAGCAGGGCAGTGGTCACAGCACCAAGCCCGACAGAGTTCCAGAAACATTTGGACAATGCTCTCAGGCATACGGTGGGATTCTTGAGGATCATGTGCAGGGCCAGGACTTGAACTTCAACAATCCTTGTGGGTCTCTTCCAACTCAGAATATTCTGAGATTGTGTGATTCCAGATGGTGTGATTATTAAATTCAATGGCTACTTGTCTTTCCTCCAATAAACCACTGGCATACTGGACTCATTGCTGTAAAATCTAATGTGCATTGTCGTGATTTCTCAGTCCAACAGAATTTTCTATTATGAAAGGGAGATTTTATTTGACTCATCTCATTTGTTCAGTACAGGGATACGCCTTTTCATTGGCATATTAATAAAATTCAGTGCATGTAGCTGACAATCAGAGAAGCAGCTGATTATCTCCACCATTGCTGGCAGATTGTTCAGCTTTATATCATGAAAATACAGATCCTTCACCCTCAGGAGTACATAGAAGGGCATTTGATAAAAGTGGACGCATGTAAAACAGTTATACTGAAAATTATCCAAAACTGCACTTTTAGAAAAGAGAATCTGCAAGAATTAACAGTTCTCTAAAAGAATTTTATGCGGAGAAAAATGTATAGGTTCTGCTATGTCCATCAATAACATTGAGAGAATACATTAGACTGATCTGCGTCTATTCATTACTCATTCCCTACTTTAAGATCACTGTGGACTCACCATACTTTAAACAAATAAGTTAACCAACAGAATGTTGAAACTAAATTTCAGCTTCGTATAGAAATGAAATTCTGAAAGAACTAAATCAAGGAAATGTAATTAACTTGTTTAAACATTTTTTCTCCATTTTGGAGCAGAGTGGTGGCATATATACAATTTATGCATCATAAACTTTGTAATGCTTGGAAGTCAGAAGTCAGGATATGGTTCTTAAAACTTTAGATTAATTTTATGGATATCCAGCTATAAAGATGTTTCATTCTTTGAAAGCCAAGACTGATGTCTTGAACCTTGATCCAGTGATGACTCCTCCTATCTGCACTGTTTTGAAGAAATCTGTATTTAGAAAAAGATTTTTGCAAATGTTTATAACTTCACATATGAACTTACTGTGCAAATGTAGTCTGGATGGCAAAGGTCTCTACAAATGAGCAAGTCAATTGATAACAGAACAAAATGTCTCAAGTACAGAGAACTGGTGAAAATTGCTTTCAGCAAATGAGGTGTGACAGTTTATGGCTGTTTGCTTACTACACTTGGGGACTTGAAAACAGATTAACAATGGGTTTGGAGTGCATATCTGTGTTCTGCTACCATTTAAACAAAACATACACTTCTCCTAGGTCTTCAAATTTATACTTTAGCATCCTGTTTCTGGCAGTGCCACATTTGCAGTGAAGCCATGTGGTGGCTATCTTACCGGAGCAGTTCTACATAGAAATCTGATGGTTCAGTTGTACACAGATTTATATATATTTTTTATTAATATCTTCTGATAAGATTTATGAAATATAGGTCTCCCTAACTAAGAATTCAAGAAGCCGAACTTCTATTTTTCCTAATGAATTTCTGCACTCTGCAAAGGAGCTAATTGGACTTTTGCCAGTTCCCCCTCTGTGAGGTTCTGTTGCCTGCACATATTGCTGTAACAACTGATTGCCATGGGAATGAATACCATGTCAAGTACTAGTATCAATAGTATCTGCACAGGAAATAATCAATTATATTAAATACAGTATTTTCTAAATATTAATAGTTTGTTTTGCATAATAAAACATAGGAAAAACAAACACTAATTGTCCTATTTACAAGCATAAGGCTATTAAAATACAGAAGATTAAGAATATCTCTTTAGTTTTCTGTTTCTTTTCATTGAATACAAGACATTGGAGGAAAGGAAGTAAACAAGGTACAGCAGCTAAAAGCAATAAGGATGTATGGCATTCAACCGTTCTAAATATTCCCAGTTAATAACCCATGCAGGTACATTTACTCAGCCCTCTACTGATGAATACCAAGAAGATAAAAAGCAGAATGTCTGGAAAATTACTTTGGTTATGAGCACTATTTATTCACTTTTGAGATTTGTTTCTCATCTATCATGAAAAAGATTCTCATCTATCACATAAAAGATTAACATCCTGATATTCATGTTGTTGCTCCTTGCTTGTACTGGGGCTGCTACTTAGGGACAGGCTTCCTCTGGTTTCCTTTGATTTGTAGCTGGAACATTGTAAGTGCAGCCGATTGAAAACACCTTCCTTTAGCAATGGCATGACATTTTCCAGCAACTCAGTATAAAACTTTATGAATCCCTTCTTTTCCCCTTTCCTTTCTTGACTTATATTCTGTGCTGTAGATGATTGTGGATGACTTATGTTTCCCAGATACTAGATTGAAGTTGAAAAATTTATTTTCTAAGCTGAGAAAAATCTTTTAAAAAGAAATAAAAATATTCAAAATTATATTTTTGTTTTCAAGATCTCTTAAGTATCTAATCCTGTTCCACATACTCTGGTAAAATAAAATTTGAAAAAAATAATATCCATATTTTCTTTGCTATCTTTTAAGACTATTGTCATTGAGTAATATGTGCAGTTCATCTTTGCTGTCAGTTATCATCCTATGGATAAGTAGTGCACATACTGTGTTTTCAAATAAAAACTCATACTGGGTAGTTTTAGTGTCTGCTCTGAAGGGAGGTTTGTCTCAAGTGTCTGTATCTGGAAACAAGAAGAGGAAGCCCACGTGCAGTCACAGGGTTATGATGTGACAAGTGCCATGGGGATCCTGGCAGGTACAGCTCTCTGAAAGGGATGAGCAATAAAAATAGGAAGGAATGTTGTGCTCTATGGAAAGGCAGGACTTGACTACACCAAGTTCCAGTGACAGACAGGGTCAAGGTCTGACCAAGATTAGAGGGAAGCAATCATCACTAGGATGTGTTGCAAGCTGCCTGAAGTGGGTTTGGCTTTCCAGCAACAGTTAGTGGAAGGGTCTTTATGGGAGATGACACCCACTCTACCACCTTCCAAGAGTGCAGCAATAGCAGCCATCTTATATTTACCAATGGAATTTCCTTTTCATACAACCTGGCAAGCTTCTACAATGAAAAAAACTGTATGGATGTGACAGTAGAAGTGGTCGTGATACGCTTCATACTGCTTATAACCAATGATATGTTCTTGTTCAAATGTAGACTGTCTGACACAATAAATAGTTTAAATTTTTTTTTACTAAATTATCATGAAATACTTTTTTTAAAAATACAATTTCAAAGGACATCTGAACTCTCTGTTTCCACTTCCATAAAAATTCCTTAATGTGAAGTTTAAAAAAGAAGCTCCCAGAACTAGGCACTATTAAAACCCACTTTTTGTCCCAGTGCTTTAAAAATACAGAATATTTTCTTTACCCAAATGTTTCTCATCAATGACATATTCTTACAAACTGTCAAAGTGACAATATTAATAAATAAGGAAATAAATACCCAAAATTTTAAATAAGACTTTTTCCCAATTATATTTAACTTTTTTTTTCTCCAGTGATGCCAGCAGCTTCTTAGATCTGATTCTGAGGCATTTTCCTTCTCGCTGTATCTGAGAAAATTAGATCAATTTGAGCATGGAATTCCATCATGAAGAGTCAGATAAAACACAAGCTTCCTTATCCTCTGTAGGACTAAAAGCTTTTCCTCCAGCTTTGATCATTTGGGTAGTGATATAAAAATGAGTAAGGTTTAACTGGAAAGACACAGAATGGACTCCACAAGTCCCAGAGAGAGATTCAGAAAATTGAATTATTATCTAAACTGCCAAATATGGGATATTTTTCAGCATTTACCTTTGGAATAGGCTTTAAACCTGACAAATATATTTATTGACAGATGCTTCAGCAAGGCACCACAGTTACTCTGCTTACAGACTTGAGTTATACACATGATTCTATTTATGATTCCTATTATTTATAGTGACTTTGAAGAACAATGAAGAATAAGCTGTTGTTGTGCTTGGCACAAGAAGCTTCTGCAAAATTAGTCCAGAAAGAATAAAAGGGAGAGCTGTAGGGGTGGCTCTTAGAAACAGCTAGCTTTCAAGTAAGTTCTGCAATATTAACCAGAAACTGAAGAACATAAAATGTAAATCTGTGACAAAATGTTTCCTCAGATCTGTACTGTAGATTTTATAATGTAGAGTGGCTTATATGGAGAAAACATTTCATAATGAGCGAAGCCAGTTGTCACGTAAGGAAGTTCTCAGCTGTTTCAATTTTGTCCCATTTCCTGTCCTTAGATAGCAGTGCTTGACTAGTATAAATGTAAAGAACTGTAACCTATTTTGTGAATCAAAGCCATTAGTAGGCAAATGCAGACAGCCCATTTTCACGGATAAGAAATCACATTCAAAAATATTGCTATTTTTTTGTGCATTTTTATATGCACATGTGCATTTGTGTACATGTTAAATCTGAATCTGCAAGTGCTTAAATTACATAAATGCACTTTTCAGGAATTCTACTAAATAATTCAGGTGTTTGTGAATCTGTCTTGCTCCATTGTGCTAGTGCATATGTACCAGAAATTAGGAAAAACAGCTTTATTTCCTGGGTTAGGTTTATTTTTCTTAATAAAGAGTAAGAAAAAAAAAAAAAAGCTGTTAACTTGCTTCATAATCTGATGCTTTATTCTATGAGTGTTTTTTTGCACAGCGTCTTGCACTGTATCATTTTGATACATTTTCTGTTTTCAATCTGTGTTTTTATTCCTTTATTCTTATTGCAGTTTTTTCCTGACTTTATGCAGGTTTGTATGGATTTCTAATGGTTGGCTGAAGATACCTGGGCAGACTGATAGTTTCTTTGGTTTTGCAACTTTATTGGCAAATGAACAGCAAAGAAGAATAAAACCACAAATACTCTAAGATGGTGATAACAAGCAAAATTTGGCAGGTGGTACTCCAAATTCTCATGATCTCTTGGCCCACCTAATGCATCCAACTTACAGTGAGTCTGCAGATTGCTTTAAACTATATGGAAGAACAGGTTCCCTGAGGATAAATCAAAAGATTTTTCTCTAGATTTAGATTTTAGCATTTGCTTTAGACTTGCTCTATGGTGCTTCCTAATTTTCCCCAGTTATCCAGACTAGGGAGCTGGCTAGTCTGTGTGACAGATCTACCTAAAATCAGCTGTGGATGGAGAGAGAGGCCAGTGTGTGCCCAGGATTCATCTTTCAGTAGGCAGGGGATAGTTAAGTCATGTAATCACGTCCCTTGTTTGAACATAGCCTTTATGGTACCCCCAGTGACGCTGCTTTGCATGCTTTTCTACAGACTGAAACATTGTCCTTGTTATATAGAATCGAAATTTTCCATAGAATTCAATTTTTTCTAATTAGAAAATTTTAGCTAATGCTGAACTGGAGAAATACATAACTCCATTGGACCAGTGCTGGTTCATACCAGCAGGCAGTCTGCAAATCCTGCAAATCAGATTGGTTTAGGGGCAACATCCTGGCTACAAGGTGCTATCAAGTTTACTGACAAACTGGACATGTTTTCTGCAGTATAAAGCCCACAGGTTGAAACCCAGACTGCAAGAAAAAAGCAAGAGAAAATGTAATGGCATATGGCTACTTTTCTTCCCCTCTCCTGTCAGAATTAGATCCATAGTGATTCTTCACCCTGAGCTTTTAATCACATTCCTTTATCTTCCTTGATTTTTTTCTACTTGAGCTCTTTATAAAAAGAGTTGCAAAAATATACTCTGTGATGTGATACAAAGATATTGGTCATAAAAGAGGAACTTACATTTAGGAGATGAAGGGTGTCTACTAAAATGAGAAAACTGGGAATATGAAGATAAACCCTTGTTTTCTTAATATCCAACAGCATCTTGAACTATACTTAGAAAAGTAATTAAATGGACAAGACCTGTCCAATGCCAAAGGCTCTGCATTGCTTTTCGTTCTTCTGACTCCTTTGTTTAATAAATGCTCTGCTCTGAATACAGAGATTAATAAAAAGCTCAAGATAGAGATTAACATTTTGTTCAATATTCATTTTTTCACCTGATATAAAATGGAAATTGTAAGTACTTTGTTAAATGGACTGAAAATTTGAGAGGTTGTGTAATTTCACTGTACCTTCTACAAGTGCCTCTTAAACATTCATCTGAAAAGCTGCTGTGTATCTGCCAAAAGCACTTTGNCATTTCATTTCATTTCATTATATTTTCAGTGATTTATAGTTTTAAGGGCACAATCCTGTCACACTGGCAGCATGTGCTGCATGGAGAGAAGTGAGGAAGGACCACATGGGAGCACAGAACCTGCATGAGGAGTACATTTACACATAAAGAGAATTCTGGGTTTACAATAACCATGTAGAGAAATGTTTGGAATGGAAAAGGTACGAATATAAAAAGACAAGAAAATCTAGGGGTGCTGAAAAAGAATGGTATCAAATATTTTCCACTGACAGTAATACTGTTGGAATTTTGCACTTCATTCTTGTAACTCCTAAATCCTGTTGCCCCAACTTTATTAGGATGGTCAACACAATCTTACTTTTGACTCACTTTGTGAAAGTATCTTTCTGTGATGCAGTAAAAAGTCAAGCTTATTATCTGCTATTTACAACTGAAAATATTCCATGTAGAGAGTCTTGATCTAAAAGGTACAGTGTTTTGTATAGTCTTCTTTCAATTTTATTCCAAGTGTTACTAGGACATTGATGTCCTGCTATAGGTTCTTCAAAGGGTATTTCCTTTTTCTGTATGTAGTGGACAGGTAGTAGCTGATGTAAATAAGATTAGAAGATGCCAAATATGTCCAATACAAAATTAATTTTTCATGAAGGATGTTTCTTTTTTAACTTTAAGTTTCCACTGGTGATTAGGAAAACCCACAATTATCACAAGGTGATAATGTCTTTTAGAGCTGCTGTTGGCATTGCTTCAGATTCTCAGAACAGGAGAATCTATATTGTTGTGCTGGAATCCTTATATTTTTTTCTTTAAGCTGAGCGCATACCCGGTTCAAAGAATGATGTTCAACAATGATTTTCAGCATGGCATCTTACATCAATTTCAGAAAAGCATTTTAGGAGTTTATTTCCCTCACTGCTGTCTATCACACTTACCCTGTAGCTTGTAGTGAAGCTCAATGCAGTTGCTCCAATTTTGCATATTGTTGTTATCAGGATCTGAATCTTTGCTCTGCTGAGAGGAACTTCTTATGTCCTTCTGAGTAAGCCAACCTAGACATTCCCACTGCCTTACTGAGATCATTGCTGTTGAAATGATTTTAAGCATCCTGGGAATATCAACCAGCTACAGGCCTGTGTGTTTTGTATTCTCTTTGATAACCAAGAAATGTTAAATTATATTTTTTTTCATTCTCTGAGTTCCCTGTGGAAGAGGAGAGAAAAAGTACATCATCAGAAAACTGTAGCAGCTGCACTCTCTCCTGCATGTTTTGCCTCTGGAAAGAGACAGTGGGGTCAAGAGATTTACATTAAATACGTCCTTCGAGTATGGGGTTCTGAGGAGTGGGCTAAGAATGAAAAGGGACTTAATAAGCAGATTAGCCTAAACTGGCCCCTGAGAACCTCAGATTTGACAAAGGGTTGAGAGAAAATTTATATGTTGGAATTTTGGTACACTAGTGGTGTTTATTTTTTTTTATTACATATGATCCTCCACAACCACTAACTCTCTCTGTTCAGCAGAGTTCTGCTCTTAAAAGAACAACAGCAACTGGACTATTTTATCGCAGCAGCAGCAGCATGTTCTCACCCCAGCAGCTGTGTTTGAATTCCTTAATGTGGAGCACTGGGAAAGTTGCAGGCTCTATCGTTCCAATGAGCTTTCAGAGGAGAAACTCTACTGCTCTCCTGCTACCACCTCCGACACTTGACAGTGCTCATTTCCTGAGTGACACTACTGCTCTTTTGAGGGACACTCTTACACTTCCAAAGTGGAAACAACAGCTTCTCTCTCTTCCTTCTGTTCTCTCCAGCTATCTGTGTGTCTCCTACAGCCAAGTATTCAGCAGTAGTCCCTTTGAAATGACCAAGTTGCACAAACTGTGGAGGGACAGAAAATTATATGCCTCTCACCTGCCACTTTTGGAAGCACGGTTTGCTCTTGTTGACATCTCTGCTTTTGTATCATGCTCAGTATGGTCTTGCTTCTCCAGGTGCCATTCCCTTTCCTTGCCAGAGATGTATAAGCTCATTTTTCATGTTTTAGGTAGCTTTCCCCTACTAGTTGTGTTTCTCTATCTTCCACTGACAGGGTTTTGCTGATTCCATATTTACTTTGTATAGGAGATCTTTCCCTCCCCTCCACCCCCCTATTTCTTCCTGCAGCAGACTTTCCAGGTCTGTCCTGCCCTGGCTACTGCTTTCCACTTTGCCAAGAGGGTGAACAGTTTCCTTTTTCCACATTCTTTCTTGCTGTTAACCCATTCCTCTCATCATGCTTTAGGTCTCACAAAATGCTGTACCAAACTGCCTTCCATGACTGAATAGGTCTTGACAAGCTGTGACCAAACTTGTTCCTGAACCTGTGAATTAGCAACTCCACACTTTAGTCATAGAAAAACATTTAAAATCTGCAGAAAATCATGGGAATTTATGGTTCAAACTTTGAAATTTGGTGTTGATGTGAAGTTCTTCACAGATTCAGTGCCAAATTTAATTGGGTTTGAATTCAGCTTAGTGATGAAAGATGCAAGACTTTTCAGCTAATCTCTTTCAAGCTCTTCTGCTTTCATCTCTCAGGACACAGGAAAAATTCCACAATGTTGAACTTTTTTCTTGAGGACTTTTTTTAATACATAACAAAAAATTCTGTGTGTATGTGGTACTACTATTGCTAGCTATATCTCACTGTAAATATTCATGGGATATTTGAAGACACTTAGACATGAGCCATAAAACTTTCTGGTCAGTCAGACAGAAAGACAGGTATTATGTAGACACAGCACTCTTTAAAATGTCTGTATTGTCTTGCAGTATCCCATACAACTTGTATGTTAAACAGAAGAAAGATCAATTGTGGATGTTTATTTTAAAAAAATTATGGTGATAAATCAAATAAATTAAAGCCGTGCTTTTTGCAATGAAATAATCAGTGAACATTAACAGAATAAGCACGCTGTAAATTATGAGGCATCATTAAATTTCTTAACAATTGAGAGTTTTCAGGTTGAAAAGAGTCACAGAAGTGAGCATTAATTAAAAATCTATAAGGAAATAAGCTTCTGTGATTGATCTCACACCACACTTAGATTTACAATTTATATATATTTTTTTTAGCTTAATTTTAACTTGCTGTGAATAAATTGTATTGTACAGACATTACATCTAAAGGACATGAAAACTTCTTCACTTTCTAACAAATATATGGTTACTATAAATTAAAGATATTTCACTGAAGGGAAGAAATTAAAAGTCTGGATTCCATTATATTGTAATAGATGTGAATTGACTTGAATGGCTCTTCCACATTGTTTAATGCCAAACAAAACATAAATTTTTGAATCAAAGTAGCTATATTTGAGTGTGCATGTTATCAGGAAAACTCAGATATAGTGACAAAACTTTCAAGCCAGAAAATTTACATTCCAGAATTTAAATATATCTCTGCAAAGGATAACATAGAATTTATACATCTTTTTACATTTAAAAAAATTGTAGAGACCTGAATGCTGAGATGCTTTCTCTTGTCATCGTGCGATTGCATAATTCTGCTGAGAGATGAAAAGTGCAGAAGCTCATACTCACGTATACATGCCAGTTCCTCTTAGTTGCACTGGTCAAGCTCTGGGGCTATGATCATTTTAGTTGCAGAGTGTGTTTTAGGGATACCAAGTTCCCCTTAAGCGTGAACCTTCGTGTGAATGTGTATGTTACTGAAATCCTGAGTTTCATCCTGCTGAAGCACAGTGAGGCTCAGGACGTCCCAGATGTTTTAACTGATTTCTTCATACAAATGGTCTGCAACCTGGTTAGAAGAACCATGTTAGATTTCCAAACACAAGTAACTCATCTCATCTTGTCTCTTCTCTTCAGGAGATGATCAGTGATGTGAACATTTTGGATCAAAAGCAACAGTTCAAATATTCATTCTCTTAATGCATATAAATAATAGTTTTTGCTGGTCTGATAATTTCCAGAAGGCTAATAAACATCTGTGTTCTTTGGCTTTGTCTTCCTCTCTTATTCTCTGCCATTTGTTTTCAAACATCCATAAAGGCAAACTGTGTCTGATATGCCAGCTAAAATAAAACACCAATCCAGTGTGGACTAGTCCTGGGTGTTTATCTCAGAAGTGAGATGTTGTCTTTGAAATATAATTACTGATCTGAAAATGCTCCTAACAGAAATGGGAACCCTCTGAATTCTGTTGCTAAGCCAGAATACTGAAACTTCATGGAGAGCACTGCCAAACAAGACCTATCCACTGGTACTAGTAATAGAAGACAGAAGATATAGATGTTCAGTAATATACACTAATTTATATCAAGCAAGCCAGATGTCCAGAAACTGCAACTAAGCTTAAATTTAAGAATCAGCCTGAAAAATCCTTTGTCATCTGCTGCACAGATGCTGGACTGCAAGGGAAGATTCATTACTATTTATCACTAGGTAATATCTTCTCTTCTGAGTCTAAAATGTTTCCTAGGGGATCATTTGTGTGTGCCAGGCTGTATACACTTCCAAGAACAAGGCAGAATAGAGTGAAAAATTGAGTGATAAACCTTTCTCAAGACACAGCAGCTTTAACACAAAAGGCAGCTACCATTCATGGCTTTCCTACAGACTGGAAGGCACAGCTATCCTGTAAAAGGCAGAGGATGGAGGAGATGACTGTAGCCTGTAGTCAGATTGGGAGAAAGGAAAGTGGAGCAGGGAAGAGAGAGCTTAGAGAAACAGGATTTGAATGCTCATCTTCAGAAACAAAAAACTGAGTTTGGAAATATTCCACCTGAATATGAGGAAGAACTTACTTAGTGTGTGGGTGACCATGCCCTGGAACAGATTGCCCAGAGAGGCTGTGCAGCCTCCCTCACTGGAGATGCTCAAAGACCTTGTGGACACAGCCCTGTGCCATGTGCTCTGGGATGGCCCTGCTTGAGCAGGGAGCTTGCACCCATTGTGGTCCCCTCCAACCTGACCCTTTCTGTGATTCTATGGTTGCTCAAGAAAATACTGTCTTTGAAGACATGTTTCCTGTAATAATCTTCCATCTATGTTACGCTGTTGTTGCTAGAGATAGACAAAGCTTCTGAATCAAACAGCAGGCAATTTTACTTCAGCTCCAAGGCAGTGACAGGGAAGAAAGGCATCCTCTGAGAAAGTAATGAATGACAACACAGTTACACCTCTTCAGACTAGTTAAAAAATTAATAACAGCATGTTTCCAAATTCTGGGCATTCTTTCATTATCCACACATCAACTTATGTTCACCTTAACCACAGGAGCCCAAATATTTTCTCTTACATACTTGATATTTTCTCTTACATACTTACATATTTTCCCTTACATGACCTCTATGTCAAGGCCAATTTTTTGAGTCAAGAAAAGAATCACACAAAGAAAGTCTAAATCTAGGGTGACTGATAAAGTAATGTTATGGTGTATTCTTCTTCTAGTAGAGAAAATAAGAACGGGGAATGACTGAAGAAATGTCAGTGCCAAACTTCTTTAGGTGGCTGGTGTTCTTCATGTCCCAGTATAACTTAGAAAAGCCATAACTCACATGGAAACAGAAGTGTAATGAAATAAAAATCTCCAGATATTTTTTCCTATTCAATAACATCTGCATTTTACCCCACTGTGTAATAGCAAGCCTGTCAGATTCTTTAGGAACCATATATCTTTAAATTCTTCTCTTAAGCATCTCTCTTCTTCAAATGTGCAGAAGTTACAGTATTGTATTTCTGTTTATGAAATTTTTTTTTTTTCAGTCAGGGCCCTGGAAAACCCTCTGTATCCATTGGATTCAGTCTCAAAACATATCTTTGTGGGCAACATTTTTGTTAAGAGACATTGGTAGGTGTTCTAGTGTAAGCCTGGTGGGCAGGTGAGCCTCACATAACCACTCATTCATCTCACAGTGAGAGAGGGAAATGAATTGGAAATGTAAAACTGACAAAACTCATGGGTTGAGATAAAGACAGTTTAGTAGTAAACGGCAACAACAACATCAAAAGAAAACAACAAAGGAAAAAAACCCTGACAACAGACCAAAACAATAAAAAGAAACACAAGAGATGAAGAAAAGAAAAACAAACCCAGCTTCTCATCACTAACAAATGCCAAGCCAAACTTAGCACAATAGGACAGTGTAAATGTTGTCTGCAGGTACTGAAGAAAATTTTAGAAGAATTTAAACTCTATCACATTACAGGCTGCCTTTGGGAACTGAAATTCTCAGAGAAGCTCCATCTCAATACATTAAAAAAAACCCAAAAAACCAAAGCAAACAAACAAACAAACAAAAAAGCAATCTTTCTTCATCAGCTAAGCCATTGATTGGCAACATTTCTTGAGAGGCAGTTGCTCTTAGGTTTTTTTACTTTGTTGAACTCTCAAGTGATGCTGCTGGACCTTTATCTCAGATAAAGAAGTGTAGAAATTATGTGTAATTCGGCATTTATATGAACTAAAAATACTAATCCTTCTGGATCAAAGAGATTTATTCAAACACACAACAGAGAAATAAATTCTTCAGGCTTCCTGGAATATTTACAGAGTAAGGAGGATATTACTTCTCAGAGCAGAGGTCAAAGTTATACTTATCACTCTGAAGTGAAAAGACTACTTCATAGTAGTAGAGTATTCATAAAACTTATTCTAACCAGAAGAAATTATCTGAAAATATATGTTGTTTACCTGTTAGTTTACCATGCTTATTTCCAGAAGTAAACATAGCAAAAGCACCTCTGTCTTTAAAAAATAGAAGGGAACAGGAAATTATTTTGTTCAAAAATTTTATCCATAATCATTAGAATATCAAAATACCATTTATCTTACCTGCTGAAAATTTGCTAACACGTATCGTGGAAAATCTGAAAGGCATAGAGATATTACATAAACAAATTTTAATTTCTATCGAGAAATATACAGTGTTATGAGGCATTTCTTATAGAAAAAAATAACTGTTAACTCTTTTGAACTTGTGATATCTTAGGAATACATATAAATTTACTTGTAAGAAAAGGGTGAAAATAGAAGTTTTAGTAGGCTTGCTTACTTTGAAAAATAGAAATGTAGTATGTGTTCCTAACAAATAAGACTGACTCAAAAAATTTCAAAGTCCTAAAAAAGTATGGTGTGCACAATAGGCTCTATTTGCAAGACAGCTTGCAGACATAAAATAGATGCTTTTAAGAATCTATTTTCCTTCAGAAAGGATCATACACTTTTTATTAATATTTGCATGTCATACAACAGCTATAAAAAAATAATGATAAAAGTAAAATAGTAAAATTCACACCCAGAACAGCTAGTTTAACCTCATTCCTCAAAATCACAAAAACCCCCAAATAAAAAACAAAACAACAAAAAAACCCCAACAAAAAAAAACCAAAACCACCAAAAAACAAACAAAAAAAAAACCCAAACAAAAAAATAAAATCATATAAAGAAATATTCAAGCTGTATTTCTCATAAAACAAATACAGAGATTAAAATTACAGTTTTACAGATGAAAAGTACAGTTTTACAGAATTTAGCTACTTACTTACTTTAGAATTAGCTACTTACGTCCATTTGGGTGAACTCAGAGGAAAATTGCAAAAGACGAAAATTTATGTATTAGCTTATTCAGCTGTCTCTATGCTATAACAATTAGAAGAAATCTTTGTCTGAATTCCTACTTTGTTTCTGGAATGACTAGGAATCACACTGAGACCCCACAGGAGGACTTGACACAGACCTCTCAGAGGAACAGGACATGAGATATTTGAGTGAAGACCCTTTCTGTGAGGTTATCCATGCTTTTGAGCAAGACCAAAGACACAAAACTCCTGGGCATACATAACCTCTTCCCATGCCTGTTACTGCTTTTTTCAGCCTGTGATGGCACAAGTTCTAGTTTGTGAATCTGCTGTTTTCTGAGACTTTGGCTTCCTCACATGCAGCCTGCTGCTCCAGAGCTCAGCTTTAGCTGCAGCCTCACATCACCTTAGCCTCCTTGCCAGCCCTGTTTAGCTCTCCATGTTACTCCTTTGGATCTCATTTTCCCCCTGAGCCGTCTTTTACAGCACTGCAGCATCCTCTCAGCTGCAGTTCAGGCAGACCCAGTCCGTCCTGGCTGGCTCCTGCTCTGTCACTCTCCCCCATGTTGGCTAACACAGAGCTGGTGTGACACGGGCCATCGGGCACCTGCTCCCCATCACAGGGACTTTGGGCTGTCAGATGCTTGGAGGGGTTGGCTGTATCTTGGCCAGACGCTTGTGGAGGACTTGGCACCCTCTTGGAGGAGCAGATTTGGGCAAAGAGACAGTGTTTTCTGTAGAGGGGAGGAGGGGTGCAGCAGTTCTGAGTGAGGAGCATCCCATGAGATATTTGTGCACAATTTTTAATGTAGAAAGTCATAATCCTGAAGTACTTAAACTCCCAATTTAAACCGTGATGAAACCCTGATGGGTTAATTATTTTGATGGACACACACTGAACAATTTTGCTTCCAGCTCACTCATTTAGGGTCAGTATCATTATATTTGCATGTCAAAACAGGCACATTTTTGACCTTGGCAGCAACTTGTCAGTAATAATTTATCACTCACATCTACACAAATGAATAATCTCTACCTTCCTTGCACAAATTTGTAGGAAATACTTTAACAAAATATTCTGTTGTGAGTGATAATTTCACCTAGGAAAATTAATTAAATCATTTAACAAAATGAACCCTACTACTGTACTTTAAAAGTCTTAAATAATCAGTCAAAACATTGTTCTCTTTTCTGTATTGTTGCTTCTAATAATTACTCCTTTAAATTTGCATTTTTTTTCAGGCTGTTTAGGTCTTTCCAAAAGGCACATGGAAGATACTATGTTTGAATAATACGAGGAAGAGAAACTGGTATTTTCAATAATCTCTAATATTTTCATGTAAGTGTATTGATTGTGAAATAAGCCTTTTAATTTACAGCACCTCCTATTGCTTTGAGAGAATGTCACTGAAAAAAAACCATAAATTTTTACCAAGTCTACAGAGTTAATGAAATATTTTATAAAGTTTTTTTTTGTTTGTTTGTCCATTTTGCAAGTAAAGTAGTTTTCACTTTTATATACTCCTGGTTTTGTCATCCTGGCACACAAAAAAATTTAAAAACCAAACCTAAACCAAACAACTCATATTGAAAGTGAAACACTAGATCAAGGATCTGATATGTTGCTATGGCAACAAATGCTGCCTTCATGCAGCCCATGAAGCACCAATGCATACAATTTTACACCTAAAGTTTTACATATCTGAGATTCTTGTTAAAGGAATTATAAAATGCATGGTCAGTCATCAACTCCTGCTGATACCTGGAGTCCCTCTCCAAGGTGATATATCTGAGATTAAAGTTTTGATTCATGATGCTTCTGGGGTTGAAATGACTCTTCACAGAATTGGGAATTTTCCTAAATAAGAAAGAGTTTTCTTGCACAGATGTTTGAATGAAAGACCTATCACAAACAAACAAACAATGGCTTATGTTTGGTTAATTTTTCCATGTATTTTTTGACAATAGCAATGTTGCAAGCAAAACACTAATGACAGAAATTGGAATTTAGTTACTTTTTTCCTCTAAATAGAAACGAGGGCTGTGATAGGGTCAAGGATACCTATGGTATATTGCTTTACCACAGGAAGGACTGAAATATTGTACATTTATTTTCAACTCTGAAGATTTTCTTTCATCTCTAATTACACATCATTACATCCTCAATGTAATACCCTGTTCTTACTTTGTCAACATCTTCCATTAGTCTCCAACAACCCGTTTTCTCACCAGCTTCATATTAGAAGTGTCCACAAGACAGCTGCAGTGCTACATAACACACAGAGGTCAAGAGAAAACAAACACCCCAGATCATGGATGTGCTTTGTCTAAATTTCACTTTCTTAATTTTGATTCTGCACCCTGTGAACACAGAAAGTTTTTTAATTAGCTAAAGGAAGAGATTAAACTGTGGAGACAAGAAAAGGGTAAAGGAAGGGACATGTATTTTGCTTTAGCCTCTTTACCTGGTCATTGGAAAGAAGTGAGCTGAGCTGGAATTGTTGCTAGTGAAAGTAAGTGGGACCAACTCTGATGTCTCATTTAAGTCTGTCATAATTTCCTTCTCACTCTATTTTGGACCTGCAATTTCAATATTATGTTGCTAATGTCTCTGGTCTGAATTGTCCCTCTAGAAAGAACCTTTCCCAGAAGGAAATTTGGAGCAGGAGCTTAAACAATCTGAAATAGTCCACCTGAGAAGAATATTTCCCTATTGCTGCATAGAGACCTAGTGAGACTAGCTGGGAGATTTGGGAGGCTCTGTTAATACTGAAGTTGTGTTGTCTCAAGTCCCCACCACTACTTCACCCACATCCAACAGTTAGACAAAATATCTTACCTTGCCCATACTAGCAAGACCAGATTTTTTTTTGTTTTGAGACTCCAGGAAATACCAGATTTGCCTCCATTCAGGCACCTGCATCCTGATGGATGGTCTGAGGGAGACAATGATAAATAAATAAGCCAGATTAAAGTAATATTAGTGGAAATCTACTTTTACTCCAGTGCAGAAGCAATATATTAATAATAGCATATTTGAGTTGGTCCTTACTCATGAGACTTGGCTCTAAGGTGCATAGGTAATGGAAAACAGCAGGACGGATGCTCTCCAAGAATGACAAAGATTTCTGATCATGTAAGACCACAGTAATCACCATGTTATTTTTTTTCTTTCTGGATAAAAGTTTGAAAGGTATATGAAGGACATGGTACCAGAATGTGAAGCAAAATATTTTGTCCACAGGTGGGTGTGTGGCCTCAGACACTCAATTTTTCCTCTCTGCAATAATAATGCAATTTCTGATAATCAGAAACTACTGTGTCTGCATCCATTTATTAATCAGAAAGCAGTGTAGAGGGTTGGTTTAGAGTCTTCTTAGGTCAGTGAGTTTTATTTCAGTAAACTATTTGATGAAGAACCTTTGGGCTATTTAACTATATTTAAGTACTGCATACTGCAGCTAATACAAAATACTGAATATATGCAAATGTAGTCTGTCTTTATAGAACAAATGATAGGTCTGATACTGCACAAGCAATACTTTGTACAATGCCTTTTACACTGTCTAGCATCTTAAACATTATTTTATTGCTTGAAGCTTTACAGGATAAAAAGTTTTCTGATCTCTGGGTGAAATGTTAAATCAGCTTGAGAATGGAAAGGAAAGGAGATTTCTTGTGTATATTAATGATCAGTGGGAACTAGAATGGCAAAATATGCTTTAGCTGCAGAAACTTTCAACCTGGAATTCTTCTGACGACCTTCTCAGAGCCAGTATAATTTTAAAGGAAACAGAATTTGCTGATAATAAGAAAATCAGATTAAAAACCTTATTTGCTGCTGGTTTCCTTTACATAAAATAATTCCACTAAATTGGAACAACTTGTGTATGAGAAATTCCATTAATGTAATTTACTGACTATAACCGGAGAAGAAACCACTTAAAGAAAAATTAAATTTTGTAAGCCTTCCTCTATAATTGTTCAACAGTCTTTAATTCAAGCAGATTAATGTACTACACTATAGTATGGCATATTATTCAGCATTCCTGAAGACAGAGACACTAGAAATGAATTCCAGGACAATGTACTTGGAATGTTGTAGTTAGTGCAAATATTGGATGGGGTCCTTGGGCCAAAAATAGCTTGTTTTGCATATTCACCTAGGTATAAATAGAAAATTACTTTTGTAATTAAAATTGCAATTTATTTTATTACTATAACAGTTTTTATTGCTGACAGTAAAATTTACAAATTCTTATGTGTAATTACTGTTCCAAATACTAATTTGCTTCAGTGTGATTTTTTTTTTTTTGAGCTCTGTAAATCTTTCAAATCAATATTTCTCTGAGACACCTTCATTAGCTTTTAGAACTGTCGCCTCTATATTTCCACAGCTAGCAATTCGTTAAATATCTTGTTGTGAACTGAAGGGAATGGCTTTTGTTTCTTCCTTTTCAAGTGAATGTTTTAATAAAAAACACACTTGGTTCCTTCCCTGTGGGTTAGTTTTGGGGCATTTCATCCCAGTTATTTTGAAAAGACAGAGACAGATTTTGTATGTGGAGTAGAAACTAGTGAATTTCCAAACAACCCCACTTGAATCAGGTTATTGTTGCAGCCGTAGACTTATTGCAAATATATTTAAAATGTATCACAGCATAATTCCACAAAGGAAGTTATCTTCCCATTTGTGCTACCACTCTTCCTTTCCATGAACCACTTTTTCAAAGTTCTGTTTTTCCCCATTTGCTGCCTACAAATATTAAAAATAGGTTGTGTATCTTCCCTTTTAATCCAGTGTTTCAGTAAAACAACAACAAATAGCAGGCAAGTCAAAGAGATACTTCTGCTTTGCCTTAATTTACTGATTTTTGTGAAGTGTGAATTTCAAAGTCCAGTTAAAGCAATCTTTAGGAAACTTATACTTGCTTTGCTTTGCCTCAAACCCAAAAATGCTAAAGCAATCAAAAAGTAACTTATCAGCAAGATACATAGAGAAAAAGGCTTCATGACTAGTGAAGAATGGAATTAATATGTCCATGGTGTTGGGTCCTGGAGGGCTATCTAGAGTCTCTTATTTCTAACTAATTTTTTTTCTGCTTTTCTACAGAGGGGCACAAATAGGAACTCCCTCTTCTATCTTGCTATTGGTAATGTCTGATATCCTTTTATCCTTTACATCTTTCAAACCTGCCTGACATTGCCCTGGGTGTTGAAGAAAGAATATACACATTCACGTGTATGCACACAGTGCAATCTCATAACCTCTTTTGCCAAGACCTAAATTGGCAAGAGCATTTCTTTCATTTCGTTATTTACTTTGTATTTATGGTCCATTAACAAAATATCTTAACAAAAAGCATTAAAGAGAATGCTCAGTGGCAAGAAGGTTGAATGTACATTTCCACAGGAATTTCAGGTACAGTTTACTCTAATTATGCTTTCAAGAATCTGGACCAGTCTTGAGCAATATGTGGCCTTCACCCCACATGTTCTTTCATTTATGGACTACATTCTTCAGTAAAACCTTGAGTAGTTCTGATCTTGTCTGCCAGTTGCTTTCTCAAGCCACTCTACAGATCCACTCTACAAAGCCAGCCACCAAAGTGGGACATGCAGGAAAACGGAATAATTTTTGTAACAGTCAGTAGAGAAATGTGGAAGAGAGAGGTCAACGTTGGTAGGAGAAGATAGAGGGTGTATTTGAAACTCACTGCTAATAAACTAGAGTGCTTGACAGTCTGTTCAGAAATTTGATTGGGCACCTCTGCTTTAGAAAATTTCTATAAGCTCTGTGAGTACATGCAGGAGCACAGAGGTGTTCCCATATGCTCTCTTTCACACACACTTGAAGTACTGCACGCTTCAAGTTCTAAATGTTAGAACTTTAGGATTTCATTTTATCATTTCAACCTATAGAGCTACTGTTGGCATAATTTTTCTCTGCTTTTAATATCCTATGTAGATACAAAGACCAGACTAAACCCTGCTTAAATTCTATTAAAGTCACTGGAGTTAAAGCAGATAGCAATTTTATTTATTGCTTTCACTAATTTAATCCAATTTCCATGTAAGGAACAATTAATACAGTGTGCAGTTGAAATAATCATATGTATATGGTTAGATTTTAAAATATTCTTATGTTTTTTTCTCTTGCTTATGATGTAATATAAGAAAATAAATAATATAAAAACTTATTCCTACTTATTTTCATTCAACAAACACAGAATATGATGAAAAAATGCTTTAATAGCACCCTAAATGCTCTGAAAAGAAAATGCATTCAGAATAAATTATGTTAGCAGTATTTGTCCTGATCAGATCAGTGTAAAACCAGCTTTTACAAAAAATATTTATCCCATGCCTCCTCTTTCTATTGAAAGTGTGAAGGAATTATGCCAAAAATAAAGGTAGCAGTTAGTAAAATTAAAGCTTCTATAAGCAATGAAGAACTTTACCCTAACCACGTAAGTCTGGAAGTAAATCATGTATAGGGATATATTTAATTTACTAGTGTGTGTATGACACTAGATAAAAACTGAAAATGAATACATCTGAATCTGGGTTCTGTGAGTGGTTTGCATAGAAGTTGATTTTATCATCTGCTTACTATGTCTAATAATACAGCAGAAATTTATAGTGTCTTAATTGGTTTAGGTTATTGGTTCTTAAATATACACTGCGTAATTTTTTCTTGATATCAAAACCCACGGTTGACTGAGACATAATTTGCACTTCATCTCCCATTTCAGTGACTCTGTTAATTCCATTCCATCACTCCTATCAATGATTAAATTACACTAAGTGAGCATTCAAGTAATTTGCCTTGAATTCTTTCCTTTGTGACTTATATCCTATTTTTGTGTTGATTGACAGCATGGGAGAAACAACTGTTGTTGGAACCTGTTCTCTTTACTTCTGAATTGCCTCACTAAAGAGCAGATATGTTAATTAATTTTCTTCTTGTTTCCTTCTCTTTTGTCCTAGTTTTAGCCCATTCTTGTTTTACCACTTAGAAATTCTGAGTTCCTCAGCTTTCTAGAAAAAATGCAGTTTTACAGGATAGAAAGTTACAAAATTCATTAGTGTCATATCAGACAATGGATGACCACTGACAAAATACCACGCAGCTTCCCTTGCTGGTTTGAACTAAGTTTTTTCCTCAAATTCTGTGTTTGGTCTCTAATGGAAATTTTATATCAGGAAATCCAGCAAATGGATGCATGAAAATATAGGAGACTGATAGGGTTTCTTATGTAAGGGCATTCAGCCCACAAAAAGCTCCCTGAATGATGAGGCATGCATATTAAGAGAGAAGAGTGACAATTAAGGAAAAGTTCTTGGATATGTTTGTTGCAGGACTTAAAAAACTGGGAAATCATATTTCATGGGATCAGATACTGGAATCAATATGAAGACTCTGTTTTCTCTATTTAAAAAAAAAAAGAGAGGAGGGGAAAAAAAGATTTGCAGGCAGAATCAATTTGAAAACATGAAGGAAATTTAAATGTGAAAACGTAGACAAACACTGTGAGATACACCCATTGTTTGTATTTAAGCTGTTCCATATTTGGATATTTCCCTAGGTTGTTTGAAGTTAATGTAAATTTTTCTATATAATGGTGATCAATGCTTGAAATTATACCTGATAGCTCTGTTTCAGTGTATCATTAATACTGTAAAAATGCAGTGAAATTTTAAAATTAAAATATACATAAAAAAAATAAATATCAGAATTATTGTATGATAAAGGGTGTTCAGTCATAGCTTGTGCAGATACAAATATTTGAATATATGGAAAAGAGATCCTTTCAGTGCTTAATTACACTGTGCAGTGATAAGTCTTGAAGGCTTGAACAATGGTGGTTTAGTCTTAAATGTCACAAAAGGGGGTGATCTCATCTGATTTTATTAAAATATTCTCAGATAATTTTGAAAGTAGTAGGTTGACCTGAAAGCTGCAAAATTATGAGTAAATGCCTGATATTTTAAGGATCCCATCAAAATTAATCTAGATTCATGCCTGGAAATGCTAATAAGGCAGTGGAAATGTGATAGGGGGGATATTTATTCTGATCTCAGCTGATTGGGGCAGAATTCACACACCAGCATTCTCACCAATTATTCTCCAGTGGGAGAATAAATGAAAGACTACACTTCTAGCACATTACAGTCCTGCAATACAATCAGAAAAAAAAAGTTGAAAAGTTCTAACACTTTCCTAACAACGGGCAGAAGTCCCTGAAATTGCTCCAGTGCAATAACATGCTAGAAGATGTACAGCTAATGAGAGCTGGATATAGAGAATAATTTAGGATGAAAGTTCTGCCCCTGTAGACCAGACATGTCATATTTTTTTCTGCTCATCAATTGTGTATTTGTAATATGCTGCCTTGATTAATGTTGGTTTTGAAGCTTCTGTGTCTATGGAAAACACGTGGGTGGTCTTCTGTGCAAGCCAGGTACAGCTTTAACAAACACATCTGTGCTAACAGATGTTGAAGGGAGAGTAAGACAAACCCTGTCCTGAGGGATTTTAATAACCTGAATTTAATGGGAATTGAAAGTTCTTAGTACCACTTTAGGGCTTTAAATAAATCAGTTTTGCACTAAACTGATTGTTGGATTAAATGAATTCTTCTATTTTGAATTCAGTGGTGTTCCACAGCATACTGAAAATCTTCATCAGTTTTGCTCAAGAACAAGGAAAAAAAATACAGCACCTGATTAAAAAAATTTACTGTTTGATATAAGTAGATGAGTTATGATAGTCTTTTTTCACTTGAGGATCTGAGAATTTTAATTGATAAGCAGATCAAAGACATACCTGTTAAATGGGAACCCATTAAGGAGATATAGTGACTATTTTGTGTATTTGGTGCTGCAAATGCAAATAAATGATTCTGCAGTCAAGGAGAATTAGATACCTGAATTTATTAATCAAGTAGGTTTTAGAAAATGTTTGGAATTGGAAAAAAAGGTAAGGTAGAAATAGTACTTTTAAGGTTGTTTCGTGGGAAAAATATTTGCTGCTCATCACAATTTTTAGTTTGTTTTGCTGTACAAATGTATGTATACATTAAATTTTTAAAATGTATTGTTATGTACTGATGGGATGCTAATCTCAGTGGAACACTAACATTTGTTTTATATTTTGTCTTGTGTGTGTGTGATTTTTAATATTCCAGTGTGACTGGGAAGACATTAATGCTTCAAGGAAGTTGCTGCTGGAGTAAAAAAAGATTAATTAAACCATGTAGTCTGATAACCATAAAGAATAAAAGTTTGATTTAAAAAACTGGATTGCAGAATACAGAAATCTTGTTCCAGATATAATAATTCCTAAACCTCTTCTCTTTTGACCTTATAAATCACATGCAGTTATCAATAATTGCTGTGCTCTGTGTTATTTGACTAGAACTCATGTTAAAAGAAAAAGCAATCTTTAATTAAATACCATGTATTTAAGTGTTATGAGACAGCAAGTTTAACTATTGCTTGAGTTACCTGATACAATAGTGAGTGGAAACTGTATTTGCATTTACAGATATAAAATTTACAAATATATTACATGCTAGCATAGTAGATACTATTGTATCTTTCAGGGGTGAAAAGTAAGACACAGTCCACTCAGGAATATCCATAAGTCCTTCCCTGTTTTCTGGATGACAGAATTGTTTTTCAGTGCAGAAACAGATCAATACAGGGCATGCTACCTAAGGCTGAGCTTCCTTAAATTTTCACTGAAGGAAAGGTAGTGGCATATTTTTAAATACTAAATGCTTTGATGAATGAGAAAAAATAAAAATATTATTTTTGAAAAGTAATCATAGTTTCACAGAACGTATGGAGAAATTAATTCTAACATAAATTAATAAATATTGGCTTGCATCTTTTCCATTTAGGAGCTCAGTGGAGAGTTGTTATCCACCTACATTTAGGGCCCTGACAGTCTGTCAGAGAGAGAGGAGCACAGATACAGGCAGCATTATCTATCCAGTTGCAGAACCCAGGAAGAACTGGGTTCTTAGCTGGAAGAACTCTCATATAGCCCTACAGGATCTGCAGTCACTCCCAGTATAAATTCACTGAACTTCATCTGTGGATGGAACAGAAGATCAAAAGCAAGTGCTAATAAATATGTAAGATGATATACACTGGCTGAGGTTGAAGTTTGCTTTTTACTAACCAGTTCTTCTCAGAGGCTTTTAGAAAACATGACAACATCTGGTGCAAATTGAAAGACACCAACAGTTTGTCACCACAGCTGCAGATAGTTCTCCATATCTCTGAGATTCTTTCCTCTGTGGCTCTTTAGTTTATTCTGGTTACATTATTCAAGGCCAGGTTGTATGGGGCTCTGAGTGACCTCGTCTAGTGAAAAGTGTCTCTGCCCAAGGCAGGGGGATTGGATGATCTTTGGTGTCTCTTCCACCCCAAGCCATTCTATGGTTCTATGAATCTAATGAAGATGAATGCTAGCTCCTGACTTGCAGTTCTGATTTGCTGTGCCTTGACTAAAAAATACACTGCAGACAAAACATTGGCATGGGAGTCATCTTCTATGAAAGAGCACATATCTGTAAGCTGTTCACTTCCAAAATATGACAGTCATTTCCATTTCTTATACTGGGAATACTCCCTGACACAATTCCCATGGGTAGGAGTTTCTGGGAGAGACAAGACAATGGCAAGGGAGCATTTTCTTGAGTTAACAGCAGAGATAATTGAGGTTCCAGTGACCAGGAACATTCCCTAGAGGGAAGAGGGATCCAAGAAAAACAGTTCTTGTTCAAGGACAGCTTACTACAGCCTCAGGGACAGTTCATCCTGACAATCAGGAAATCAGGCAAAATTGGACAAACCAGGAGATCACAGTAAATCTGAAACAATCAAAAAAGGAAGTAAGCAAAAGGTGGAATCAGGGATAGATATCCCAGGAAGGATGTAGAGACACTGCCTGAGCAGCAAAAATATGGTTAGGAAAGTCAAAGCCTACCCGGAATGGAACCTGGAGAGGCAAGTCAAGGCATCAGGAAGAGCTTCCTCAAGTCCATAAGAAGAAAAAGGAAGACTGAGGATGTGTGTCCCCGCTGTTGAATTAGGAAGAGACCCCAGTTACACAGGACACACAAAAAAATTGCTGAGTGCTTTCTTCACTTTAGTCTTTACTAGTAAGACCAACTTTCAGGAACCCCAGGCCGTGGAGACCAGGGTGGAATGTCTGGAGCAAGTTAAAACTACTATTGATGGAAGATAATCAGATCAGATAATACTTAAGCAAACTGGTCATACAGAAGTCCATGGGCCGTGAGAGCTGGGGGAGCTGGCAGACGTCACTGTGAGGCTATTCTTAATTACCTTCAAATGACCGGGTGGCTGGGAGATAATTCTGAGGACTGGAGGGGAAAAGAAGCCATTTTTGTCTTCAAGAAAGGCAGCAAAAAGGACACAGGCTGAGCAGCTAATCCTGTACACCATTTTCAGAGACATGAAGGACTAGAAGGTGATTTGGAGTAGTCAGTCAAGATTCAAAAAGGGAAAGTCATGCTTAATGAACCCAATCACTCTCTAAAGTAAAGTGACAAGCTGGGTGGATGTGGAAAGAGCAGTGGATATTACCTCCTTGATGTGCCAGAGGGTCCTGCTGCTATGCAGAGGGAATTGGCAGGCTGGAAAAGTCAGCTGGCAGGAACCTCTTGCAGTTCAACTGAGGGAAGTTCAATCTTACGCTGGAGAGGAACAACCCAATGCACCAGTGAGTGCTGGAGACCACCCAGTGATGCTCTGCAGAAAAGGAGCCATGGGGGCCCTACATGAGACAGCAAAGTATTCTTATTAGATATGACAAATAAAAGCTTTTAACAAGTCTCCTTACTTACAAGCTCTTACTCTGAAATATGAAAAAAATCCTGAATTTCAAAGAAAAATCAAGAGATTTTGTTTCCTGTTTGGCCCACATGTATTTTCTCTTTACTCTACTTCAGTTAGTTTCCAAGCTGTTTCTATTTTTGTCTGTTTAGTGTTGTTATAGTGAAGTACTTCAGCTACTTTATATTCGCCATAAAGTATTCATCACTCTAAATATTACTAATATGCACAAAACCCGTTAGTCTTACAACCATTTAATAAAAATCATTACAGGCCTTAATTTTTATGACACTTTTAGTTTTTTTTTTAATAAAGAAAAACCATCTACAATGCTCCTCATGACTTTCAATGATTTTTCAGTCATATAACTAATGCTCCAAGGTCTACCAAGATAAATTAGTGAGCTAAGGGTCATTAGCAAAATGTGAATTAATGCAAAATGCACAATAGGCTGCACATTTTATCCTTTCTCCAGATGGTTAATTAAATATTTGAAGGCACAATATGACAAAAGTATGACAATATTATTACTTAATGGTACTGAATATGAAAGGGGTTTAATTGTTCTATTTCTCTCTTTCATCATTGATTAAAAGAATGTATTTCAATGAAATTTGGCACTGGTCAGGATTTCAGTATTTCCTCCTAGTTGAAAATTAGATCATCTTTCCTTAAAAGAAGTGAAAATTATAATTTGCTGAATAAATTGGAATGTCACATTAAAAATACAGTCTCACAATATGTAACTTCTTTAAGGTTAAAATTACACATCCCATATATATGCAACACTTTTAATTCCTAGGTATGTTGTTCTAAAAATCCACATAAGAACTCCATCAGTATTTGTTAATAAAAAAACTTATTAATGAATATTATTATCTTGCAGTCATTTCCAGGGCATTTCACAAAATTTGAGATTATAGCTGTTTATTTGATGTGATGTATAAAGAAATGCTATTTTAAGAATTCATTAATACATTACAATTATGGATTATTTACTTACATTTCACTTCTAATAGTTTTACAATTAAGACCTATTATTAAAATTATTTGAATATGAATTTATTAAAGTATTAAAATCTGGTTATTTGATTAGAGTAAGAACTAGCAGACCCTGGTGACTTGGTTTTCCAAACACCTCAGCCTGAAGTGCAGACCCTGTGGCTTCAGAGCAAGGCTCCTTGCAGGCTCTTCTTGCATACCATAGAATACCTTGTAGACCTATATTTTTTAAACTATAGCATTACCTTATAAAAGAAACAAGTTTTAGGACTGCAGAATTACCTCCAATAAAAAGAAAAAAAATCTCTTTTGCATTGTGGTGAATGATAACATTGATTGCTTATGCTCACTAAACTGCCAGGACCAGGAAGACACAGGAATTGCAAAGTCTCTGTGAAGTCTGGATTGAAGTCCAGGAAAAAAGATAAAGTGATAGAGTCTGGGAAGGGAAAGGAAATTTATAAATCAGAGCTTGATAAAAAATATCAGTAATCTGTGTGTGTTCCATCCTTTAGCAGTATTTCATTCAGGAGCTCAGACACTGCTTTAGTGATTAACACCCAGCATGTTTGTACTGCAGAACCACGGCCATATCCTGAAAACTTGTTATGTGGCTTACCAGCACTGTAAATTCAGAAGCCATCTGAAGCTTATAAAGGTTTTTAAAATATTGTTTGAAAGAGCCATCCAGAACCAAATAACTCACTTAATGTTCCTTAGAGAAAGCATGTTTTGCTATTGAAATTTTTGAGTGGCATAATTCTGAAAATCTCCCACAGTGTCTTTTTAACACATTCGTTGTTTAAAGAGAGTATGAAAGTTTATAGAGATAAGAGATACCGGATATAAGTGCTTTGAAAAAAGAAATAAAACCTAAACTCTATCTAAAAGTTGTGTATCTTTATTAATTTGGTAAAGCTCTATTAATTGCACTGCATATTTCACTCCATCAATACCCATAAATGAGGGAAAAATACCAGCGACCAGAAACTTTAAAACGTTAAGCAGAGAAACACCCAGAGATTTAATTCGTGAAGAAATGTTCACAGCCTTACTGAGATACTACAGGTCTTGAGTTACAGAAGTGAGTTTACTAGTGACTACAATAATAGACCTTAGGAAACTGCTTTTAAGTGTACATATTCTTTAACTCTTAATGAAGATTCTGCAGTAACCTAGCTCTGTTTACACTCAACCAACACAGATTGCTCAAGACAGGACAAACCTTTCCTTCTCTGTGGAATTTTTTTCTCTCTGGCTTCTTCCAGAGAGTGAGAACATTGTTCAAAACTCAGCTGGTGCAGCTGAGATAGGAAACCCTGGGACTGGTTCATTCTTTTAAAATGTAGGACTCTAAACTGAAAAAAATCACTCACCCTTCTGTCTCCTCAGGCCCATCCCATCATGGGAAACAACCTCCCTGCCTTGCCAGTGGGTCTGGAGTCACTTGCAGTGTACAGTGTACAACCTCTACCAGTGATTTCCTTAAAAATAGCCTTCCTACTTGTAACACTTGAGCAGCACTGATTTATGATAAAATCCCAAGTGCAAAAATACAGATGTCAAGGTCTGCAGAGTAAGATCTGTTCCAAGAGTCTGGGGAATGACCATGACCTACCTGTGGTCAGTTCTGGATGAACACTGGCATTCTGCATCTCTATTCTGAAGTGTGTATAGTTGCTGGAAGCAGCTGAAGTCTGAGAAGAAAAAGAATTCCAAGGTTGGTAACTTGGTTAAAGGATGTCTTGACTCTACTAAAGTTTATTCTGTTCTTTAAATCTCTTGTGTGGTAAGTGGCCCACTTGCATTCACTGCACCTGAATGTAAAGATTTGTGTAAAAAATCTATTGAAAATTTTTATCTTATTTTCCTTTTCTAGTTTAGGGTTTTTTTAACAGAATTAAATGTCAAGTACTGCAGTTCATAATGATCTGCCAAATAGGGTTCAGATTTACAGCTGAATCTTAGATATTCATAGAAATCTTACCTTTAGTAGTTGGAATTTAATTAATGTAAATGTACATGCATATATATATATATATATAATCTGTACATATACACATACATACACACATACCTGCACATTATCTATTCAACTCCATCTTAGCAATATAGTAGATTTTTTAGATTTTACCTATACCACAGGCCCACAGAGTGACTGTGGCACCCATGCAGATCACCCAGACCAATCCCTTGCTCAGGGCAGCACCAGCTACAGCAAGTTGCTCAGACCTGTGATCACTCAAATATTAATATGTGCAAAAATGGAGATTTAAAAGTTTTCCATTTTTTCATTTCTGTCAAATACTTTTGAGATTGAGAAATTATTTCTGAAAATGATGGGATCAAGTTTACCTGCTCACTCAGATGGGAAAAAAAATAACTGAAATAAAGAGTAAAGTGAAATGAATAGTACTGTAAAGACTCAATATTCCCTTTGGTTAAGATAACATGATAATAACTTGTTGGCATTAAAATTTAATTTGTGCTGATCTAACTTGAATAATTAATGTTATTCTCATATTAAAATGCAGAAGGCGTACACTTCCTATTTTCTAGCCTGAATATATTAGGAGATTAGCTGTCAAATGACTTGACAGAGAGCCAAAAATTTGCAGAGATACTACTACCTGAGATCACATTTGAAAGAGAAAAAATGCTGGTATTATAGCAAAGCTCCAAATAATTATATCATATTAAACAAAAGGTCAAGCCAAGGTGTTCTCTCACTGAAGAAACTCTTGGTATTACAAGAAAGACAATCACTTTTGGTGAACCCTTTTGACTACTGATTGTTAAATCTAAAGCTCACCAGAGACCAATTGGACCATTTCAAGAGAAAATATGTAGTGAGGTACATTTAGATGTTTCTTTAAAGCGACTTTCTTCTCTCATTTATCCTTTTGCACTTCCTCAGAACAGATGAAGTACTTGCAGAAGCTGAAGAGAGGTAAATAACTAGTGATGGTCTAAAAAGGGATCAGTTCCTTAAGGGAGTCAAAGTCTATATCAAATCATTACTTTATGGGACAATTGGACTTAAAATAGATTACAAAAATCCCACTATCTTTGTGTTGATTAGAGGAATGAAACTGCTTCCTATATCCTAAAGGCATGTTTAAATGACTGTGGTATGTCTTTTATATCCCTTTAGTCTATGGCCAATATCAGCATTTTGACAAGAACACACTCCCAGGAAGACCAAGACTGAATAATTCCAGTTTCTAGATCTGAGTGACAGATCCTATAGCAAAGGATCTTAGTCCTATAGGATTATCAGTCCTATAGCAATGAGCTTTCATAGCCATAAAAATTTTTCTTCATAATTTGAAATATTTCCAACAATTATTGTTTATATGTGATATTTTTGATTCAATAACATTTTTTTTATGTGGACAAGAAGAAATAGATGAAGAAATCATGCTTGATAGCACAATTGCTGCATGCTAGTTACACATTAGAAAACACTAAAACACCTTTCTTTTTCTAGTCCATATCGGAAAATAGAATAGAAAAAGTAATATATAAGAAAACACTGGTTGTTTTAAAGGCAGAAGGAATTTTAATAAAATGCCAAAAAGTATGTACTTTCACATGGAATCTTTAAGGTTGGAAAAGACCTCCAAGTTAATTAGGTTCAGCCTTTGACCAAACACCGCCATGTAAATCAAACCATGGCACTGAGTTCCACATCTAGCCGTTTCCTGAACACTTCCAGGGATGGGGACTCCACCACCTCCCTGGACAGCCTGTTCCAATGTTTAACCATCCTTTCAGTGCCAAAATTCTTCCTGATGTCCAGCCTGAATCTCCCCTGACACAGCTTGGGGCTGTTTCCTCTTGTCCTGTCTCTGGTTGCCTGGGAGAAGAGACCAACCCCCACCTGGCTACACCCTGTATTCAGGGAGTTGTAAAGAGTGATAAGATCTCCTCCCAACCTCCTTTTCTCCAGGCTTTACATCCCCTGCTTCCTCAGCTGCTCCTCATAGGACTCNCACCCCCAGCTCCCTCAGCTGCTCCTCATCACACTTGTGCTCCAGACCCTTCCCCAGCTCCATTGCCCTTCTCTGGAATCACTCCAGCCCCTCAATGCATTTCTTGTAGTGAGGTGCCCAAAACTGCACACAGGATTTGAGGTGTGGCCTCACCTGTGCCGAGTACAGGGCACGTGCACATACACACATCTGTATACGTCCATGCAAAAAGAAAAAGAGAAAAAAATGGGAACCAGTAATCTATTCTTCTGTTCTTTTTGGCAAATAATTTTTCAAACCTCAACAGAAAATTCCTCACAGTAGTTTGTTGTGAATACAGGAGTATATGCAAATTACTGCAGAAAGCAATCTTAAAAAGAACAGATTTTCCAAAATAAGCAGGCAGAGGTATCACATCTACCATAGAACCTAACAGTTTGGAAGCTGAAATAATAGAGACATTCATGCGAACTTTCACAGAAAAAAAAAAAGAACAAAAACCCCCAAAAAACAAGAGATGAAACAAGTAGTAATCAAAATATACATTATATTGGCACTGTTTAAATACTTTACTTCAGGTGGCCAAACCTACATAACTCAGTTTCTAAACAGCAAGTACTTAGGCTGCTTTCCAGAGTTGAATTTTACAGGTCAGGCAGACATTTTCAATTATTCAGAACTTAGAAAAACATTTTTTAAGAAACAAGGCATGGAAGTAGAGGCTTTGGATACATAAGCTAGCATTATCAGAAATAAGGTTTGTGAATAATTAACCTGTGCAATCCAAGATGTTGAGAATATTACTGTAATCTAAGATGTCAGTTTGTTGTTTTCTCAACAAATGATTATAAACTGATTTTAGTTCACCCAATTACACATTTGTGCCTACACTGACTTAACTGATTTAGGTTGATTGTAATCTTTACTGCTGAGCAGGACAAGAGAACTGTTTGAGAGTCCAAAAAAACCTCCAAAACTACAAAAACTAGTCCAGTTATAAATTCAGAAACATCAATAATTTTGAAAGACCATATCACAGATCAGTTTTCAAAATCTAACCTACTAGATCTACCTGGGTTCTTTATGATGGAGAAATTTTATCTAAGTGCAACTTCTCTCTCTTTTTTTTTTTCTTAAGATATTTTCCTTACTTTTATCTTGTATCAACATACAGAGACTTGTTTAAAGATGACACCAAGACTTAATCAGTTAAAAAGAAGCACTGGGAGATTTCTACATGCTTTTTTAAAGGAGTCTTTTACCAAAAGATAGTCTGTGATTCACTAAAAAATAAGTCTATATCTGATTATTGGCAACAGAGGTTCCCATAAACTGGCATTTTTATTATAATTAACAAAGAGTAATGGAAAGTTTTCTTTAACCTGAATTAATTTGTAACTGTGTAGCCTAACAGTAAGAAACTGTGTGGCATATCATGCTGCGAGTGCAGCAAATTAATCTGTAAAATTTCATTTATATCTGCACAAGCCAATCAATCTCTGCAGTGTTAGGGGATTATAAAATGAATTCTCAGAAAAGTGTTCTGAGGTTTATATTCAGTTCTGGGTGTATTTCCACCTCTTATGTTATCCTTCATGCAGAATTATAAGAGGAGGTATACACCTATTGCTTAATTATAATATAGAACAGAAATGAAAAAAGCTTCTCTAAGAATGACCTGTGGATTTGCTGTTTCAAGGACAGCTTTCATTTAACACTTTAACTAAAATTACTGCTGCTCCTCTATAAACAGAGAATGACAAGCCAGGCACATAATATCCCCCCTTTATTTTAATTTCAGTGAATATTTTGTATAAATTTTTATAATTTATACAATATTATTAAAGGTAAAATTACCAAGACAGTTCTACTATTATTTGGTGCTTTTCCATAGAAAAAATCCACAGAACCAGCTGTTGAGCAGAAGTTATCTTTTGCTTGAAGTTAATCTTGATATATTTTTGATTAAATAAGCAGTCTTATGAAGTTCAACTTCCTTTGCACTTCATAATGACAAACATACAATCTAACGCACATATATTTACTTTTGGGCAAAAATGTCTAGAATAAACCTAAAAACAACATAAGGAAGTTACAATAATGGCATCTTTTTTACCATATTAAAAAAAAAACAACCAAAGAAATCTGATTATTACTTCTTGTTAATAAACATTTAAACAATCTTCATTCTTGCTGCAGTTCTAAAATACTGGTTAAACATGAACATAATGTGAACATAAACACTCCTAAGGAAGTAAGTGAGGCCACTCTCACAATGTTCTAACTTGAGCATGAGTATTACTGAGTTAGAGCCTAATAGAGTTTTTTGAGGGATATTCATTGTTTAAGTATCAGGCTATAAATAATACTACTCCCTGGACACATAACCTATTAAAAAGGCTAGAGAAGAGGTTAACTGCAGCCAGCACGGAAAAAAAAAAAGAGTAAAGATGTTAAATCAAGAAGAGATTATCCATAAAAAAATAAATCTGTCTAAATACAGGCAAGAGAGACAATCGTAAATTTCTGAATATGGACAGCAAAAGCAATGAGACAGTCTAAAAGAGAGTCGGAGAATTAAATAGCAAAATGGGTAAAAATAAATAATAAATCTGTTTTAAAACACACCCAGAGTAGAAAACCTGTCAGAGAATCTTTTATCAGTGCATAAAGGCAGTGCTAATCAATTCTTTTGAGCACTGTTCACTTCAGGAGATATCCACACCAGCAGAGGATCTGCCTGAAACTGAAATAGCTGTAGATGATGTTAAACAAAGCTGACACTAAAAAACTGCTTAGGCCAAATGTCACTAATCCAAGATGTCTGCAGGAGCTGAGAGGTGGATAGCTGAAGCAACAAAGCACACAACCTCTCTTTTAAGATGCCTTGATATTTCTGACTAAATGTTGGAAATACGATTCTCTTGTTTAAAGAATTGTTTATGGATTTCTCCTAAAACTGCAGCCCTCCAGTCCTGTTGTTCTAAGTGGAAAGCAGTAGAAAATCTAAGGAAAGACAATAATTAGTAGATGCTGGCTTAAAAATGATCAGTATGAAAGGTTCAAAATGACTTTTACAAAAGTAAGTCCTGTTTTTATGACTGTAGTGATATTTATAGTTCTTGAGCAGTTGAACAAGAGTGATTTGGTTTCTGCAGTCCTCTTGAATTCCTGGAAGGCTTTTGACATTGCAAGACTAAAGGCTTTTAAGGAAATGAAATGATCATGGCTCGGGTAGTAAAGGAAGCATTTTCACAATACTGGGAACATTGGAATTCTACAGGCATCTTTGCTGGGACTTATGCTGTATTCATGAACTAAGAAAATAATATATAAGGGAGTTAAAACATTTTGCTGATAACATTAATTTCTTGTTTTAAGGACAAGGACAATTCTAAATAGCTGGAGAAGGATCTTATGGTACTCCCCGACTAATTAAAATGTCAGAAGGAGTTCAGCATTGAGCAATACATTTGCAAATGGCAAACAAAACCTATTCTACAGATAAATAATGTGCTCACAGAATACCTTTGAGCTGATACTATCACTCAGATATGACTTGGGTTTTATGTTGGATGATTCCTATGATATGCTTTCTTTCATTTACTTCTGCTCAGATTTAGGTTGAAACTGAAAGGTAGGGAATACAAAAGTAAATGGAGAACCTTTTCATTATGTGAGTGTTTGAGACAGGCAACTGTGTTCTTGAAGTCCCTACATCATGACACTGCACAATGCCGTGATTAATTTGCATGTACAGTGTGAAGTGTTCTGGTACATTCATCTCAGGAAATATATGTNTGTGCTGGGGAGTGTTTTCCTTGTTAAATAAACAGGTTTTTTCCACTTCTCTCTGAGAAAATTCTTCCCGAGCCCGGTGGTGGGGGGAGGAGTCGTGGGGGTTTGCTTTCCGGGGGCTTCTTCTGGAGGTTTTCCCCCAAATTTGCCCTAAACCAAGACAGATATTAATAAGCTTTAAAGAGAAAGTTTATCAAATATGTGGAACAGCCTGGTTACGGGGAATAAGCAGTTTAACTAGGAACTGTCAGCATGGAAAAGATGCTTTAAATGGGGTTTACAAAATAATTAATAGCACGGTGAACAAATTATTGTTCACATTCTCTTCCAGCACAAGAATTAGTGATAAGCCTGACAATGCCTCTAGTAGCCAGTTTTAAAGCCAAAGGATTTGATTTTGCTGATAGAAGGACTGTGGCACTTCTGTCAGAGTGTTGTGGCTGCTAAATTTGGGGCTTGAAGTAAAATTGGACAAATGTTTCAAAATGATTTAGTGATGATTACCTAATACGTAAACATGTACTCAGAATATTACTATAATAAGAGGCAATATGCCTACATGTGAAGCCAAGTACTTAATGATAGCCTAATTAAAACCTAACAATATCATTACAAATGTAACAAAAAGCTAGTTATTCAGTTAAAAAATTCTGAGACAGATAGAGCAAATTAATAGAGAATAGCTGCATTCCTAATAATACATCTAAAACTATTATACAAGAAAATTTACTAATGTTTACCCATTGCCTTTTTCATTTGATCATTCTGCAAAAATCCCTGTGGATCTTCAGGCTGACAGCAACAGCTTTCCCGAGGCACAGCAGCAGGGAAAAGGGTATCAATGTCATTCCCCGTTTTTTGGTGCAAGGAAAAACGTGCTGGTGGCAAGAGTAATTTCTCCTCCCTCTTAGGCCTATTTTTATGTTTAGCAAGGTCTGCTTTCATTTCAGTGGTTTCCACGTAAAGTTTGAAAATTGTCCAGAAGCATTTTACAATCATTACTAAAAGAAAGTGCTCGTGTTTGTTATGCAGTGACAAGCCAGAGTTTTCAGACCTCATACAGATGTGGTGCATGTAGAGATTAGGGAAACACACTGTGGAAACAAATTAGAAATAGCTCACATGTAGGCAAGCTCAGAACAGTGCTGAGACTCTGCATTATCAGGTCAATAAAAGACTTATGGCCTTCTTCTAGTAATAAAGGTCGTGTTCACTATGCTGCAAAAGAAAAAAATATCCATCTCAGTTCTTGGAATTAAAATAGCCCAAAATAAGAAAGAAAAATACAGACATGAAAAGAAAAATGTGTGCACTTATGGGGTTTTTTTCTTATGAGTTCTGTTAGAAACGAAATCCTGGTGCCTTGATCTCACACAGCATGGTTATTATTATTATTATCTCTAAATAGATTAATACATTGCTTCTTAACTCCAGCAAACCCACACAGTTTTTTCTGTGACTTAACCAAGAAAATAACATTGAGGGCTTCACTTTTAGCAGTAAATATGTGATATTTGCCTTTGAGTTTTCCCTCATGACTTCTCCATCCTGCACTTTATTCTTAAGCTGAAAGCTATCAGGGGTCTCCTCTCAGGAATGGCTTGACAGAGTTCTGAGGGTGTTTTTGGAGGCGTTAGTATGTGCCCCTCAGACAAAATGGAAAGACTTTATGAAGAAAAGTTAATTTTTGTAATTACCTTAAAGAATCTTGACTGGTTTCCTGCCTGGCCAATGACCCTTCTGTCTTGTGAGAAACATTTTAGGTTCACTTTTCTCATCTGCTCACAGAACAGGGAAAATATGGAACAATGATCCTGAATGTCTTTCTTTATTGTCAGGTCCTTCCATTCTATGATCTTAGAAACATGGGTGAACACTGTTGGCCAGTATATTTGTCATTTTTCATCATACCCTTCTAAAGAGTTACATCAAGAGCTTTGTCATCTTACTGCTAAACCTCATCAGACCCTCGTTGCTGGTTGAAGAGTAACATCCAACAGAGGACAACAGTGGACACCTGTAGGAGTTATGATGATCTTAGTCAGCAGTGGGGGGAATTTTCACACTTCACAGCACTCTGTGGCAGTGCAAAATGGAGTTCCTGGGAATAGAAATTTAATTTTGGAATTAGTTTGTTACATGGTGTTTTTTTCAAGAAAGCATACAGAAGACTTGAAATTTGGCAGAAAAAAAGAAAACAAACAATGTTCCCCAAACAAACAAACACAAATCAGAAATGCAGCCAAACAACTCACCCTCAAGCAAACAAACAAACAAACAAAACCTCACCCCCAAATGATCCCTGCAAGATCTCCATGCAGAGTTTCATTTCCTTCTATAATAGCAAAAATCCCAACCCACCCATGCACCCAACCAATGAAACAACCAACCAAAAAACCAACCAGAAACCATTCAGAATAATAAAATGTACTAAAATGTATTTTCTAGTAAGAAAGGAAACACACGGATCATTGCAGTAATTGCTGTGCTATCTAAAATGTTCAGCTTAATAGTAGGTACCATGAAAAATCCCTCGAATTCCCTAACCCTCCTTTCAACCAGGAGGAGTTCTAGCAATTTTCTATTGCTGTCAAAACCATAAATAACAATTTATAGTGTAGACATTTGGAATTCTCTATTCAGGTTCTTCTTGAGTAAAAGTACATTCCATGCTGAATATTAAGAAGGTAGTTTGAAGAGGCAGCCATCATTGTTTGCTACATTCTAGAGAAAAGTAACATTTCTGCTTCAGATAAGATTCTCCACTTCAATAACAGCCACTATCATAAAAAATTGTGTTCAGTACGTGAAATATTTATGACATATATTGAAAGATGCTACTAAATGTATAGTCTTAAAAAGACAGTATTGAAAGCAGTGGTATCTTTGTAAACAGAACAAATCCACATGCAAAATTACAGAAGGATGGAAAAAAGCCACCTGTTCAGCCACCTTATTCATTCCTTGCCATGAAAGGCTGTTTCATAAGGTGCACACCTAGTGCTTATTAGCCCTTTCCAGAGCATCAAGCAGTGTAGCTGCATTCTATTCCCATGGGAGATTATTCAGTGATTTCAGAGATCTTACTGTCAAGAAGATTATCAGTGTGCTATTTAACCTCAATCTTCCTTATTCTAATTTAGTGTCATTACTCTCAGTTACCTCATCATAACATGTTTTGAGATGTAATGTGAATAGATACTTAACAACAAGATAAACATCCCATCAGCCTTGCATAGGGAGGATTATTTTTAGATTCTCTTTAAACTCAGAGGGTCTAATCTGATGTCTCAGCTGAGGCAATAAAAATAGCACAAGAAAAAAAATTTAATGTCAAACTATGCATTTTCATAGATAGCTACCATATAACAATTACTGCAGGAAGTCCAATTCTGTAACTCTTCCTGTTTTGCAATTGGTAATTCCTGTGTGACAGTGCTTATAATAATTTCCCTAACTCAGATTCTTCTGAAAAATAAACTCTGTGCTGCAATAATAGATGTGCAAAAAACCCAAAACCTAGCATCAGGATGAACAAAATAATGTGAAGAAAGAAAATGTCAGAATACTCCCTTAACAAAAAGAACAGCAGATTCTTGTATTCTTTATCGATATTTTGTTTTAGACTCTTTAGTTTAGAATGCTGAAAAGACAAATTTGATGATTGTTATAGCTCATGGGGTTTTTTCCAACCAAAAAAACATTACATCCACAGTGTTGTAGTGTTACAAGAAGGACTCAACTAATGCTGTTGATAAGTTCTCCTACTAAAAGAGGTCCCACGTGTGGTTTGGAGGGATACTAATTAATTGACAAAGCTGAGTGATGTATGCCACAAAGAGAGGGATATGAACTGAACTTGCCCTAGATGTCATCATTATGAACGCTAAACAAGCACTGGTCAGCTTTAAAAATGTGCATAAATTCAAAAGTTTTCCAGCCAAACTCACACAGTACAAGTTATTGCACTTCATTCCACCCCCAACCTCTCCCCAAAATATTAATTGGAGTACATTTGTTTCACTACCAATTACATCTACAAAAACTTTTAAGACAGGGCTTCACACATCTATTACAAATCAGGTGTTCAGCTACCTTTTTATCTTGCCTTTCCTAAGATATTCCTTATCCATGCCCAAGGCACATGTTTGTCCATCTGAATGGCTGTGCTAAACATGTGTGCTCACGTTCTAGTTTCCTGTGAAGTTTTGGAAACTTCCAGGTGCTCTAAGGCACCCACATTGTTGGGTTATGTTCTTTTTTAAAAAGCCAAGCAAGTTAATAGTTGCTATGAAGTTATTTATTGTAGAAGCACATCAGTCTTAAAAGCAAAGTCACAGACGGCAAAGTCCATACTAAGTTCTGGCTTAAGAGTCCCAAACAGAAGCAGAAGCTCCCCGTGGTCCCAGCAGGGCTGGAGGAGCCAGGCAGCTCCTGTCTTCTTCTTGGGTGTTGATGATGGTGGCGAGAGCAGGAACAAAAGCAAAGCAAAAGGCTCTCCCCGAGCATGTTTTTTTATAAAATCTTACAAGCAAGCTAAGATGCAGGCTTGGACTAAACTCAGACCACTACTTCTTAACCTATTAAAATTCTAGTTTCTTAGCACACCAGGCTACATATGAACTACATTCATGGCCTATCTTGTTCTAACTGAAAAATGTAAGCAATATTTTAAACTCTAACTCTATTATGTCTAAAGCTAGGTTCTCAGAACCTTTAAAGAAACACTAGTATGTTTTTCAACCTTCACTAGAACATGTACTACTTCTCAGGCATCTAAGACCTTTTACTTACTAAAAGCACTTAAAACTTATTCTATTTACTTATTTACTTACTTGCTCCCTTATGCTATTACCTAATCTTCACCTCTGCTTTATGTGTGAAAGACTTAACACACTTTAACCTATCCAATAGCTTTAATGCAATCCCTGCATTCTGATCTCTTTCTAAAAGATTCAGAGAAACTCCTGCCTTACTGACTCCAACAGTTTCCCAAATTCCAGTTTTGTCAGTTTTTCTAATCACATCCCAGACATCAGAGTCTGTATAAGAATAACAGAAGGAAATAAACAGTAGAAGACATTCCTGCTTTACAAGATTTGGCTTCTGTCCTGTCACAAGAATCCCTCAATTATTTAGATATAAGAGCTCAATGACATGAAACTGAGTAAATCCAAGCAGGCAGTTTAAGGGAGCAGTCCAGTACAAAGTCTTAACAGATTTCCCTATATATTTGTATATATGTATATATGAAATTTTCATTTAGTGTTTATTTTGTTAACATAAAACCATTCTTAGAAGAAATGTTTAAATTCCATGTTGCTGGATTCAAATATCTGCATTTTAAAGTCAGTCTGATTTCACTGCTTACCTTATAGCTTTTTAAAACTACATACACAGAGACATGCCATTTTCTTACACTAGGAAAACTCCACAATTACAGAAGGCACTTAACTTAGGTTACTTTGAAGAACTCATCTTTGGCCAGGAATCAATCAGGAAATTTTCAGTCCAGAAAGAAAACTATCAAGAAGGTATCACTGTCAGAAAACTGGGTATGATTATAAAATATATTTTACAAACCTAATGATGGCATTTCCTTCTTTGTGACAGCTATATCAATGATTTGCTGCAAGATCACATCACAATTTTCAATAACCTTTCCATTCTCAGCATTTGGACACTGGCAGGAAAGATAGTGTAATTAAGGGGAAGAGAAAGAGAGGGTGTCATCCATTTATATCTTCACCTTTTACAATCCAATTCAACAGATTTTAAAACCAATAGATGAAAAACTGTTTACAATTCACAGAGTGAACAGATGGCATGGCAGCATTGAAAAAGACACACCGAATGAACTGGTGTTCTGCTCTAGTTAAAAAGCTGTCAACATTTGTATTACAGACCTTGGATTTCAAGGGTTTGTAAGCTGTCTCTTTTGGATAACATCTGCAAGCTACATGCCGAGGTACCATGTAAAAAAAACAACAACAAAAGCAGCATGTTTATTATTTTCATATCCTTTACACTCATCTAATAATATTGTAAATGTTACCTGTGACTTAAATTGCTGAGAGAGTATGCCTTTATTTTCCAGAGGGATTTGAACAGGCAGGTGAGTGCATGAGTGCCTGCACTGGCTGGGCGCAGGAGAGTGTGGCTGTCCCAAATCTCCTCTTTTCCACAGGAGGCTTAAGCCTGACTGCTGAGACCTTCCCAAGCACTCAAACACTCCATTCCTGGGATGTTACTGCCTCTCGGGGCATTTCCAGACCCTACGTGAAGCTATTCCCAGTAACAAAATTTATCAAGATGCCAAACACAAAGAGATAAACCATTTAAAGTAGCACTACACCCAAAGTAGCATAATGTTTGGGTTAAATACCACTTTTGGGCTTAGAAAGATTGCAAGCTGTGCTGAAACAATTAGTTTTTTACAATAAGAGTCTCCAACAGTGGTTTGCATAGGGAAAGGGGCGGCTATGCATTGCATGAAAATCCTGCTTATACAAGGTGTCAGTTTTGGCCACAAAGAAGATTGCAACATTTTGCCTTGAGAAAATGTAATGGCAGCTCAGGAGGGATTTCAGAATTTGGCTCACCAACCAAACAATTTTAAATGATATGCTGCTAAGCACTAAACTGCTTACAGGATTAGTATCAACATATTGTGCCCACTAGCTGTAGGTTTGAATCTGTACCACGATCTCTGTGGCTGGCATAATCTTGCATTGAACATAAAGCCAAACTTTCGTCTTACTTGATAAATGGGTCTACAGTGTTCGGTTTTGAAGTAAAAGTGAGAAATCAGTAAATATTGTAGTAATAGATTCATTGAAGCTATTCTTTGAAGGGGTGTTTTGGACTTTGAAAGAATAGATAGAAAAAGCAAAGAGTTAAATATATGTTCTAGAAGTAATAATGCGATTTTCAACTTGGATAACTGTGACCTCATTCTTTCAGGAGGAAACATCAGGAAATGAACAAACTAACCAACCAGTCAAATTGGAAATTACGTTTTTAGTGCCGTTTAGAGGAAAAGAAATACAGTGCAATCAGTCTGAGTTGCACCCACTGAGACATCCATATGTCAGAGAGAGTCTTTCAATGGAATTACGAGTCATTCCCCTAAAGTCCTAAATTAGAATTTTCGCAGTTTTTTTATCCAAATGCTCCTAGAATTCCATAACTACTACATGCCCCTGGCACATTCCTCTCTTGGATGGAATATGTATTACAAAAACTCTTCAGTTTCAGGACACTGTCAACAAAAACTTGAGGCATTTAAGAAAAAATACAGATAAAGAGCTAGAAAGGAGGGAGAGATTAATGTAAAAAAATAATGAATATTAATAGCTTTGATTAATACTGAGAGAGTAAGTAGTGAGTGAATATATTTGCTGATATATCCAATTGCATTCCACTATGAGGCCAGCTTTCAAGTAATAATGGGATAAATAACTAAAATTTTCTGATTTGTATGATATGACTTTAAGCAAATAACTAGATTCTGAAAGAGGAAAGTTAAGAGTAACAACTTCAAATACGGGAAAGTGATAATAAATACCTGTGCAGGAGAGAATACAGCCACTAGGACTTTAACTGAAGGTCCCATTGTCTTTTAGCAGAACCTCAACTTCTGTTCCTCACAGAACCAGATGTGAGCTGAAAACTGAAAATTGTGTCTTTCAATGACTGCAGCAGCAATGTCCTTGTTTTCATTTCTCTTTGATGTTCTGAAACAGCAACACTTGCTATTCCCTGTCTCAGAGAGCTGCATGGACCTGTCTCCCTGTTCCCAGTAAGAACCCATTTCCTAAGGTAAGTTCTCACTCACCTTGATCAGATATTACAATCTTAACACAAGATTTGATCTCTTTTACCACACAGATGCTGTACTCACTGTGCCCGGGCTGTGCCCCTCACCTGGCTCTGATCCACGACCTCAAGTACACCTGGGGCTGTGTCCTCCAGCTGTGTCCGGTGCTCCATGAATTTGGAGTCCATGATGTACTGGCTCCCATTCCCTGTTGGCTACTTGAGTAGTACCTTGAACTTGTATTTTGAAATTAATGCATTTTGGTTTCTGAGGAAAAGCTAATTCAAATACATAGTGTTGATCCTTTTCATTATTTCTAGAGAAACCTGAGATTCAAATATCTCAGTACAATGTTAAGATAAAAACCATGTTTCCCAAGCTTTCTCTAGAGAGTGTAGGGACTAAATCACACAGTTTCCATGTATCAGAAAATACCTTTTGAAATATATTTTGGAATTTGAAATCTTAATAATTGACATATTTCTCTAGAATCACAAATTAAAGATGGCTATCTGATAAAGCAAAATATTATTAAGAAGTTTATTTCATCCAAGCAGAAAATAAGTTCTACAGTTTAGATTAAGCCTTTCATGTAATAAGATTTTCAGGAAAATCAAAACTGGAAATCTGTGATTACTGACTGTGACGTAATCCACGAATGTTCTCAAAGGATAATGTTAAAATACTCTGGAAAAACGAATATGATGACCTTTATTGACAAAATATTATAGGAGACATGAAATGCTGTTTGTTTTCTAAAGATTTTTTTTTAAATTACAGCTGTCTTCAAACATTGTGTCCAAGAGACACAATCCAGAAAATGACCTATTTTCTCTGTCCTTGCTTAAAATGTGAAACAAACATACATGACAGACTGGAAGTTTCAGGTCCTCTACATTTGGTAAAGCCTGAGAGCAAAAGAGATCTTATTTTGAGAGACTGCAAGGTAGTCTGAGGTGTCAATGTGCGCAAATACAACCTGAACTCTAGACTGAAATTCTCTGTGCCACCATCTTCCCAACTTTTTTGACGTGTGTATGTCTGCAGAACAGATCAGTATTTAATGCTGGTTTTCTCTGCTAATAATGTGGGTCAGGTTCAGCTGTTAATATGTTTCCTTCCAGGTATCTCAAAGCATGGGTATATCTAAATGAGGCTAATAACTGCACTACACCAAGCAGTGCCATCTAGCTTCTCTAGGACTTTGCTGATTCCTGTGCCAAGATAATTAATAAAAAATATTGACAAATATTTGCTGAATTGGAGAGAAGTGCTCGACAAACATTATTAATAACTTCATTTCAGCCTAATATTTTTCTTCCAGTACACGTGAGTATTGACCTTTTTCAGTCCCTTTCCTGTTTCATAATACTTTTATTGATTCTCATTTTTTCCATCTTAATTAAGAAGTTTCCTAATCTGAGATTTTATAAAATTCTACTATTGTTTAAATAATGAGATTTACCACATGCACAAAACAACAGTTATACAAATAAAGATATAAAATCTAGGTGCTAGCATCTCTTTTTATTTCCTTTTATTTCTTTCATTTCCTCACTCCATTAGCACTGGCTAGCATGGAAAATGCTTCTGGACATCACATGCATTGTGGTTGCACAGATGCTCAGCCCTTCATTCAGGTCAGGGCAGCATTCGCCCCTGAACAGAGCTGTATATTACAGATGTCAGAATAATGAGCCTGAAAGAACCAAGATCACCTCACTATCTTTTTAAACCATAAATATTCCTGAGACTGCAATTTCATGCACCAATTGTTTCAGATTTCTGAAATGAAGATTACCTGGTCCTCTTCCTCACTCAAGAGAACTATAGTCTTTGAGTTTCCTACTACCTTTTTTGTGCTAATTCCTGTTTCCATATTATTATTCCTTCTTTCTAATCCTAGATTCTACAATCATTTTTCTTTCCTGAAATTTTCTTCAATAACAAAGAAGAGGCTATTGAGTCTGAGCCATGTTCTCATTTTTAGTGATCTTTTAGCTCTACTTTAAACCTTATGCTGTAGAGAGCATACTTTTACTATTTTCTTACCTTTCTGGTCAGTGACATTTTTGACATTTTTTGTTTTACTGTCGTTCCTGGTTTCTAATTATTTTCTGAACAATAAATATACTGTTGTTCCACAGAGTTAGATGATTAGACATGGTCCAGGCATTTTTGGACAGTTGCACTGTCCACATATTCTTTCTCACCAACTCCTGTGTTGTTTAAACATTGCCTTTTGGACACTAAGCACATAAAATTAACTTTTTGTTATGTAATTCAGTTAACTCCTACTAATATGGGCTTACTCACTTCTTCCTCAATGTGATATCCAGGAAATGTTCCTATTTCTTTCACTTCCCTGGCCATCATTGTCTTTTGCTGTCTAAATTCCTGAAACAGATTTCCACAATTATGGCATCATGTCCATACTTCTCTCCCTAGCTGGAAGAGGTGGAGGTTTTCACTGTATTAAAGCATATAGCTATACTGTCTGCTACATGAGTGTTCCCACCATCTTGCTTTTCAAACTCCTGCTGTTTGTCAAGGTTTTTTGACTTAAAACTCTCAAGTTTTAAGTCACCCAATTTCTCTCTTTTAAACCTGTAGAGTAAATTATTTCATACTAATGTTCTTGTTTAATCTTTTAGTTTTAATGGTAAAATCTTCATATTTCAGTTTAATTATTGGTCTGTCTTGGATTGTAGAGCCACATGAAAACCCATTACCCATTAACCACTGGTTTCTGACAGGGTATTTTTACCTCTAACCTAGGAAAGTATGCCTGTTGCAAAGTGTGACAAGACTCTGGGGACTAGCTGTGGTGAAAAATAAATAATGCAGCTATCCCAGGCATTATCTGAAAGCTGCATTGAAATACATATGCTAAGTTTCACCATAATTATTTTTACCTGTCTGTCCCCAGCACTGACTGAGGAATCCAGTGGCTATTGTGTGTTCTGAGTTTTTCCAAATGCTTCAGTGAGAAACAAAAACCCCCTTTCCTTCCCATAAAAAAGATAAATCTGTGCTTAGGACTGTGCAGAAGAGGTGAATACAGCACATCTCCCTTTCCCTCCCTCTTTAATTAGTTTGCAATCACCTGTTTCATGAAGCAGACATGAGTCTCATCTGGTATCTCACTATGGTGAATGTTGTTTGATATTTTGTGAAACATTTTGCTGCCCAAGGATGGTTACTGTAAACATACATTTCCTCAAATAAATGAGGCATTTTACAGGAATCCCACATTGCATCAGCTATCAATTTTGTAGCTGCAGACATTTAAATGAAATTGTCAGAGAACTCAGTTCTGCTCCTCCTAGAATGAACATCTTTTTCCCTTTAGTTACTGTTAGTTTGAGAGTTGGAGGATGTGCAAAGGTGAAAGGAAATCCTGACGCTGCTGTTGGTTGTCCAAGCCTACCAATGGCAAATCTTAACGAGGGAGAATGGAAAAAGATTGCTTACAGCTACTCACACATATTGCATAAGCTTTTTGAATGTTTACATCATTACCTATGCAGCATATTCATATCCACCTTATCTGATGAGCTAGCAAGATAAGTAGATCCCAAAGGCGGCTCATGAGAAAGGCAACAAATGCATTTTTATGTCCAATTTTATAAGGCAATTGAACATGGAAATGGGATCATTTTAGAGTATGGATGTTTTAATTGATATAGCTATTAATGAAGATATTACATAGCTTAAAATGCAGGATCTATTGTGCATATATTTATCTTATTTCAATGATAAATCAAGGACAACAATAGTATCTATTTCATGTGTTAATTGTATTTTCATGCCTTTTAAAAAAACGCTTGCTGTAAATGTGTGTTTTGGACTGTAGTGGGATAAACAAAATGTGTAAGATTATACTAGCAACACAAAGTATTGATCAAGTTAAAGTTCTGTGCACATTTTAAAAGTCATCATGCACACATGACAATATTTTTAAGCATCTTCTGTTACTCAGATTAAGAAAATCAGAAAGTTATTGAATAATTCAGGTTAGAAAAGCCTAATTCAGGTAGGAAGGACATCTATACAGCAAGATGAGTGTACTTTTAGTTTCAAAGTTTAGGTACAGATGTTTGAGAATGAATTATTTTTACAAACCCCGTTACAATAGTGGAACGCTATTGTTCCTGGTTTATTCTCAATTTGCTCTATTCACAATATTAGTTTATCTCAAGTCCCAAATTTTCCTAAAACTATAATGGAACATCCTCTATCAGATTTTCTTCCAGAATAAAATTCTGAATCTTCTCCCCTAGGTAAAATTGTTGCATCCAGTAAATACATAGCAATACATACAGTAATACAGGAGTACTCCTGTGTATTGTACAGAATGCAGGAGACGTGTTTCTGTTTAAAATGAGATAGCAAGTCCCATTCGACCTCTCAGCTTGCTTTGTTTGATTGATTTCCTGCATTGAAACACATTTTCTACTTGCTTGGAAGTGGTCTCCTCCTCTTTGTCTGTAGGTGGTCTCAGTGCAGCAAACTGAAGGATCATCTGGCAGCTTTTTTTCTGTGAATGCACCTCTACCTACAGGAATAGCTTCTTGACATAATGCTTCTGCAACTCTAAATGTCCATATTTCAGTCAAATCTGGTTGACAGTCTGTTTCTGGAGTTAAAAGTTAAAAGAGTGGTCATGTGTCAACAGAAATGGAGCACATGTGTTCTGATAATCTCAACTACTTTACTTTGGCTGTCAGATTGGAGTGCACGTATCCAAAGACAAATTGAAGCTGCATCCTGAGGCTTTGCTCTTTCCCAGCAAAACACCTGAGGAAAGCAATTTGAAAGCTGGGTCAGAGTGGAAGATCAACACAGTACTACACAGTGCTATCTCTGTTACACTATGAAAGGAGCTCTGTTATCCGAACTGACACTCAAGATAAAGAGCTTTGCTGATAATGCAAGATGCATTTCTTTCGATTAATACAATAACTGTGCCCAAATCCAACTTCACCTCTCGACTGTGTGTATGACAATGCCCAGTCTAAGCAAACTGTACCACACCCTGCATCATTCTCCATAGTGTTATGCAGGATAGCAAAAGATATTCTATTGCTAATGAAGAGAGGTACTTAGAGGAGGATTCATGGTTATAGCCTGCAGGCAAGAAAACAACATTAAGAGTAAAGAGTGTCATTTAAACACTAAGGGTTATTTAAGACTGCTGAAGGAAAATTACTTTAAAGGGCTGAGTTAACAGCTTAGGCAATAAAGATGTATCTTAGAGATATTTTTCTTGAAGTGATTTCATGCTTATTTCTGTCATCTTTCCCAGTCCATTTCTCTTTACTTCCTAAGACTTTATAAATGATTCTTACAATTCAGTAAGCTGAGGATAAGCACTATTCTACGTGAAGGAGGGGAAACGAGAGCCATTGTCTGTGGAGTATCTCCACACTTCTTCTCTTGTTATCTAGTGTGTGTAGGTGGCCTGGTTACATTAGTGTTCCATTGTTTTCTCACATGCACAAACTCCTCATGGTGATTGCTGCTGCTACCAGTGCCTTTGCCACAGAAAAGCCTGTGCCTTTTCTGCTTCCTCAGAGCAGAAATGGTGTCTAAATTTCCTCAACCCCAGAAGAAAGAACTCAGAAATTAGGTTAAAAAAAAAAGTTGCTGAACCTTCAAAGCCCCCTGTTCTGCCAAAGCAGGAGGGTATTGAGGGTATTGCTGTGGTTAGACAAGCACAAAGTCAGCAGAGGCAGAGAAGAAAAAAGTGGCATAAACCAGAATTCCCACATTTGCCAGACAGTGAGGGCTGTGACATCCTGCAGCAGAAATGGGGAAGAACCAGCCCCAGCAGAGCCTGAAGAGGAAGGGAGGGAAACCAGGGGAGTCAGGGCTGGGCAAGCGCCGTGAAGCAGACCTGAGGTACTGCTCTGCTACAGATGTGGTCAGGGGGTGTTCTAGAGCCTCCTGCAGAAGCTAAGCTGCTGTCTTGTCTCAAGCCCTGAAGAAAGGAAAAGGAAGTATTTTTTTGTGAGTCAAATCAGTGGAAGTGATTCACGAGCTGAAATGTAGCATGCCTGTGATAGGGAAGGGTAGAGAAAACAAGGGGTTCCAGAGCACTGCCAGAGAGCAGGCAGGATGGAGCCTGCTGGCACTTGGACTTCAAAAAAGGCAGGCATTAGTTTTTAAGCAGGCAGAAACAGAAGTGAGTAATGCTTGAGAGTAATCAGGATGAGCTGTTATGAAACAATGACTGGAAAGCAAGCATTCTGGCAGTGGTTGTGAATTTTCTTGTAAATAGCTAAAGCACAAAGTATTGGTTGCTGTTTCTGAAATCCTATCTCCCTCTCAATATCTTTTTCCTTCAACCAGAAGTGTGGCAGACTTTACACACAGACTGAAAATACTTCCAGAAGTGTATTTACTACCTGGGTTAAAGGCAAAAACATAATTATTATAAATCCTGACCTGGACATAGTACCAGAAGCTTGAGGACAGGGTGACTTTGTTACCCTCTGTTTCTGTGGAAATGACCTAAGGATTCACTTTATCAAAAATGCAGTCTGTTTATTAGGGACAGGTATATCTTTACCTGTGTAAATAAGAAGAACTCCTTGCATTGAAACAAGTACATTATCAGTGCACAGGACCACAATACACAGTAGTATGTACTGCAATTTTCTTACCATAACCACTTCATATAAAAATAGATGCATCAAAATGTTTGTCCCAAAATGCCCCCTCTGCTGTTAGCTATGCATGTTTATCAAACAATTATAAACTAAATCAAAGAGCAGTGACAAGTGATAACTTCTGTATGTATTTTATCAGTCTTTCTAATGAATTATTCCATTAAATATTATGAATTGGTGATCTTAAACTGTATCTCTATGAGGTAGGATTTTATCCTTCTCTCCTTTCATCATCCTAAGCTAATATCAATTTTCAAGAGCAGAACTGAGAGATAAAGAGATCAGATAACGTCCCATACCATTCCCTAAATGCACATGATGCACAGTGTTATTTCAGCTAAGTATTCAAAACCCCAACAATATTTCATCTGCAGTAAGTTTCCGAAAAGTTATCAGTGCCAGCAGATCCAGGCTGATGTATTCCTACAAGTAAAAACTGCCAGGACATACATAAAGTTTGCTGTGTTCTTGAAGTGTCTTGCTTTACAACAGAAAATGGACAGTGCATTTGAGATAACTGTGGAAAACAGTTTTATAAACCACTTTATAAATAATTGTTGCTACATCTATACTATGGATTAGTAAGAGCTGAGTTCCTAAACTGAATATTGATTAGGTTATACACTGTAGTTTCTCTTTTGTAGCTCTATTTGTCTCAGTTGTCTTGGCTTATATCTGTCTTATTTTCTTTCAGTACCCCTTAAACCAAAGCAATCTTAGTTGAACTCTGAGTCTGGTCTCAAATGCATGCTATGAGGTACAGAAGGGCTAAACTACACACAAACAGATGTTACAAGCCTGGGAATTTGCTATGGCAGGACTCACTGGGATGGAGTAATTGCATTCTGGCAGCAGGAGCTCTCCTGTAAAGCTGTGCCATAGTAATTCCAGTGGATTACAGTGATTACCAATGACAAAACACCTTCCTGTGGATTTGTGGATTTTTTCCAGAGAGACTAAATCACTGGAGTTCAGTTCTAGGGCAATGATATAGAAAAGCATAATAATGCTTTACTACTAGGTTTAAGCAGGTAAAAAAAAGACTAGTTTATCTCAGAGCAGTGGAAGCCTTGGTAACACAGATGTTCAGATCTATTCTTTATTTTATATTTCATACATAGATTTTGCTTTGATTTAAGCTGGTAGCTCAAACCTTTACTACTCTTAGAATGGATGAATAAAAAAAAAAAAGAAAGAGAAATCTGAAAGGAAGATAGCAGGCATATTTGGTGAATTGTATGCACCACAACAAGCTGAAATGCCCTATACTTTACAAAGCAATTTAGAAATACCTTTAATCATTCCTTATAAATAATGTCTTTTAGTTATTAAATTTTCACATGTGAAAAAAATATATATATTTTGAATCTTGCTTGAAACCCCTCTTCAGTGTACATGTACATGTTATACACATGTAACAATTGACCTGAAAAAATTCTTAAGGACCTGGTGATACCTAAATTACTAATATCATCTGGCCAAAAAATAATTTAATAAAGTAGGTATCCTTTGAAATTTTATTATACAAGCAATTTTTGGATAATAGAATTGCAGAAGTGACACTGATACAGAAAAGATCCATTTGCTGATGACATCAGTATCATAGTTCATCTGCATTACAAAATTTATTGTCTTCAAAAAATTAAAATTGAGTTAGGCAATTGTTAGGCATTTTTTACTTTATTTAGTAGAGGCTGGACTGTGTGCTACAGAATGCATCCCATTCTTCATACTTCTCTAAAATTCCTTTCCCTGTTCTGAAAAATTTCTCCAGTTATAGATACCCTTTGGATACCTTTTCTCCTTATACTGTTTCATTTTGTTGTCTTCCCAAAATGGATTTTTACTTTGTATTTTAACCAGGAAGACTTAAAAAACGGAGTATAATATAAAATACACTTGTTTACTGAAAATCTATAGACATTCCATCCCATGGGAACAAGTCTATAAAATAATGCAGTGTGGGTTCATCATTTGAATATATTGAAGCTACACATAATAATTAATTTCCTCTAGTATATTAGAGGAAAATAATTACCAGATCCAGCACTGAATTACTGCTAGAGTCTTAATCATCTCATATCCACCGTAAGGTAAATTTGTCCCAATTATAGATCCAGCTGGAAATGGATTTAAAGCTAGATAGCTCTTCAGGTTTTTCTTGGCCAAGTTTAGGAATAGAAATATCTTGACAGGGTAATTAATAGAAGCACCACTAACATTAAAATGCAGACTATGTAACACTCCATGTGCCAGGTGCAATGCTGTGTCTTTTTGACTTAATATTTAAATTTGAAGCAGCTATGAAGTGTTTTTATGTTATTCTCAGTAAGACTAAGAATTAAATTTCTTATTTAAAATAGTAGTTTAGTGGTTTAAGGTTAGTCTAGTTAAAGTGTAATGTTATACTGGACATTCCATGGAGATTTTTAAAAAACAAAGCATTCTGCAAACTTGAAGCATTTGAAGTTCTTAATATTGGTGTTTTCTAAGACATCTTTTGTGAAATATAAAATATTCCTGAAGTACTTTCTCAGTCAATTCTCTGTTTCCACATTTGAACATTGCCAGAAAGTTCCCAGGATATCTTGTAGCTTTTTTTGTAAATGAAAGAAGGGCATTCCATCTCCCAAAATACTCCTTCCTGAAAAATTGTAATAGCAAGTTTCCAATCAGTTAATTATTGTACTTTTCTTCAGTCTCACTTAGAAAAACTATTTCACCCTGGTAATTCAATCAAAGTTCTGCTACTCAAAGCCAATCTGTGTCTTCCATGTTGTCTTGTGCCTTTACAGTAGCTGGCATAAGATTTATTTTATAACCTTTCAAAAGTTTGTTTCCAGACTTTGAGACCTCATAGCATACTCTTGGTGTGTTTCTTTTATTTCATGGTGCCTTTTTTTAATTTTGTTTTTTCTTTCTTCTCTTCTGACTCCTAAGACCTCCTATCTCTTCTTTGTCTTCATTTCTCTTTCACATTTTTTAAATAGGCAGAAAAGTCAGTTAAACTAAACTATCCAATGGTTTTAACATTTTAGTTTGTCAATACTTGGAAGTCAAACTCATTTCAAAGTCATGAATCTTGACTATTCAGTCTTCAGCTCCACAACCAGATGTCTATTGCATTTTCTCTGAAGTACCTCTGTCATTCACTGGGCAGGCTGTGTGGAACTCACCTTTTGTAGCAATAATGGAACACCTTTAATTGCTTTTTAATTTTCGGTTTGCATGCCTACATTTCAGTTATGTATGAAATTCTTTCAACGTCTGTTCTTTGTTCAGAATTGCACATGATAAACTTAGGTACTTTAGAAACAATTGCTTTATCTGTGCAGAATGTTTGTTAGGTTGGCCAAAGCTCATTCTTGCTGATAGTGTGTGCTAGGTGGAGTCACCTCTGTGCTGTTATGGACAGCTACAATTTGGAGGCTTAGGTTAGGGTAGTTTCAAAGCCTGAACATTAAACTTCTTCTGTGTGCTCAAGTTCGGCTGTATCATGAGTGCTTGGCTTTTAGGAAGTAGCTTTACAGGTTTCAAATTGGATCTTTAGACCAGAAAGGTGGTACAACACTGAGTGACTGATTTCTGATCTGGGGTGACTGTAACATAGTGTGAATGTACATAAGTTACTTTTTTGGGAGCCAGCCCACCTCTGGGTATCCATCTATCACAGCAGCAGGAAGTGCAGTTTGGCATCATCATGTCATTAGGGCTGATTCCAAATCTTTGACCTCTGAAAAGCTGACAAAATACTAACAACCTGCCTTGGAAAAGAGTGAGCCATATGGTTAATAAGCCTATTTTCACAAAATTTACTAACTAAAAAAAAAGCTCATGAATGTTTGGACCTGCAAAGCAGTGATTTATCAAGGATGACACTTGGAATTGTTAAGATTACCTGGGGCTAGTATTAAGATCGATAATCTTTTTGAACAAATATTCCTGGTATTCCCACTTCCATTGATCAATGGTAGGCTTTCCTTTTTCCTCACTCAGTCTTGATTTGCTACAACTCACTTCACCTCCCTCAGAAAAAATGTTGATCTTTAATGTAGAGTAGGAATTGGTGATTTCTGGGTAGTTTTACCCTTTTCCTCCTTAGCCTGGTCTTCTTTTCCAAAGAAGGAACTCTGTGAAGGAGGTTTATTTTGTTTGAAGAAGAATTGAAACCATTGAAACTTTTAAGAAATTTTGAAATTTTTCAGTCAGTTCAAAAATTAATCCTTTTTCATAAAAGTCTTTGCACATTTTCAATAATTCATAATTTACTTTTTCCTTAGGAGATTGCTGTGAAAATGCTGACAAAATTAAACTGACTGAACTCAGAACCCTATAACATCAAGCATGATGCAGCCTGAAAGGGTGGCAGAGTCATCAGCCACACTTAGAGCTGCAGGATAAGCAGCATTATTGATTGGGAGGTGCTAAATGCAGCTTAGCTGTCAGCCAGCTGCCTCACATACAGACAACAGCCTAAATATAGGATCAGAGAGCTCAAATGAGGGTCACCAGGCTGTGTATGACAGCCTCAGCTGGTGAGCAGAATAAAGTCTGAGAAAGTTTCCAGGCTAACCACAGCCCCTTTCACTAAGTGACATGTCACACAGAATGATCATCAGTACTGCATGCACCTCTGGGCAACCTGGGGGACATGGGGTTGATTTTGTGCTTAAGGAAATCAGTTTATCACTTATAAACCTAATCTTTGGGTGTATATAGAAATATAATAGAAATAATATCAAAACAGTAGATATTAAGTTGAAAAGATGAGGGTTTGATGCAAAAAAAATTTCTCCAATTAAGGAGGTTTCTAAAATGCATGCATACTAATACTTGCAACTTTTAAAGACTTTCACAATTGCTAAAACGTAGAAGTCATTAATCTTAATACAGCTTACTAAGGCGTTTCTTCATTTGTGCAATTGAATTTAGAAAAATTAACTAGTGTGATAAGAATGTTTTTCTGTGACCAGATGAAAAAGGAAGCTACAAAAATGGTAGAAAAGAAAACATTGAAAATTATTTGTTTTCTGTTTATCTATTTATTTTCTAAATAATTGGAGAAGTATTTTAAATAAAGAAAAAGAAATCCCTCAAGCTTTACTAACCCCTCAAAGAATTAAGGATTTGAACTCCTCCCAAACTTCCAAGTTTTACTCTGACTTAAAACGAAATTTGGGTTTTGGTTTTAGCACAGTTTATCCATCATATAATGATGGATTTTTTTGTGTTTTTTGGTGCTGTATTCTGTTCCTCCTTACTGTATTTTTTCTTCGTTTATTTCTTGTCTTCAGCTGCACTTCACTGGTATCAGGGCCAAAAAACCAAGGTGAGCACAGCCTGTGCAGGGGAGAAATTTATAAGCAGGGGTAAGGTTTCTTGGGATAAGGGGAAAGGTTGTTGTTAATGCAGGACAGTGCATGTGTGTGTGCGTGTAAGTATGGACAGGCTTCAGGCTACAGCTACAAGAAGAACCAGACACTTTGAAGTCTGAAGTGGAATTTGGTCCAGTTCATGTGATACTTTAGGCAAGCAATCTAAAATACTTCTTTTATATTGATAAGTGAAACCTGGACTCTGAAAGTCAAAAATCCTTCTCCTTTTAAACTTCACACACTAGAAATGTTTGTCTCTGTAAATCCTGGAATGATTAATTTCTAAATTAAGTTTATCAAGGACTGGGTTCATATTCCACTTGGTTGTAATTTAATTTCATTCTTTACCTATAGCACAAAGAAATAGATTTTGTAGTGGGTTTAAAGAATTCCTTTCCCTTATATTTTTCTTCAATATAATTTCCAAGGTATAAGAATATTTACTAGATTTAAGTAAGAGTTATAATATTTTTTTTTAGATAAGAATTACACCACATAGTATGTATTGTACTCTGTTTTAACAAATATGTATATAAATACCTATTTAAAAAACCCACCAACCCCTATGTTAAATAACTGAAAAGACCTTGTTTTCAGGAATAATTGTGGGCCTCATCTCATGATGGACCTGAAGAAATCATGTTCTCTGTCTTGCAGGAGAGCTTTGATCTCATTGCAGGGAGTTTCATGGAGGTTTATCCCTCAGGTCATGGTTTTCAACCTAGATCTTTTGGAAAGTTTTCATATATTGCCAAACAACCCAAACACCTTAGACCAAAATCTCTCTAAGTTGTATAATGAGAAAGAGATACAGATAAATATTTCAAAACTTTTATTGGGCAGTGTTCAGATTATTTCTGTAACTCGTTGAAATTGTGAAATAAACCTTGAATCAACGCTAGCACTGCTGCAAAAATCCTACTATGAACCTCTGCTTGCTGTTCAGTGACTAAATAAATTTGAAAGCCTGTCCTTTAAGCCTGGAGATCAACTCAAATATATGGGGAAAAACAGCACAAACGGCTCAGACCTGACATCCTTGTTGCTGAAGAAAGAGTAATCAGATGGACTTCAGGTAACACATTTAGGTACATATTAGTACTCTAGTTATTAGCGCTTTTATTATGGATAAAATGTCTTTGTGTGTTGACTAACAATGATAGAAAAGCTAAGGTAAAATGCTATTTATGCTACTCTCTTCCAAACGTATCTGCCTTACTCTTATTAATGATTTCCTCAACTTTGAACTATTTTGTGAAGAACTTGGGAGCATAACATTTACCTAAAATTTTATGCAGTCTTCTAAAGGCCCAGAGATTTTATCCATAAATTTGAGAAATCAGTGATGGAATATAAGAAAAAGAGTGGAGTTATAATGCTTCTCTTGAGAAATTAAATAGTCCAGAGACATGAAAGGAAGATGGGATCATGGAAAAATCTATCGACATAACAAAGTAAGTATAATGCTATTTTTTTTTTTGACAGATCACTCAGCTTTTTAAATATCAGTCTTTCCTTTATTTGACAACACTCCCAGTATTGTGGGGGAGATTTTCAACTAGAAAGAGAGGAATAGGAATCAGAATGTATAGATCATCAAGGTATGAGAGTACAACTGCACTTATTTACTACTCATTGGTGAATGCTGTCTCAGCATTTTAAGATATTTCCTACTCCTCTTAACAAACTCAATATCTTTAGTAACATGAAGCCCTACTAACTAAGGCAAAAATAGTCTTTTATTTCAAGTGGCATTGAATTTATGTGAAATATTTCAAAATATCTTTGTCAGTAAGATTCTGGTATTAAAATCAGTACATTATACCAGCACTATCAACCAAATTAATATTGCCCTTAGCCCGCAGAGGCAAATGCTCTTAACAATGTGTCTTTACTACATTTGGCCACAATGTCTGTCTTAGAAAAGCTGATTTACACAAGCGTCTGTGCACTGATGAAGACTGTATAGGAAACTGTCTGGCATGAGAAAAGGAGAGATCTTTACCCCAGAATGTCTAATGTTGCCTCTCTGTGCTGTGTCCACAGGCACAGGGCTGCCAAGCTGTGAATCTGGAGTAACGCGGTTAAATCAATGGAATTGCTCTGGATTTTCTCCAACTCAAGGGCATGCAGCTTTTGGCAGTGAGTACTCAGCAGCTCATAGAAACATGACCCTCACTTTATGTATTGGCACAGATCACCTAGCTCATATCTGACAGTTTTATCAAGTAAAATCAGCTTAAATAAACTGGCACGTGATTTAACATCAGTTACTTCAGAAAAACTCCATTGCTGGAGTTAATGTTTTGAAGGCTCACAAAAAGTCAAAACCTTACACACAATAATATAAATATCCATAAACTATATGTCTCCCTATATATAAACACCTAGTTAATTAAGGCTTGAAAATACTCAAATGTACTCAGATGTGAGCAATGCTTGAAATAAATCTAGTTGCATGTCAGGAATGCACAGCTGTCTACAGGACAAAAAATACTTTTTTTTTTTAAATGCTGACATATTTTTCCACCTGTCTACTCCTGCACATTGTCTGAGCACTTTCCAACTGTGCTTCAAATTATTAGCTGCAAACAGACTTGAACAGTATCATTTGCTATGTATGCACTAGTCAGTAAAGAGATGACAATGACAGATTTGCTTAATGACAACAATTTGTCTTAAAATTTGCTCTCAGTTTCTTCTTCTGCCTAGTTCCTCTTAATCTTTGTTTAAATTATCTTAGAAGAGCCTTATTTTCTAACAAGTAGTAAGACATTTAGTCTAAAATTCCTTAACATCTATGGATGCAGAGAAACTGGAAATGAGGATTGACATTCTTCTTTTGAACCATGAAACAGATAAAACTTGAATGCATATCTGTATTTCCTCTAGATTCAGCCCTCAGAAAACAGTGAAATTTACTGATGATTAAGCCTGCCCATTGATCAGTGCAAAAGAGGAGATCACAACCTTGCATGTACATCCTTACAGGAATCCCTCAAACAATTAACACCCGATGGATAGTTTCTGCAGTGGTATCCTTCCCTCTGCCTTGGGAAACCTGCAGACCCTGCTTAGAATGAAAGGGACTCAACAAATCTCTGTCACTTGAACAAGCTTGTCCCTCTCTACATGGGATGGAAGTGCAGGTAATTCTGTGCTGGCTGGGGTTAGGTGCTGATGGCTGCAAAGGAATTAGATGAGGTGGAGCAAAGAGGATTGACTGACAGAGCAGTGCCTTGAAAAACTATTCTTTGTGTGTTTACCAGGAGTCAATGCACTCAGCCCCAAATGGACAGCAAGGGCAGCAGGAGTCAAACTTGGTGGGAAAATTAGTAGAAAGGACACCTGTTATAAAAGAAACTGATCAAATTTTGATCAAAAGTCAGACTGAACCGTTTACCTCATCAGTCTGAGCATTTTGTAATAGCAGATATAAGTGATCAAGCCAGGCTAAGATGTACAGAATAGGAGACATATCCCCTCACATGTGAAGGAAAGGTCCAGTTACTCTCAACAATGAAGTCAAAAGTAATTGAAAGTAGAAATGAGTAGGAATCAATGATGTGTGTTAATAAATGGGTTTTATTTTATTGAAACCTCTCAGGGAAGCCAATTTATAGGAGGGAGAGGGAGTGTCTTTGATTTTCTGATTGCATTACTATGTCTTTTTTGGCAAAAGGAAATTCAAGTTTGCTATTACATTAAAAAAATCTTTTTCATAGACAACTTTATATTGGCAATATAATGCATAGTAGGAGAAATTGTTTGGAATAATCAACAATAGGTCAGCACAGATTTATCAATTTTTCTTTAATAAAGATCAGAAAAGGTCAGATATGAGCCTTTCCTTCTCAGACTAGTCTCAAATATCTAGTCAAATAAGCAGCAGTGTAGGTAGAAATTAGCTGGCTTTAAGGTGTTTATGAGGGGGAAAACACCCTTCACTCAATTCATTCAATTAATACCTAGCTAAAATTTGACCTTTAAAATCAACTGTAAAACTCACATCAGCTTTAAAGGAAGTGGAACATCAGCCTTACCATTAGTTTCAGTAGAGGATCAGTTCTGAAGAATAAAAAGCCTTTGATGTTCCTCCATGGCAAAAGCCTGTTGGGACTCTAAACCTTTGGAAAATGGTAAAAATTCCTTTATATGGAAATGGTTGTGACTTTTTGTATATTCTGCTTGATGAATATTTGCAGCAAGGACTGGAGTAGTGCATTAAAGATGGTGCACAAGGCCTCACTAAAGAAATTGTCATCTCTAGGGCAATTTTTTTGTTTAACAGCATTTGTTGGATGCTTATTATTTATAATATCTCTGTCAGTATCATTCTATTTATGTCTTTTCACAAGGCCATTACTTTAAACCTTAGGAACTGCACAGTGATTTATATTACCTGGATTTGATATTCTACTTGATTGATGTTGATTTTACCTTTTCTGACTGGTTCTACACTCCTGTAAACATTTTAGCTATAGAACCATAGAATACCCTGAGTTAGAAGGAGCCACAAGGATCATCAAGTCCGAGACCTGACACTGCACAGAACAATCCCCAAAATCACACCATGTTCCTTTTCATAGTGGTAGTGATACTAATAAACAGTGTGTTTTGCCCAAAGTGATGAGAATTCTGCAGAAGAGGCAGTCCAGAATCTTTAATGGTCTTCCTCAGCTGAGAGAGTCTCTCTTTGATATTGTTCCAGTTTATATGCTGGATTAACATGTGTTGCTTTCCACAATGAATTTATCTCATCAGAACCTGAAAGTCATTTTGATTCAGTGTCATTCTTACTCTTTAGTTTAGTTTATACACCTTATGAAATTTTTTAGAGATGTATCAGTGTTCAGTACTCTCTTGCTAGGAAAAGCTTCCATATTGCCTATGAAAATCTATTGTTACCTGATACTTTAGTTTAACTGGTGGCCTTTTCAATTTACTTTTCCAAAGGAAGCATTTATATTTAAATGTTTTTGTTTTTCTTCAAAGTAACCTTTTCTTTCTAACACCTGATGACTTGCTGATACATAAATGTGCAAGGGATATCTTTCATAACTTTTCTCACCTATCTCAGAAAAAAAAAATACACCCTAATGCAGCCAGTTTCTATGATATTCCCAATTCTCTAATCACATGTCAGTCTTACATTTGTGTTAAATATTTCACAAGACTTCTAGTCATGTGTGTGGATTGTGCAGACTCAGTGCTTTCAACCTCAGGAATGTTTCACTGTTAAAAAAAAAAAAAAAGAGATAAAGGATAAAATAAAAGAAAAAAGCCCAAGCTGAAATATTTCAGATCTGTGTATATCTCTTCCTTACTGACTTGCCTTTCTACCTTGGGTCTCTTCAGCTGGCCTTGAGGAATCCAAACAATCAATATATTAACAAATAGCCTCTGACTTCTTAAGTTAAAAACCATAAAATCCAGCTGGTTTTCAAATGAAAACAAAGACATTTGAAGAAGATAACATTAAGGCCTTAGAGGTACATAACCAATGTTCCCCAGTTCATTCATGTCACATTGATATGTCCTGCTATGTTGTGATTTCCTTTTGCAAACCTCTAAGTTCCCTACGTGGCATTTCTTCACTTTTGCTTTTAAGGAAGTAAAAAACTTTTGCATTCAGTTTTGATGCATTCTTCATCCTTGTCAGAGGGTGTTTTTCAACACCATTTCACCAGTATTTAAGCTTTTCCCCACATTACTCAATCTGTCTGTTTTTCAGTTTCTCTGCTACTAGTCTCTCTTCCTCTACCTGCAATCCTACAGGCTCTGCATGTGTGAAAATCTGGAACAAGTTGAGTAAACAAAACTTGATTAATTAAGCACAGCTGTTAATTAACAGCAGTTGGGGAAGAAAAAAGGAAGTGGCTGGATCTATGGAAGATATATCTTCCTGTCTGAATCAGACGAGTATCTTCAGTGCAGAGACCACCTCTTGCTTATTTTTCAACAACTGAAAAATATAATCTATATTCAGAATCTCAGCACTGACTGCTGTTAACAATTTGTTCTTAATAGAAGTAATAATTGAATACCACTTCTTATAAATGAAATCATAATTACATTCTCATTATTACACTGGCATCATTTTCTTGGATAACAAGTTTCCTGAAGGTGCAATTTTAACTTCTAATTTTAATTTTAATAAAATACTTAATGCAATAAGACCAGCTGTTGTGTTGAAGGAAAAAAATAACAAGGAACACGCAGAATTCACATATTTTTGTCTCTTTTTGGAAAAGAAAATTGAAATTGTAACACTGTATAAAAATATGTTAGTGTAAGGTACTCAAGTCTTCACACCTAATGTGTTTACAGTTCCTCTCAGGAGAAGGTGTGTTAGGCTTCATGGTGACTCTGGGACTTTTGTGGATATTGATTTATGGGTGAGACCTGATTTTCAAAACTGCTCTAAGGCTATGTCAGGTAACTGGGGTCAAAGGAGTATCCAGTGAGTGGAGTCTGGTGAGGTTAACTGGCTGGACAGAGGAGGGGACAGCAGTGGATGCTGCTCTACCTGGACTTCAGCAAAGCTGCTGACACTATCTCCTGTGATATCCTCCTACAGACAAGTTCAGAAACTGCAGACTGGGGAGTGCACAGTGAGATGGACTGAGAGCTGGCTGAATGACAGATCCCAGGGATCATAATCAATGGCACAGGGTCTAGTTGGAGGATGGCCACTTGTGGTGCCTCCCAAGGTTCAATACTGGGCCCAGTATTGTTTAACTTATTCCTCAGTGACTTGGAGGAAGGGGCAGGGGCTCCTCAGTGAGTTCACTGGTGGCACAGAGCTGGGAGCAGTGGCTGAAACCCCCAGAGCTGTGCAGCCCTTCAGAAGGGCTTGACAGGCTGGAGAGATGGGCAGAGGAATGGTCTGGAATTCAGCAAAGGCAAATGCAGGGTCCTGCCCTGGGGAAGGACAACCCCAGGCACCTGCACAGGCTGAGACCAACCTGCAGGAAAGCAGCTCTGCAGAGAAGGGCCTGGGGGTCCTGGTGGACAATGAGCTGTCCATGAGCCAGCAGTGCCCTGGGGGCCAGGAGGGCCCAAGGGATCCTGGGGGGCATCAGGGAGAACATTGCCAGCAGGGCAGGGAGGGGATCCTGCCCCTCCACTCTGCCCCACTGAGCTGTGTCTGCAGTGCTGTGTCCAGTTCTGGGCTCCTCAGGACAAGAGAGACAGGGAGACCCTGGAGTGGGTCCAGTGAAGGGAAACAGAAATGATGAAGGGACAGGAGCACCTCTCTCACAAGGAAAGGCTGAGGGAGTTGGGCCTGTTCAGACTCAAGAAGAGAAAGTTGAGGGGGGAATCTAATCAATATCTGTCATTATCTGAAGGGAGGGTGCCAAGAGGATGGAGCCAGGCTGTTCTCAGTGGTGCTGAGCAATGGGACAAGAGGCAGAAACTGGAAAAGAGGAAGTTCCTCCTTAATGTGAGGAAGAATTTCTTTGCTGTGCAGGTGATGGAGCACTGGAAGAGGTTGCCAAGAGAGGTTGCAGAGTCTCACTCACAGGAGATATTCAAGAAACATGTGGACACATCCTGTGCCATGTGCTCTGGAATAGTCCTTGAGCAGGGAGGTTGGGCCAGATGACCTTGCTAGCAGTCTCTTCCTACTTTATTAATTTTGTGATTCTGTGAATGTATGAATATAAAGTGCGCTTCTGAGGCCAGATTTTGCTCTCTGTGATGACATATTATTTCGCTACAGGTTTGATTAAATCAGCCTTATTACCACGCACTTTAAAGCATAGGTTTGACAAGCACAGTTGATACAGGAAGGCCATAACTCAGCATTCCCTTTGATCTCTCTAGTACAAGCTCTGGAATATATCTGTGTCTGCAGGAAAACAGGAGATCCTTACGTCAGTCAGAAATACATGAACTCATATGTCTCACTTCCCGAAAGACAAAGCACCACAAACCCCACCTAATACTAACCAGTATAATAATTTCTGATGCCACCAAAGAAGGATTTTATTGTCATGCAGAAGCTAATGCAGGGATAGACTGGGAAGCTTTCAGATCTCAAGCACCCACACATGGAGCTATACAATAGAGAGGACAGCATCCAGCATCCACAGCCGTGTTCACAGTCTGTCAGTACGTGACTCCATTCTGGCAAACATCTCACAAAGGCTGTCAGCGTGTGACACACCAGAATGAGGTCTCTGGCTCTCACTTGAAGCATTTTTCTGGCTTCTGTAACTCAGCTTCTCTGAGCTAGTTTATTGTCATCAAAAAGATCTTCTTTTGTCTGTTCCCCAGCCATGTCCAGGATAGCACTTGTTATTTTTTCCAGTTTGTCCTGCTACTGTCCCTGAGAGACTATTTGTTTTTTCAAGTGCAGATGAAGGAATCTTTCTTTCATTTCTAAATCCTATGATCTTTGCTGCAACTCCAGGAAAGCTGCACTTGACAAATTTGCAGGTTTCTGAGGGGGAAAAGAAAGAATTCAACTAAAGTAGAGAAATTCGGAGGCACAAAATATATTTTACACTCTAAAAGAGACATTAGGGTGACTAATTAAAAGAATTTTTTTCTTTAGCTTCTTTAATGCAACACCATAAAGAATATTTAATTTTTTTCTAATCCAAATAGTCCCCAAACGTTCTTTTATATAATATCCTCCAAATATAATGATAATATTCTCCAAATATAAAATTTCTATAATATTCTTTTTCAAATCATACAGACAAAAAAATCCTCCCCACTACATTTGGGGGGAAAAAAAGGAAATATAAGAAAATGAATCAAATGTGTACAGGGCTATGTATGTGAATTTTCCAACACTTCTCATACTCTTATATTGAATACATTTAATTTGGAAAATGCTGGCAGAAATAGATTATATGAAGTTTTTCCATGAGAAAACAGATTGTTTCCTAAAAGGTTGATTGCTCGCATGATAAGGAAGACTCCTTTCTCAGTGTGGACTTGGAACATGCACTGCCTGAGATTTGAATCACGACAAAATAAAATAAAAAGTGAGCATAGGAGTCCAGAAAAATTTTAGTTACACATATGTTTGTTCCTGAGGCTTCATTTCTGAAACCTTTTAAGATTTCTTATATCTGTGATAGATTTAACCTGAATTTGCTACATATCAACTCATTTTTTCATCTGGAATTATGAATTAGCCTCCATTTTATTAAATAAGTGTTTTAGAAATAAAATGAAGGAAAGAAAGGAAGAGTGGAGACAAATACTCAGACACAAGTATTTAATAAAATAGTGATTTGATCCTTTAAGAAAACAAATCTTGAGGTATTGAGTTGTACTTTCAGGTGTGGAATATGAAAGTGTGAGATAACTAAAGGATTTTTGCTGTGTATTTTTGTTTGTATCAAGTTGCTTATGCTTCAAGAAATAAGAACCTTATGTTGAATTTTACTAGAATGCCATAGGTTTATGGCCTGCAGACATTTCCCCTTCTGTTGGGTAAATTAGCTTTCAGTGAATGAAAAAAGAGCAATGCAAGCATAAATTAGTGTATTTTAATTAACCTACTTTTTGCACCCTGAACTTATCTTACTCTTGTAGCACTTGTGTAAGGTTATGCTTTTATACATGCTAGTGAAAAAACTAAACTTTTCTAAACTAAAAGTCTCTTGAGAAAAGAGGTGATAATTTAAAAAAAAAATATTATTATTTTAACAGCTGAAGAGTTAACAGGTGCCATGGAATGTGAATTTCAATGCAAGTTTACCTGCAAAATACTGGTCATATACAAGAAGTACAGAGGATCGTGATCAGCAATAGAAAGGTCTTAATTTACCATCTTTGCCTTAAAGTAGATGATGCTGAGCAGTCACAGATTAAGAGCTGAGGGCTGATACTTGAATCACAGTGAATACACTCTGCTTATATATGGGTCCCTATTGAAGTAGAATTGGAGCTCTCTGAATTTCCTTATCTTCCTCAGAGCTGCAAAACTCAGTCTCTGGGGTTAGTGTAATTTTCCATCCTGTTGCCAGAGACTTTCAATTCTTAATGCTTTTAAGATGAGTGGATGATAAGCTGAATGTGAATTATGCTGAAATCATGAGCAAACTGCTTATTTCTTTATCCAGTGTGAACACTGGCATACCAAGGTACATGAGATTCTTCTTTCACCATTAGTGTAGAGCTTTTTCATTTTCTTCTTTCATAACAGAGGTCATTCTTAATTCCACATCTATCCCAGAATGGCTCTTCACAGAAGAGATGGGGTAGTTAATTTCAAATAACCAGGTGTTACACTTATGACCCAAATAAAAAAATACACTTCCCTTCCTCCCAAATAATTTTACAGAACAGTGACTTTCACCCATTGACTTTTGTCTTGAGTTTCAAGCATGCCTCATGCATATGGATTCTAACCAGGATTTAAGATCTATGACGGCACAAACAAGGTGAAACTCCCAAACATGCTCCATTGAAAACAGCATCTTCTGTGTACTTGTGCCTCTTTTCTTGTTGAAAGGGTTTTAAAGTGACTTAGGAAGATTCAACTTTTGTCAGATTGAGACACAGTGCAGATGATTCTACATGGACTGTCTTCAAACACTGAATTTTCATACACTGGAGTAAATAAAAATCTTAGGCTGGACATCAAAATAACCACACTTAAAAAACCTTGAAATGGTCAGTGAGTAGTTTTCTTAGAGCACTGACCACCCACCATCCAACCAGTCTCTGAGGCTGCCTCATGGATTCTTTGATCTTCTGTGTTTGATTTCTATATTAGCCTACTATTTGTCAATGTGCTAAAGGTTGAGATTGATATTTTAAATTTTATTTTTAAAACCAAATATTTTGATAATGTAAAATTAAAAATTTCACATTTGGAAGAACAAAGAAAATCTAATTTTAAAAGAAAAATTCTTGCAGAGCCAAGTTTCATTGTCGCAAATTATAATTTTTTAAGGTTTAGCCTCAGGAGATAGCTCAGCCTCACACAGCCACTTGCTCACTTCCCTGGGTGGAATGGGGGACAGAATTGGAAGGGCAAAAGTGAGAAGTCCCAAGGGTTGAGATAGAGATAGTATAGGTAAAGCAAAAAACTGCCAATGCAAGCAAAGGAAAATAGGAATTCATTCACTTCTCTCCATTGGCAGGGAAATGCTCTGCTACCCCCAGGAAAGTAAAACTCTTGCTGTGCATGATGGTGACTTGGAAAGACAAATGTCATCACTCCAAATGTCATCACTCCAAATGTGTGTCTTCTCCTTCCTCAGCTCTATACGCTGATCATATGTGGCCATGTGGTCTGGAGCATCCCTTTAGTCTGTTGGGGTCAGCAGTCCCAGCTGTGCCCCTTCCCAAATTCTCTGTCTGGGCAGCATAAGAGACAGAAAAGGCCTTGATTCTGTGTAAGCACTGCTCAGCAATAGTTAAATTCCCCTCTATAACCAAGGCTGTTTTCATCACAGGTCCAAACCAGATCATCATGTGAGCTGCTGTCAAGAAAGTTAACTCTATCACAGCTAAAACCAGTGTAAGAAACTGCAGTATTTTTTCATAAGTACATGGTAATAACTACAGAAAATTATTTATAATTTTGAGTGGAAAATGTGCAGGGTATATTTATTCTCAGTGATCTCAACTAAACAATTTTGCAGAAAATGTAACAGTTTTTCTCTGGTGCTTGATGAAATAAATATTCTGTGTCTTCTCCCCTGACAATGTACTATACAAATGAAAAAGACAATCCTGGAAGTATTACTGTGCATTGTCAAAAATATAATCAGTTTGGTACAGATGTGGCCATTTTTCAACTCCTATTTCTACTCTAAGCTTACTTTTGTTGGACATTACTTACTTTCAAATACTGTAAAGTGTCATTCAGTAGTTGCACCATTGTTTGGGTAAGAGACAAAGAGAGAAATTGTTCTGCTACAGAACTGGTAAGGAATTAGAACTAGGATCATTGCCCCAAAATACTAAGAGGAAAATACACTGTCTTTCACTGGAACATTGATAATACACAATTAAGAGCTGAAATAAATTCCTTAGAATCTGAAAAAATGATCTGTTATTTGGAATGACCTTTATTTGCTTTCATTCACAGTGTTTGGGACATCACCCAAGACTTAGAAAATATTTTCATTTTCTCTCTTCAAAAATATTTATTAACGCTCCAATTTTATCTTATAATGCAACTCTCTATCCCTAATGCAGCCCAAAATGTGTCCTTTTGTCCTCTTCTATTTATTTTACCATTATAGTTAGTGGCTTGTGCAATTAAGATTAATGATCAAATTAAAAGGTATCCCAGTGGGTGGCTTAATTTAAATATTTGTACTACACCAGTAATGTCTTGTTATATAATAGATCTAGAAAGCTCAATTAAATCTTTACTTGAAGAAGTCTGCTGAAGTTTTCCCCAGGTTCTTTATAAGACTGACTTAAATATGAGGAATTCAACTTTAAGCAAACTCTTTTTCTCACATAATTCCCACCTGCCCTGATGAAGCTTATTAGGTGTTTGGACACCTAATTATTCTTAAATTAATATTCCACTAACCTTAGTTAAAAATTTAATATTACCAAATTTGGGAACAGAAAGTTTTTAAAAATATTGATGAAAAGCCACTTGTTTATTACTCAAGAATGCTTCAAAGGTGGGGCATATTATGTAAATATTTACAGATTTCTTTTAATTTGAGTGTCAATCAACACCCTGAGATCTGAATGAAGACCTTAGGACAACTTTGGTATTACCACATAGCATGATGCTTGCAGAAAGCTAAAGAAATCTAGCAAGTATCACCTGTTCAATGAATTTGGTAAACCTAAAGCACTTTTTGGTCCCTAAGAGTAAATTGCTGGGGAGAATTAGATTTGTTAGATTAGTTCATTTTTACAAATATGAGTGGGTACAATTTTCAGTTCTGTTAAAGGATTGTATATGAAAGTAAATTTTAAATTTATCTGGTTTTAAATGTTTCAGGGAATATGAGGGACTCCATACATGTCCCCTAGGACTGATTATTTTTTTTTAGATATGGTTTTTATTCTAAAGACCAAGATTTATTGAAACAAGATTTTGTGATTTACCCTCTTTTAGTCTCCTAAATAGGCCAAAGTCTGCCCTTCAGAAGTCCAATGCAAGAGCCTTATTGATGTTGTTCCTCATTTCACCAAATATTGAGAACTCTAGAATTTCATGGTCACTATGCCCCAAGCAGTCTCTACCCACCACAAACATCAACTGCATATTATGATTAAGATGAGAGATGCCAAAGATTTTACGCACTCATGCTAACCCAAAGAGCTTTTATGTCTAGTAATGGTGAATTTTTTTTTATGCCATAGATGAAGGAGAGGGAGAAAACTTGATAAATAATTGAGTTTGTTCCAAACAAATTGGGTGGCGCAAAGTAAGGAATATACATGAAAGGTGGTGAAGGGGATGGATTTGCCAGAGCTAAGGGGTGTAGGAGGAGATGAAAGTAGAGATGTGGCTTTGAAAGAAAGCTTTGAAAGGAAGAAGCATGGAGAAGGGAGACTTGAGGATATACACTGGGAGAGGAGCAGAGTTTCAAGTGCAACTGAGCTGGAAGCATTGACAGTGAGACTGTATTATAAAAATAGGAAATTAAGTTGAATATTAGCAGTGAGGATGACAAAAGAGAGCACAGCTGGAGATGTAGACAGTGGAGAAGCTCCAGGGCTTGGATATGAGGGCTCTACAAGTGGAAGCAATCTGATATCAGCAATAAAAAAGCTGACGTCATCAAACTAGTAATAGGGAAAAGAAATGTGATATTCACATTGAGTCATATTCTCTGTGACATAAATGTTCTTCACCAAACAGAATTTACCTACCAGGCGCACTACTAAGAGATCTTGAGGAGTATGATATCAGAAAAATAAAGACATTTAGGTGTAACAGGATCTGCAGAAGATGGGGACACAAACATTCAGGGTATGGCACAGAAAATCACATTAGAGACTGAAAGACATAGTGTGGGGGTTCTTATCTGAGAGAAAGGCAAATGAAAAGATTCAGAATATAACCTGGGAAATGTCACTGTTTTTTGTCAGTTCTGCCTTTCCTAGAGATTTATAAAATACATTTATTGCACCAAGGAGCCGTTACTAGGCTAGTGGACTACAGATGCAGGAGCAGAAAGTTTGGTACTTAAAACAAATGATATTGGCTCTTGGGACAAATGTGTGACAGTCTGCATTTTTAATTTAGTTTTAAAATATTGATTAAATCTATTTGCATCTTCCATTAAAGTGGAAATAAGCTGAATCCTAATCTCATTTTTTCAATGCTCTAGGATTTTTGGGAAAAAAATTGAAAAGCCTGAACTCTACTTTGAAGAATCAGCATGACTTTTGAGAAACCTCATATTTAGACACACAGGGCTGCACATTTGGATTTTTTTTTACAAAGTGTGTTTACAGTAAACATGTTCAATTAGTCTTTTAAACCGCCACACTTCAAGGAGTGATCTAGTATAAAGTCCATATTCTCCTCTGCTTTTCATAAATAGGAAAGTATGATTTCCTGTGAAAAGAATGCATTGATTTTCTAAAAATGGCTAGAGAGTAAAGACACTTAAAAGATAGGTTGGTGTTTGGTACCTTTTGACATACTTGGGGTGTCCTGTGCAGGACCTGATCTTGGACTTGATGATCCTGATGGATCCTTTCAACCTGTGCATAATCTATTATTCTGTGATATTGGACAGATTAGCAAACTGGGCTGTTTGTTTGATTGTTTAAATAGAGAATATACTTCTGGCTAATTTTTCATGACCACTCCTTCAAAATCAAGATGCAGCTCTACCTGGTCATTCTTTAAATTTCTTTGAGAGGAATAGCCTTTGACCAAAGATGCTGTGGGGGCAAATGGGTTAGCAGTGCTTCTCTTCACTCCTGGGAAGTAGAATTATTGTGGCAAAGAGATGTTAGCGGTCAAGGGTGTAAATGGATGTCACTGAGATCAAATATATATCTGAGTTCAGAGAAGGGAAAAATCAGACATAATATCAATGAATAGAAAGCCCTTATGAAAGGCAGAAGACCAAAAAAGAGCAAAGGTTTCAACCACAGAAATACAGGTGATCAGTTAAAAAACAAAGGGCAACTACTGAACATATTTGGAAAGGATTTATGTTAAAAACAATGAATTGATCTAAACAGGATATTGGAGTTTTGCCTTGGACAGAACAGGAAAGTGTTTTTTCTTCAACTGTAACATAGCACTAAAGTATTTGATAGGCTAATTTGACATATTAAAATGAGTTGGCGGAATAAGGAAGATACCTTAATTTTTGAGATTTCTGAGGCTGAGATTTTTTTACACTAAGAATGTTGGTTTGGTATTTGAAAGTGATTCTGTTTCTTACTAATGCAAGAAAAATGATGAAAAGTATTACAGATTATACATAAATGGATAAATAAATACCTTGAATTATAAGGAACCTACCTGAGGAATGATTCTTTGTGGCTATTATGTATTTTAAGATCTTTTTTCACCATGTTTTGCTAAGGTGAGCATAGAGAGAGGCAATGACATAAATAAGAATACCAAAGTCATAACAGATACACAAGTTTTGCGTTACAGAGTTTTGTTTTCTCAGGCAATAGAAAATATCTCCTAATAACTCTGTTGCTACGATAGCTTAAATATTCTTGGTTGAAGTCAAATATCCTGTTGGTTGAAGTCAAATCTCAGAGAAACAGAAAATATTAATTGGGCATTATACAGCCTGATTATAAACTGATGGACAGCAAAATATATTCCTTTGGTTTGATGAACATATTAGATTAAATCCTAGATGTGTGTTTTGGGATAAATGGCAGTGCAAAGCTCAATGACAGAATGGAAAATTCATTGTAGTTTTTTCTTTTGCTGTTTTTTCTTTATAAGTTTTTGAGAAGATACCAAGTGTCGTGTCAAGGATGCTTTGGAAGCAATTTCAAACCTATAACCAGATCTGAATGTGAAATAACATTTAGTTCATACCAAGAAAATCTCATTTGTGAAACACTAAGCACCTCCTCTTTAATAATACTATCTCTAACTTTTCCCTCTGCTATCCTCAGGTTTGTTCTTGGCAAAATGCTGTCCAAATGCAAAGGTCACATGCAAAAATAAACCCACAAGGCATTCAATTTAAGATACACCAAAGCCCATGAGAATAAATTGAGTGCTTCTTTAAACATGAGCATTACCAATATTTATACTTTATGGAACAGTGGTGAAATGAGTCTACATTAGAGATTGCATACTCTGCTCTTCAGTTTAAAATACTTCCATGGACCACAGCTGGAATTTTTGAGTGGAATGGGAGAAGCAATACAAGATAAACAGGCAAAATTAGAAAGTAAAGTATTTAGCAAATCCCTCAGGATACAGAAGAGAGAATCTTTCAGGAAAAGACAAAGTTACACTAGCATTTCTTTTGAAACATATGTAGGTGCTTTTGATTGCATAGGATTGCAAACCATTCCTTCTTCACTGAAATTTAGTCATTTTATTATTCCCTGCCTCTACAGTGACAGGATACTCTGCAGATGAATAAAGAACTAGCAAGTGTCTTTGAACTGTGAAAGGAAAAAAGAAGCTTTTCTTTGAAAAGATCAGTAAGTAATACTGCTCTAACAACAAAATCACCAATTACTTCTGCTGAACATATGTAATAACAGAGCTTTTATTTTAAAATTAATAGTCAAATGGATGGATATAATAATAACTGGAGAAAGGGACACTGATGATGGGAGTGAACTTGTTCAGAAATACATTTCTTCCAAAGTACCATAAGTTTATAAATAGATAAAATAAGAACAGAACAAAACCAGACTAGAATCTCAGTTTATAGAAATAAATTTACTTTACTTCCTCAGTCTAAATGCTGCTGTCTTGCTGTGAGTTTGTATTCTCATCTGTATGCTTCTGCCACCAAAGATGGGGAAATCAATGTGGACTCAACTCTGATTTAAGATTAGTTAACTCTTAAGCCTTTTGCAAATCTCTGCAGCCTAAGCTATCTTTTTAACTGCAAAGGCATGACATTAATAATAAAAAAACTCAACACTCAACAATAAAAAATGCCCTATCATTTCTTCATTTATAGTATTATAGTATTACTTTGGCAACCTATTGATAAGCATCTGGTTTCCTCTAAAACTGTGGAATGGATTCTAGCACCTCTAAAAGTCTTCTGTGCTTAGACAGAAACCTTACTAAATCCACATATGCGAAATGGTATCCATAAGCTTCATTTTCAATGTAGTTCTTACAACATATTCTAAGAGATATGTTACTGTTTTCCATATTGTTTCCATATCAAGTAACATGTGAAGAGACAGTGAACAGCAGTTAATTATAGCCCAGTTCTAAATTTCACTTACTAAATATATTACTCCCTGCAGGCTCACTGTAAACATTCAGTCAAGCATTTTTTTTCCCCCTCTGCTACATTTGGAGCTGTACAATTAAATCCCCAGAAGGGAGTGATAGTTTAGCTCAGGTGAAATCTGAACAGAAAGAGTATTTGATGTTCACTACATTTCTCTAGTGCTTTTGACAAGAGTGAAAACAGAAAGTTTATTTATTTGAGCAAATGTTAATCAAAGCTCATATAAATTTGAGTCAACACCAATGCCAGTATATTCAAAGAGGATGGAGGAATTATTGGTTTTATAAGACTGATGAGCTATTTATCCAATCATATATTTAACAGGAATTGCTCAAGAAGTGTTTTAAAAAGGTGTTCTGAATTTGGGAGTGTTACTATCAATTTTATCCTTAAAAGAGATTCACTCATTTAAACAAACTGAGCCACAAAACTTCTGCCAAGAGCCAAAGTAGTAATTTTTTTCCCATATTTTCTTACTTCAGAATGCAGCATATGCTCTATGAGGTGCTGGAGTCTCCTCCTAACACAGAGGACTCCCTAGGATGGTGCTGGGGTCACCATGGTTTAAGGAAGCAGCAGTTCAACTACCTTAGTAAAGCTGCCACTCTTAGGTCACAGAAAAAGCAATTTCCTCCTAGGTATTTAATAATTTTGTACTGGAAATAATAGTTAATTTAACAATTTAACTGCTGGAAAGGCAAAAGCAGATTATTTAGTTATGAAGGAACTTGAAAGAAATGTGAAAACAGTGTTTGGGTTTTTGTGAAAAAGCTAAATGTTTTTTTAGCTCAGATCTCTTTAGGGATTGCTACCAGGATACCCTCAGCATTGCAAACTCAGCATCTGGGAGTGTAATTACAAATGTGAGTTTGCATCATACCCTTGTGAACAGAGGAAAAAAAGCCAAATCCATACCAAACCTGTATTAGTGCTTTTGTTTTCTTTGCCAATCTGAAATAATTAAGATAGAAAGTATTTTGCATCTCATTAATTCCTAATCATTCCCTAGAGTTGCTGTTTTGCTTTGGGTTTGGACATTTTAAATTATTTTTATTGAGTTTTCATTTCATTATCCTAGATGTCATATTTTGACAAGCTAGATCTAAGTTAACGTCTAATCTAAATCAAATTGGTTTTCCTTCATTGCATTATTCAGAATACTGACTTATATAGCTGAAATTACTCCTAAATATTTTCAGCCTTGAAACAGTAGCACACATCCTGTCCACTGGGTATGTGCCTGTGATTGTCCATCAAGAACATTGAATCAGTGCTTGCTTCCACAAAAAAAATCCCAAACAAACAAAAATACAAACAAAACAAACAAAAAAAACCCCACCAAATAACTCTTATAAGCTGAATTAGTTGAATAAATTATTTAATAAAAATATTATACCTGTGCTTATTGGAATAACTTTCATATTTAATGTTTGTCCCTGAAATCCACCTTGAGTATTCTTATACCTGCTTATGTGCAGACTTGTAGTAGTTCCTTTATCTAAGTAACAAAATTAATTTTTGATATGCAGAAGACAGTGTCTTTCAACATATTTTAACAATAATTTATTTATTTAATTGTACTGTCCTTGATGCATTCTGAATTTATAAAGGGAATGCTTAATGGAACAAGAAACAAAATATTCTGAATACCCAACTTGTTTGAAACTGTTTTAGAATATGTTGCTCTTGGGTTTTCCTAGTCTCAGAAAGTCAGAGATGATTACTATAGTTTTTCCCATGTATAAAGGACAGAGCAAAATTCCAAAATTTCAATGCCCCAAATTCCTAACATACATAAATTATTTGTAGAACCACGCATATGTTGGAAAGATGAGCCTTAAGAGCTGATTGTCAGCTGACTGCCTTTTTTTTGGCAGATGCGTACTCAAACCCGTTTCAGAGTTTCCCTTAATTGGCCCAGGGTATTGGTATGAAATCATCACATCACTGCATTCCCTCGCAGGTCTTGGAGCCAGCTCAGGTATGTGATAGCTCTGTGGAACAGCCTGAGCAGGCTCTTCTACCAAGAGCAAAGCAGTCACTGTGTAATCATTGCTGCATGAGCAAATCACACCACATAAAAAAAGCAGATATTAAAAAGCTGAGGTGAACAAATCTGAATAAACTATTAGGAAATCAGGTATTTTGCTCTCCTATGTTTATCCTCGTTCTTTGTAAAATATTCAGGATAAAAGTTAAAGAGCCAAGTAAATGTGTATGTTGCTCATATAGTTTAGCTTGGAACTGTATAATACCTTCACTTGGCCTACCAAAGTCACACTCAGGTGAGGCAGTTGTGACATTCCAATTGTGCCTGTGCTTATGTGAAACTTCACAGCCATGGTACAGTGTATGACCATAGGTTTAATTCAAAAAAAGTTGCCCTGTTTCTATGTGTATATGATGTTTGAAGGACCTAGATCTAAAACAACTCTTAATTCTCCTTAAAAAATTCCAGGGATTGAATGAAAACCTTAAAATATCTCATATCTTCCATGTCTGGTAGGACATCTGTGGCAAATAATATTGAGGCAATTGTAAAGTTGAAGAATTGTACCATTTTATCGTAATAATATCAAGTATATTTATTAAGGAAAATGTAATAATTGTGAATTGCAAGTCCCCCTCTCTACTCTGTCATCTAAATTGTTATTGTCTAAGCCATTCTAGATCAATGCATGCTCAAGTCTCGAAAATAAATTCAGAAAAATTGAATTTGATGTTCATTAACCATCATTCTTTTTTACCAGATATTTTTGATGGCAGCTTTGCAAGCCTTGGAATATTTTCTTCATAGAAAAAAAAAATGTATTTATATAGATATAGATATAGATGATATAGATATAGATGATAGATATAGATATAGATATAGATATAGATATACATATACATATACATATACATACACACGTATATTGGTAGAATTCTTAACCACAGAAATTTCTTTCAAAGTATATTTAAATTGCCATATTTCCCCTTGCTGATACATGTGGAAGAGGGAAGGGAAGGGAAGGGAAGGGAAGGGATGCATGCTAATATGAAGAAGTGTTTTCTCAATTCTTATGAAATAAAGTACCACTTCTGGATTCATGGTCATCCTTGGGGATCATAGACTATCTAGTAGGTGTGAATCNGGAAGGGAAGGGAAGGGAAGGGAAGGGAAGGGAAGGGAAGGGATGCATGCTAATATGAAGAAGTGTTTTCTCAATTCTTATGAAATAAAGTACCACTTCTGGATTCATGGTCATCCTTGGGGATCATAGACTATCTAGTAGGTGTGAATCTCTTCCTGTTTTCTGAAATCCGAATGCAAAGGTTCCTCCGGGAACAAGAGAAGGAATATTCTGATTTTTTTGTTACACTGTGTATTTTACCTGTCATTCCATTGGCAAACACCACCAGATTCCACAATGCAGCAGTTTTTCCAACTGAATTAAACAACCCAATACCAGCTGACATCTGATAAAACCCAGCTATTAGTCTCATCAAGACAATTAATTTGGGGTGTATATTTTGATAAATTATGTTGAAGTAGTAAAATGAATAAGAATTTAACTTGGCTATAAAATGGAAGCCCCAAGTCCATTTCCACAAACAGACTTTTTTTTTAGTGGCATAGCTAGATAAATTATGTGGGAGTGAGAGAATCAGAGAAACAGAGGGAAGTAATGGAAGAGGAGTGAGTAGGGTAAGGAAAAGTCCATGCATCAAGCAGAGACCACACTAAGAAATCAAGTGGTACTTTCTTTTGCAGATGGGAGAAGCGCATCAGCTATGCACTTTAATAAAACAGATGAGACTGGCATTTGTTCCAATGTGTTCCTCCTCAAAGTAGTTACCTTAGACCTGGTAACTGAACACTGCTGGCTCACAGAAGAAAAACCCAAACTCCAAACTATGAAGGAAACCTGTCTTAAAAGACATATTGCTACCACAGAGGTATAATTCAGAGACACACAAAACCCTGGGGAGGAAATCACATTTATCTTTGAGATTTTTTAACACTAGAAATTCCTATATACTTCAAATACTATTAAACAGGGCCTCCTTGTGCAATTTAATACATGCTTCCTTAGACAAATAGTACAGATATCCTCTCAGGTGTAAAAGCTTTATTTTTGGACTGCATGATCAGATTTTTTGTTATTGTTTAATTAAAAAGCAGTGGCTTGTAACACCATAGTGTCTGCTACTAAACCATTATGCAGCTATAATCAGTAATCTTCAGGGTCTTTTGTGTGAAAGAAAACAGGAAATGGTTATCAAGGATAATTAATGAATCTGTGAGACCTCAAGTTTACTTCCTTTTTCCTTTTTTTGGCTCTTAGAGTTGCCAGTACTTTTGTAAGGGTGTAAATTTTAAAATGTGTAAATTAATTTTACTAATCAAGTAAAAAATTAAATTATTTCTTAAATTTTTCTCTTGACAGACTGTTCAGGTCTCAGTCACCCAATTTGGCAGTACCTAGAATGACCTAGTTAATACAACACCAGTAGGCAGTGTATTTTACAATTTGTTAGCAAACCTGCACACTGGAAGTCTGTTGCAGTTTATGTTTAATTTGGTTGTTATTCAGTTGTATTGTTCCCTTATTATAATGGTTTTTCCCTCAGTTGTACCCCTGTGTTGTTATAAAATGGTTTCTCCCTTTCCCGCCTTTACCCTTGCCCATCACCCTAAGCCCCGCCTATCCGTCAAGAATCTTCCCTGCCCTTCACCCTAAACCCTGCCCTTACAGTTGTCAATCCCTCCTGGCCCCGCCCATTCTTCCAGAACATTCTGTGTCAATCGTCCCCTCCTCGGTTTACTATTCGTTATTTTGTATGAATCCCCGCCTAAGTTACTTTCTATTGGTTATGTGAGACTGTAGTCCCGCCTTATGTTACACCCCTTGTTGCCTCTCATTGGCTGAAGCTTTGTACCCTCCCATGGGGGAGGTCCCGTATTTAAGTTGCTGTAAGGTTGGTCTCCCGGGTTTTCTGGGTTCGTTTCTTCGCTGTCGTGTTGTATGCCCTCACCCTCCCAATAAACTTTGTTCCGGAACCTAGAAAGGTCTCCTCCTCGATCCTTTACTTCCGTCGGATACGGAGACGGCCGTGGTAAGGGTGGAGAGCCCTAGCTGTACTCCTGCTTCACGGAAGCTGGGAGACAGCCCGCTCTTGACACCGTCAGCCAGTGGAGCTAGCTAGGCTTGCCAGGTGTGAGTGGTCAAGGCTGCCGTGTCAGAAGTCAGTGCTTAAAAATTGTGTAGCATTATGTACTCATGGGCTTTCATTTTGAAGTCATCAATGTTTTCTGTTGTCTTATTCTATACAGCAAAGCATACTCTTTGTTTTAGATGCATTTCCAAATAGATGAGGCTTGCACTTCTGCTTGAATTACGTAGTTATGGTTGCAGTTTATTTTTCCTCGATTCTACAAGGGGATTTTTCTTCCTTTCTGCTCTGGAACTGGGAAGTAAATACTCTTGGCAGTTTTTTCTTTATGTTTGTTGATTTGGGGTTTTTTAAAAATGAACCTGCATAGTGCTTAGTCAATTGAATTGTTTAATTTGGAATGGCTTTTTTCTTATCCTTTTGCACAAGGTTTTAGAAAAAAATTTATGAAAAATTAAAGATTAATAAATCAAGTTTATGTTTTTCCAATAGAAATGATAGTTTTCTACATTTTAAAAAAAATTGTTTTTGAAATGGTGTTATGACCATATCCCTATCTTCGTATTTGTGCATTTGTATGGGTATATTTGTGTGTATGATTCCTGTCAAATAAGATCAGTTGATTAAATACACAAATTAATGGCAGTGGATATTAATACATCTTTGTAATTTGTGTTGTTGAAGGCAGCAGATGAAACTTGACTCTGTCCCTTATGTATTGTTAACCACTCTATCAAAAGAGAGTCAACGGTCAACATTCTCCTCCTCTTATTCCCAGCTGCAGAAATCAAAACCCTACCTAGCAACAGAGCTCAGACTGTGGACTGCCATGCAAAATCATACATCATGCTTGATTTTGGGTAATCAAGCCCTTAGGCACGGGCTAATATTGATTAACTTATGATGGCTACTTGTCTTCTGAGAAAAGATGTGTTATGCCTTATCAAGCTCTGGAACTCGATGTGTTCAAATATGCCTGTCTCAATCTCTATTTTTAAAGGAAACAAAGCCTACCTGCTCCAGTTTCCTGGTTTTTAATACTTTCATACAAATACTTACAGTCTATAACATATTTTACAAAAAATAACAAGAATTTGATATAAATTTCTTTCAATGCTTTTGTTTCATGGATGGAAATACCTCCTCAGATTCTTTGTACTGTTCCAAAATGTCATCATATTCAATAAGCTAGGCTCAGTCTTCATCAGGACTGTGTTATATGAAAGACAGATTTAGAACGGGGAATATTTATTTAATAGCATAGAGGGATGGAAGGACTTGTTCTACGTCAGTAATAAATCTGCATGTGTACTGGTAGATAGTTGATATTTCTATGGAAGCTGGTTCTTTGGAGGATTGTCCTGCTGTGATAAACACAGGCACACAGAGGTCATGGCTTGTGGACAGGACAGAAGAGCAATCTTGTTCTCCTTGTGAAAAAGCAATGGCAAATGAGCAAATGGAAGTGCTGAACCAGCATGACTTGTCTGCCTGCCAGGAACAGCTATTTTGGTGCATTGCCAGGTGGACAAATGCTGAATTGCTCCTGGCCTGTGAAGGTGGAGGGAAGTAATCCAAGCATAGGTTAGCAGAGCTGGCATGACTCAGAAATAAGAGAGGAGAAGCCTGGCTCATATCCAGGTTTAGGAATAGCAGGGTGGATCAAGGTGGTGAAGAAATGCAGTTTGTAAGTCCATACATGAACCTTTTCCCTTGGAACCAGTGGTGAAGTTCACAGTACGAGCTCTAGAGAAAAAATAATGACAGAGGCTGGTCTTGGGAGATACAGTAAAAAATAATCGTTTTTTATGATCATGTAGTTAAAGTCCCCATGATATATCCTTAGAGTGAAGAGGTTTAATCCCTCTCTTTCCTTTCTGCAATGGTAATAAATTTCGGCTCTGCCTCCCCACACAACCTTTGTGCTGTTTTACAACTGTCTTTTGCTTGGAAACACTAAACTGCTGGGCATTGCTGGTGCAGGCTGTGTGTAGATGCTGCCAAGCTCTGCACACATGGCAAACAATGCAATTCCCATGGTGTGAACTCTTGCCAGCTCACATATGTGTTGTGAATCTGAGCTACACAACTACCTTGAAAGCAGTCTAGAAGTTTCCAGATGAATGCAAATCTAGAGTAATGAAACTACGATTTCCAAGGCAAAGTGGTGAGAATATGGGTTGTTTAACAGGGACAAGAGAAAACAATCTCAAGTTGCACCAAGGGAGGTTTAGATTGGATCTTGGGAAAAAAAAAAATCACCAAAAGGGTTCCCAGGCACTGGAAACTGCTCCCCAGGGGAGTGGTGAAGTCACCATCCCTGGAGCTCATTAAAACATGTTGAATTTTGGAATTTAGGGACATACTTTGGTGGACTTGGCAGTGCTGGGTTAACAGTTGGACTTGATGATCTTAGAGGTCTTTTACAACCTAAGCATTCTCTGATTCTGTGATTTTGATCATGTAATAACACCTTGTAACTTTCACATTATTTTAGTTACTGAAGTTCGCAAGACCCGCTTTTTTTTTTTTTCTGTTTGGAAATTATCTATTTCCTGAGGTAAGCACAGTATTTAAACTAGAAAAGTATATACACATTGACATGCTGTAGTCACAGAATAATATGCAAGAAGTAACACCTGTAGGAGTTCCTCCATTTTACTAAGTGAGAACATTCATGACTTGGGAGATCCAAATTCAAATTGTACCTACCCATGGCAGGGTGAGTTGGGACTAGACAATCTTTAAGCTGTATTCCAAACCTTTAATATTCCGTGGTTCTGTGAATTCCTTTGGTCTGCGTGATGGATTTTCAGTCTGTATTTCAAGTTTCTGAATAGGGTTCAAACCACTGTAATTGCAGTAGTCCACATAGGCTTCTCTCGGTCCCTATTAATGCTATTTTCTCTTCTGAATGAATATTCAGTAGTAGAGGGACTGAATCTCTGCCATCTCTTGAGTTTTACAGTTAGTGCAGAGTAGTATCTTTATGTTTTGTGAGCTAGAGTTCTTCTTTTGCTTGAAGGTGAGGGGTGAAAAGCAGGGAATATTAATTTAGAAGTTATTAATTTGAAATTACATATTTTTGTATATTCTTAATGAGCTGTTCTACTTTCTATTAAAAATGTGCGAGTGCTGATAGTGGTTTTCTGGGAAATGCAACACCTGAGCATAACATCTGTTCTGGAATACATTTAGTTTTTGTAGAAGTGGAAAAGCATCAAGAGAATACAATGAATTAGCTTATCATTAAGTGACTGTAGCTCGGTGAGCCCCTAGAAATCAGCAGGTGGTAGGTTCAGATTTACAGAGGGAAAGTAAAAAATTTGAATGGTTCCCCTCCCATCATGATTAGATGCCCAACCTCTCTGTTACTTGATCATAAACACTGCTGCTTGTATCAGTTTTGTGATATCAGCCCTACATTTTCTTCACTTTTCACATCTTCCGTGAAATGCAATTCTTTTATTTTGGCTCAGAGAAAAGGAATTTCATCTAAGTTCTGTTTTGGGAGGAAAAAAGCTCAAACAAATCAGGTTTATTCAATTTATTTTTTTCTAAGTGGCCTTCATCAATCAATGAAGTGGGCACGGGGAGGAGGGGTGGGGCATCATTGATCTGTGTGTCCCAGTCTAATTCTCCTAAAAGAGATATTTTCCCCCTTATAGGACAAGAAAACAAAATATGTGTTTATTTATTCAGAACATGAACAAGCATAAAAATCAACACAGAGGAAAAATTGATGTTTGGATAAGAGAGTTCTGTTTATTTCCCCAGAAGTAGTACTGTCTAAATCCTTTTCCACAGTACACCTGAAATCCTTACAGTTCTTTGCAGGGCTCTGTCTCTAACTTGTAAATACACAGGAAAGAAGAAAAGCAGCAGTAACAGACTAAGACAGCAGCAATGAACTGTGGAGTCAAACCACTGATAACAACAGGAGTTTTATATTAGCCATTAACCTCTGCAACATCTCTGCATTCAACTTGGAACCAGCTCTCAGAAAATACCTTACCTATTGATATGCAACCCAGAGAAATATTAACTTCTGAAGCGCATGCAATTACAAAATCTGCTGTTGGTTAAGTGTTGAGAACAAAAGAGCTGAGGTAAGAGTAAAGCTTAAAATGTAGGGATACTCAAAATTTTGCAAGCAATTTTGTTTTTTTTTTTTTTTTTGTGGAAGAGTTTGTCACTTCTGCGCAGATTTCTCCTGCAGGGACTGCGGGTTATCTTCAATTGTTAAAGATGGATTTCTGAACTGCAGGAGACAGGGAACTGCATGTCTAGCTGAAACTTCAAGCAAATTCTCATATTTAACTGAGTAACTAAAAGAGTTTATATGCAAGTACAAACACACTACAGGAAAAACACGTTTCTGAGTGTGATAGGGGAAAGAAAGGAAGGGAGACTAAGCATTTCCTTCAGTATCATGTTTTAAGCAGCTCTTTTATTTGCATAGACTACTGCTAGATCATATGATGGCTTGAGTTTTCATGATGAGAAGTGACCAAGTTTGTCAGGAAGAGATGATGTATTTTATTATGATGTATTCCAGCTTTATCAGACAAGCTTCTGGGAACACAGTCTGAAGTACATGCTAGTGGCTCTAATAAAAAGCAGAGGTAGCAAAAATAGTATTGCTTCCTGCCAAACATTATCTTGCATTTATCTTTAGGTTGTTGTGGACACAAATAATGCTATTGCTATGAAAATAATACCAAAGGTGGGTAATTTTTTCAATTTTGGAACTTCTCACAGGTCTAATTTATTGTTCTGGACATATTTAAGTCTTTGAACAGTTTTTATGTTTACTGCTTGGTAAACCTTGCTTCCCTTATCTCAGTTCTTCTGGAAATGATGAATGTATTTATCTATTAAAATATATGAAACATTCAAACTTCCTTTAAGTTCCTTTTACTCCTAAATTTTACTTTCAGTACATAAAACCAGAGTAATCTGTGGTTCTTTCATTCTGTGAATATTTGAAATTTTTTCTCCAGCAATATTGGTCTTTGAGAGAGTTTCACGTAATCTCACAACTTCACCATCTTAAAACACCCACAGTATTTTAATTATGAAATGCAAACTAAACAACACCAAAAACCCACAAAAACTGTCCCCTGGAAATGCTGCAGTTATTTTGTGATGCAATGAATTTATAATTAATTGGTAATGTACGCATTACTCTTACCCTGTCATCTTATGATAATCTTTGAAATTGGATCACGATATGAAAGGAAAACCAATGATGACCTTTCAGCATGTCTAAGCTCATCTACATAATATTTATTCTTCTCCAGCTAATTTCTGCCATTCAGGGCAAGGTGAGACAATTACTTGAAATGCTGAAAAAGCGGGAAAAGTCTTGAGGATGTTTTGTTGGAAGCAGAGAGAAATTGAACTTAAAAAATTAAATAACCAACCCCCAAAATCCCAAGAAAACACACATCTATGTGCTTAACAACATACCTATATTTTTCCATCTTATGGATTTAAGTAAATTGTACTGTGTACAATTGTCCTGTACTTTGGGTTTAGATACAGAAAAGAAAATCTTAAATTTTAACAACAAAATCCCAGGCCAAACAAGTCTTGTAAAGAGTTTTAGTACCAAAGGAAAAACACCCTTAAAATTCTGAAGCATTACAGTTCTTCATCGTATTAAAATGTGGTTCTTCATCACTGTCTCATCTCAACATCAGTTTTTTCTACTTTTCTGTCCCATCAAGAGAAAAAAAGTCTTATTTCAAAGGCTAGTTCTTAGCACTTTCTAGACTCCATCTTCTAAATCACACCGATTTGTCTCAATCATTTTTTTGGCTAGTTCAAGTTCCTTCCTAAATTAAGTTTTGCCTATCTGATGGATTTTATTGATAACCATAAGCAGTCTCTCAAGCAGTCTCCAAGCATCTCTTTTAATCTTCCATCTTGCAGATTTATAAACAGGTAATTTTTAACTGATTCAAATTACAATGATGTTATGTATTAAGGCTGCTCTGAAAAAGAAATGAAAACAAGATTTAAACCCAAGAAAAGGGTTGGGAAACTTCTTACATGACTTCACCTTTTTCATCCGTAAAAATCCTCAAATTTTGTAGTTTTTCATGCAGAGTGAATAAGGCACTAACCCCAAAATCAAAAAGTAGCATACTGGGACTTTCAGAATCACAGTAGTCAAGGTGTTGAAGCTTTAAAAAAAAAGTCCAATATTTAAATACTGAGATAAACTAAAAAAGTTTGCACTATTATAAACATGATGTATACCATTTTTTCAGTAAATTTTTGCTGTAGGATGTAATTCTTGATGCATTAATGCCAATTATTCATTTTCTTTAAAAAGAGTTTAAAAAAGGACTACCATTCTCTTGGGCAAAAGCTAAACCAACACGAAACACTATTCAGAGTAATGAAAATTTGTTAGTTGACCTGTTTATGGTATGCTGAAAGCACAATAGAAAATATAAAAAAAACCTTCCATTTCTACATGAAAAATTTGTCCACTCTTGCTAAAATAGTCTGTGTATTTTTAGATCTCCAGGAACTGTTATCACCAAGCTAATGATAAAGTAATAATTTTCCACTTCGATGTCTTAATCAAAGTTCCTCTATCTTTTAAAGAATTAAAATATTACAGGTTACTTCTTGGGATTCAAAGGGTGGCTAAACTCCTTAAAACAACCATGAGGGAAACCCCTAATGTACACCTGGATAATATGACCAAAAGCCAAGAAAATGTATGAGTAGGTTTGTTTCACATGCGCACCTCCCACTGAAAAATGGAAAGGGTATAACTTAGCAGTTTCCTATAAATATTTCAGAAAACAAGGCTAATGTAAAAGGCAGAATTTTTAGCAATATATGCAGTCTTTTTGTTGCTTCTTTCACCCAATACTGTCTCTCCTGTGCCAAGATATTTTTTTCATTAGCTATTATTTCCAGAAGCTAATAGCAATAAAAATATCCTGTGTCAGAAGCCAAGAAACTGCTTGGAATATTTAACAATATCTTTTTATACAGGCCACAACCATATACTAATTATTTGGTGGTGTTCTAATTTGATTAAAATACTTTAATATGTACTTTATTTGCAAGATTGGAGCTGAAGATTATTGACATGAGCAGACCAGTGCCCAGTAGGGTGATGAACTATACTGATATTTGAAAAGAGAGGTCACTACAAAGAATATAATGTATCATGGCTTTTTAAACTTCAAATCAATACTGTTAAACAGAGACACCTTTTTTGCTCTCAGCCTACTTACTTTTCCTTTTGCTTTTAGATATTTTTTGTCTTTTTTTATCCTCCTTTTAATGAAGATCCTTCCTGTACATTTACATCTTTGCCTCGTCACACTGCTTTTATTTTCTCTTTCTTTTTAGCACCATTTCCTTGTTCTCTCTTTATACTTCTACTTAGTTAAGGACAGTGACTAAACTTATCCTGCAAGTCACTACTACCTTTCAGCAGATGGCACTGTTATTTAGTCTAACTAGCAGGGCAAGATAATTAACTTAAACCCCTTTCTTAAGCAATGAAATAAAGACATCTTTTTGTGACTGCATTTCTGCCTTGTAAACAAAACCAGTGTCAAGATTACTGATAAAATGCTGTGATATTATTTTAACCTTGCATGTGATAAAAATATGTTGCTAGATGCCAGACTTCCTTTAAAGGGGCTCTGGAACCATTTAGAAAAACTGCTTCTCTTCTTAGCAGACAAGTTTGGGGGGTGAATTTGTAGCGTGCACATAACCTCATTACCCTGGAGCCCTGCTGTGGTTGGTATGGTTACCTTTGTGTGTGTGAGGGAGTGCTGGAGGCAGGAGTGCAGGTCCCTGCCTGTGTGTGGTACCAGCTCAGCCTGGCACGGAGCCCACCAGGCTCTGCACTGCAGGTTCCCACAGATGCCCAGGGAGCCTGGTGGAGAGCAAGCAAGTGCTCTGCCAATGCTGTCAGAAAAACATGCAACTTCTGTCAGCTCCAATTACAAGGAGGAGATGAATCACATCTCTTAACTCTGTCCCTGGTGGCACTCTGGCTGCTGGAAGGCAGCTGTGAGCAGGAGTTTCTCCAGTCTGCTGCCAGCCCCACTGCTTTTCCAGCAGCTCCATTTTGAGATTCCCTGAGGTGTAAAACCATATTCTATCAGTTTGCTCTGACTGATCCATGAACTTCTACTTGCAGTTTGCTCCCATGATGTTTCTCTTACAGTTAGCAGTGGCTATTTTATCTCTAATACATCCTGTAGCCTTTCAGGTTCAGCTGCCTTTCATGTTCTTGCCAGAGCAAACTTGGAATGGTAGAGTTGTGACTATTACCCCCTGTTGTGGTTCCACCATTTGGAAAAGAGCAGGAAGAATAGACTGGGATGGGAAAAAAGTTTGATGTGAACTGGGGACTTCCTGTGATCAGCAATGCGGGACACAGTCATGGGCAAAGCTCTCATAACTTTTCTGGGTACTTCTCTGAAACACCTGAACAACAGGATGCACTGGAGGTCTGTGTGAAGTTAGAGGACTGCTCCCTCACTCAGATGACATGGGCACGGTGGGACAGCTCACACAGCTGCAGCACTGTGATGGACAGAGAGAGACTCTAGGAAGCAGAGTGGGAAGGTAGGGAGAGTGGGTTGCCTTTTATGTGAGCTACAGGAATACATAAAGCTCTGCCTAGACAAGGAGCCAGCCATGAACTGGGCCAAGAGGAGGCTGACAAATGTTGATTTTGTGGTGGGTGTCTGCTCCACAACACCTGATCAGGATGTAATAGTAGATGAAGCCTTCTTCAGGCAACTGGGAGCATCCTTATTTTTGCCAGATCTGGTCCTCATGGGTAACCTAATTACCCTAATGTCTGCTGGAGGGGCAAAACACGTTTCACAATAGTAGTGTCACAGTAGTGACAGTTTCTTAGCACAGATGATGAAGGAGTCAGTAAGGGGAGGGTACTGTGATAGGTCAGATTCATCCAAGAACTGATGATCCAAGCCAAGCAGCCTTGGCTGCAGGGAACATGAGACAGTGAAGTGCTCACACGAGAAAACAAGGCTGAAAGAACAATCACATCCCTGGTCTTCATAAGAGCAGAGTTTAGCCATTTCAATGCCCTGCTTTAAATAATCTCATGTAATACAACCTGGAGGGAAAAAAAAAGCTACAAAAGCAGACTCCAGGAAAGCTGGTTGACTTTCAAGAGTTACCTGCAATGGTTCATCCCAACACACAGGAAATCAAGAGAACAGAGCAGGAGGTCTTAATGGATGAACCAGGATCTCCTGGTTCATCCATGGCTCAAATGTTAAAAGGAAGTAGATAAAAGAAGGCAGAATTGGACAATCCAGAAGGAACACAGAGATACTGTCCAAATATGTGGGGATAGTATTATGAAAGCCAAAATCCACGAGTTTACATCTGACAAAGAATGTAAAGAAAGACTTCTATAGGCACAGTGTCAACAAAGTTAAGAGCCTTTTCTGCCTTTTCCCTTCACTCTCACCTCAACCCTCCTAAACATTAGTTTTGCTCTCAACAACAGGCTCCTCTTCTAATTTACTTCAACCACCACCATGCAAGATGCACAGTCCCTTAAATATCATGTCTTTTCCTATTTGCTATCTTGTATTTTTTTCTCTACTTCTCATCTCTGCTTCTCATTCCTTTCACAGTTCCATCCTTTTCCCTGGACTATCAAGCCACTTTCTAGAGGAAGTCACAGTCCACCACCTCCCAGACATATACATAATTAAGGCAAATTAAGTTGCCAGGTTTTGTACAGTATTTGTCTATGATTCATAAGCTGAGAATGGAGAAGCAAAGCCTTTTAGATGCTTTACTTTTATTCCTGAAAGACTTCCTGCTGCTATTCCCATGCCCTCCATTGCTCTTACACAGCTTCCTTCTGTATTTCATGCTTCCTGGTGCATGTCCATGTCCCATCATGTCAGGGTATTTCCATTGTCCATTTGCCATTCACTGAACAGTAACCAACGTCTTTCATCCTTCAATCATGTTTTCCCTGAAAACCTTATAGATTTCTTCACAATTTGTTGGTCTGCTTAATAATTAGAAAATCTTATGAATCCTTTAACTTCAGATGTGACTTTCCTACTCATGCATTCATCTTAGCTATGATTCTACAAATCTTTTTTAGAATAAGTAGTTCATCACAAGTTCCTTTCATCAAGACTTAATCCTTACTCCAAATGTTATGTTGCAATTGCTTTCCAGTCTTGCTAAAGGGAGAAAGTTAATGTTGGAAAGCTTCCAAGTGCATCAAAGTGAGGAAAGGGTGCTAAACAGTAATGAATCTGGGAGCAGATGGTGTGGCTGTGTGATTGCTATGGAAAATATTTAAATTTTAATAAACATACAAATAGTAGGAGAGAAAAATTATTTCAATTCTGCTAATATTTTTATTTAAACATATTTTTCCTGGAAATGTGGTGATATGGAAACCATATTTTCACAAGACTGTCATTTAATGCCGTTAACAAATAAGAGTATCATTGCACATGAAGTTGTTTTTCAAATCACATCATTGCATGCTTATTAGAATAATTTTATGGCATGTAAACATAATTTACATATGAATTGTGGTAATATCCTATTATCTTTCTTGCTGAAACAACTCTTCTCACAAGAATTTTAGGTTTCTGGATTAAAAGGCACAAAAATAATTTGGACACTGAGAGATGAACGCGTTTACTAAAAATTTAATATAATCTAACTTGATGGTTGCAAAAATCCCCTTTGTCTGTTGGACTACAGATGAACAGCAACTGCCTTCTTATTGGGCCAGCCAGATAGTGGACCTAGAAAATGAGGGTGGAAAATGTGACTGCTGCTTTTTGAAGAAGCCAGAATATAACATAACAACAGCCCCATTTTTTATTAGCAGTTATTGCCCTTTGTTTGACATGAAATGTGTAAGATTTTAAAATATTTACTATTTCAAAAATTAACTTCACCAATAATGTGGAGAAATCGGATCTGTGTTCTTTGTTTAAATAAATCATCTAGAATTGGATAAGGATGAGAGTTGTTAAGCTTTTGACCAAGCAAATTAATTTGTACTCTATGAATTTGCCATTCTTACATTGTCTTGTTTTTTTCAGTTAAAAATACTTACAGCCAAAATATTTGCTGTCAGAAAGCAAAACAGATTTAGCATAGAACCCCTAAAACTTAATGTCTTTGAAACATTTTTCTGTAAATCTCAAAAGGACACATTCCAAATATTTTTTCTGCCCCTTTTTGGAAAAATGACTGCTGCCCCTCCTGTTTCCCTTCCACCACCCAAAACTGACATAAATTGCATAATTACAGGTAAGAGTTTCAATGTTAAGAATTCTTTGATTCAGAAACATCCCAGCATCCTCCTGTGGCTCAGACCAGAATAAAATCTGCTCCAAGAGGAAGTGTCACATACAAAGGAAGACTTTATTTACATACTAAAAAAGCACAAAATGTAGCAGAAACAGATGCACTTTTCTCGTATTTGGTAGCAAACTGATTTATGAGATATGAAACTACTTAAACTACTTAATTATTTCCTGAGCATTGATATATCAGGAATATTACACATCTCCACTATAGAGTTTATTTGATTTAATTCTGTAATATTGTTGCAGGTCTCACTTTTATCCATGTTCTTATCCTTTGACTTGGTCATTGATGACAAGAAAAATGCTCTCTACCTTAGTGGAAGAGCAAAATGTATTAGAAGCAACATTCTTTAAAATTTTGGAAGTCCTCTGAAGTATCTGAGTAATTCTTTAATATTGTCAAAATTTTTCTGTGTCTTTTTTATGTCTTTTCTTTGAAATAATATTGCTGAAATTTTGTTGCAGTTTTTCAGACAAGATGTTATAGATGTTACTTTGAGAATTTTTGGTGGTTTAAAATAACAATTTTTAAAAATACCAATTTTGGCTTTTTACATATTCAGGAAAAATTATTGTTATTACCCAGCCTTGACTGGTATCGCTTTGCAAGGAAGTGAAACTTTAAATTAGTTTTTGTTTTGTTGGGTTTTTTTGTTTGGTCGTGGTTTTTTTTTTTTTGTTGTGTGTTTTTTTTTTTGTTTGTTTGTTTGTTTTTGGTTTTTTGGTTTTGTTTTGTTTTCTTATCACTTTTGATGGAGCAAAATATCCTTACCTACTGTAGAACATCTGACATTAAATGAATTAATACATAATGGTAAAATACCTACCTTAGCAAGTTGTTCTTGTGCTTTTGAAAGTAGGACTCTTCATACATATAGAATGAATGTTTTCTAAATTTTTTTCATTTATCTAGGCGGAAAAAATGGCTTTAGGGCAGGGGTCTAGGTAAAATAAGACACTGGGTTTTGCATATATCTAGGAAGAAATGTACGTATTTGAAAATCTCCAAAATTTGTTTTTCCTCATCAGAATAGAGGTTTTTTAAATTTTTTTGAGAACATGTATGGCTAAAGCCTAAGTAACAGAATACCGTATTTCAGAAGCTCTGAAGACTATCAGCACTTTTATTTTCATTCTAAAAACCAATTACAATGTGAAAGTTAATTTTTAATTAGATGCAACTCACTGATGATATAAAATTACTTCTCAGCTATAATAATGTCGTTAGATAAGGTATATTTTAATTAGCTCAGATATCTTAAATTGGAAGTAAGGGAAGGCATTGATTTGGACAAATGCACAGTTAGGTGCATTTCAAGTAGGAGGACTGCAATTTATTCACATGACCAAACACAAAAGTAAAAGCCTTTTCAGGACTATTAATAACCATCTGGGGAACCTGGTTCTAAAAATCCTGAAGGAAGCGTATGGTAAGGAATCTATTACAGTAATTATAGTGGCATCAATTAAATCCTTACTGCATTAAAATAATAGCTATACAGAATACTTTGAACCAGAGCAAAGTGTATGCTTGTATTTGTATCAACTGTATTTTATAATGCGCTTTCTCAATGGCAATGTGGGAATTTCAAAGCTTGTTCCCATTTTTTTTTCAGTTTAATTCTCTGCAAGGAGACAGTTGAAATTTCAGATCAAGAAGTACAATTCCAGAGGAGTCTTGTAGCAGGTTGACCAGTCTTCAGTGAGATTTGAAGATTTTACAGGAATTTTATTATTAGATACATATCCAAAGCCAGTAGGATTGCTTGTGATGCTGATGAATTGCTTTGGTGTGACAGGACTAGTAAACCTGCAATGTATTCATGCAATCCTCAGGGAAGAAACACAAGAGTTTTTATGAACCTGATGCAAAAGTGCTTGGTGACCAAACACAGTCAAGGATATCACATCTCAGGACAAATCGGTAATAGAAATTCCTGGATATCAATAAATTTAATTCTATAATTCCAATGGGCAATTAAGAGTTTACTGAGATACATTTTCTGTGGTTAAGTCTCGTATTCAGGCTGGACAGTACACTTTTAATCTGCTCCATCATCCTTCTTGGTACTGAGGTCAGGCTGACCGACCTGTAATTCATTGGATTGTCCTTCCAATCCTTCTCGTAGCTGGGTGTTACATTTGCTAATTTCCAGTAAACAGGGGCTTCCTCAGTTAACCAGAAGCGCTGGTAAATAAGTGAAAGCAGCTTGGCAAGCTCTTTTGCCAGCCTGCAGACTTGTGGTCGTCTGTTTGGCACAGCAGGTCACTAACCATTCTTCCTGGATTATTCACTCAGCTCCCCATCACTAACTTCCAGCACTGAGGGATACTGAGTACAACTTCTTTTGTTACTAAAGACTGAAGCAACGAAGGCATAAAGTACTTCATGCTTTTCCTTATCCCTGACGCTGTGCTACCTCTGCATCCAGCCAAGGATGGAGATTCTCCGTAACCCTCCTTTTGCTGTGAACCTATCTATGGAAACTGATATCCTGTGGTCAATGATTTTGATGTGTCCATGGTTTTTCCTCTTCCCTACATCCCTAGTTTGCAGAGTTTTCTTTAAAAAGCATCCTGCTCCCTGAGTGTGATTTCTGCAGCTGAAGCACAATGCAGGGCTGCTCTTTCCTGGAATTCCTTCCCGCAGCAGCCCCAAGACCCCTCTGATCAGGGACAGTGAGGGGACCAGGACAGCAGGGAGCATGCTGGGGCAGTGCTTCACTGTAAGGATGTGCCAGCATGAGGATCAGGGTGTGCTTCAGATAAAAGATAATTTAGCAGTTTTTCTGTCTGCTTCTTCCCTTTATTTCTCAGTTTTTTGTTTAAGATTATTTGGTGTGAAGATTAGCAATGCTCCCTCATTTGCACACATGACAAGTTTTCCTTAACTGATGGCAGGTAAGGTAGAAAAAGATGAAAACGGAAATGAGTTCTGCATCCAACTTAGGTGTGTAACATAACTATGATAATTACAGAGTCTTTATCTGTAGCCTGAGACTATTATTGCTTCTCCAGTCAGAAGAAACTTGGATTGTACTACATATCCTCATGGGAGTTGCTCCTAACTTTTGCCCTCTGATTGCTGGTTATCATTGTAGCTTACTTTCTACAGCTTTCATTCACCACGGGAAAGTGTATGTATTCCTTTCTGGGAAAGGGAAGGAGCTATATGCTATCTCAAACAGGCTATGGGGCTAACTACCGATCTAAAGCTCAACGTTTCCTCCCTTTTTTCTGTAAATAACTGCAGTGAAACGAATCTAGAGGAGGAAAGAGCAGTCCTTCAGCAGCACAAAAGAAAAGACTTCTTTAATGCAGAGTTTCAGGGAAGTCAGGACATAGTGATTAGAGAAATTTGCATCCTCTGTCCTTTCAAATAAAACATTAGGTTCTACAGAAATTAAGGCAAATTGTAGAGGCCATTTTTTCTTTTTATGTGTTTTCCTTTGCCATAAAAATGCACAAGGATGTCTCTGCTTATGTCACAGTTTAGAGTTGAGGCATTTGCACTGAAACATCTTGATTTGTCAAAGCAGAAATTCATTTTGTCTAGCTGACAATCATCTTTCTGAGGAATCACAGGACTTCCCAGGAGCTGTGTTCTGCTTGCCTCATCCCTGCTGTTGGCGTAGCCCTTTGACACTGAAAGAGTTCTGCAGCGGTTCCCAGCTGACCCAAATTCCNCAAGAGGGCTCTCAGCCCCAGCCGCACTCCTGGTTCTCTGCCATCCGGGAGGCGGCCCACTCTCGGCGCCGGTCTCGCCTGGAGAGCTAGCTGGGCGAGCCGAGCTCGGGTGGAAAAGGCGAGCCGCGTCACGTGTTCCATGGAAATCCAGAGTTCAGTGATGGAGAACATGCTAATCACATCCCGGGCAAAGATGAGTGTTGGATCCCAGAAATCTGGGCTTTTTGAGCTTTCTGTGCTTCCTGGCACTAACGCCTGGGAGAACACTGCTTTTGACCTGAGGCCTTGGAGAAGGCTTTCAAATTTGGGTGATGGAGTTAAAATCACTGGTGTGTAGTTAAAGAGAAGTGTGTGATTTCACATGGTGAAGAGTTTTAAATTTGAGGGTTTTATAATGTAGTAATAGGTATTGGACAAGATGAAGGATTTTGGGTGTTGTCTCCTTTCAGTGATCTTCCTTCTTCTTCATGATTTCAGGTGGTAGTTTCTGGTTGGACAGTTAGCGCTGCACTGAGGGTCATGGGAATTTGGTTGTTGGTTCAAAAGTATAAATAATATAGGTGTTAATTCTCTGTTGGATTGCTTAGCTTTAAGAGACCTTGTAACTAGCTAAATTCGCCTCCATTTTGCTTTCTTCTAGCTAGCACCTAGAAGTGTTGCTGAACTCTCTGTACTTTAGATAAAATTTAATAAACAACCAAGCCTGAACACGAGAAAATTCATCTCCTTTGTGTTTCTTAATCCTGGCTCTGAGTGAAGACAGAAGAAACTTCAGACAAGCCACTAGTTAGGTGGTGCAAAACACCACCCATTACAGGTGAGTAGGGTTATCCTTACAACTGGAAGGAAATGCAGCCTAAATGACTAAACACCTGTACTGAGGTGGCGAACAGCACACAGAAGCTTTTCTGCCCACTAAAAAGTCACGGCAGTAGATCTGTTTTAACACCCTGACACTGATTTTTGTTTAAGTGTGTGGGACAAAAATTTTTATTCTCTGTAGTTATATGTGTATTTTTATGCTGTCTCATGCTCTGTGTCTTTCCAGCCAGCCCTCCTTGTCCTCCTGCACACATCAGTCAGGCACAATTACACAAACCTATCTGATTGGTCACATCAGAGAGCAAACCTGCACATCAATCTTCACAATTCTCTCTGGCAACACAAGAAATATCAAAATACAACTTTTCACTGTTAACGATTTCTAAAGTCAACACTCCTTGTCATTTTAGAGGTAAAATATTTAAAACTTCTTGAAAGTAATTTGTCTTTAATCTAGAGACTGTATAATTTTTCAAGCATTATGCTTTTTCCATGTATAAACACACGCATGTATACATACATGTATTTTCCATGTATAAATACATATGTGTGGACATGTGTATGTACACATACAAAAAATGCTCTCTTTCCAGAAATTCTCTGGTCTCCAAGTCAATTTTAAAGACACAGCAAAAAAAAGACATGGGCTAAAAGCAGAGATTTTGAGATTTTTGCATCTAAGGATTGACAAATGCAGCATGATGAATAAATTAATTTTATATTATTCCTAAAATCTGGAAATGAATGCATTAAGAAATTAAACTGCAAGAGAGGCATAATTTACTGTCTCAGTTCACAGTCAGATTAATGAAAGAATCATGCAAAGAGTGATAGGACTAAACAGTTTCAAATTACTTCATTTATGTCAGTGGCAGATGAAAAAGTTTGCATCTAAAAGTTTTAATAGCTGTTGTTAGGGGTTATTATTACAGAAATAAAAAGAAAAAGGTTTCACCAAAATATATATAATGTATTTATGGTGGCAAGGTATCTAAAGGGATTTGTTGCTTAAATCTTGGAAAGAATTTGAAAGTCCCATTAGGGAGGGCTGGTTTTGCTGTTTGTGGGTTGTTGTTGTTTTTTTTAATTTATTTTTTTGGGGCAAGAGAAAGGACTGAACTCTCGTTTGTCATTGCAGAATCTCTCTCTTCAGCCTCGAAAGTTGCAATCTTGCTTTCAGTCTTCAAAATCCTCTTGCAGTTAGCATCTTTCCAACTCTAACTTGTCTGCACTTCTCCTTACATTACTTTCTATAACATCAAACACCAGCTATTTATTTTTACATAAGTGTCTTACAGCCTGTCCTTCCTTTGGTTATATCTCTTTCTATATATCTTATTATAAACAGATAAACCCACAAGACTTACTGTGGTTTGAACATAATGTTCTTGGGTATTTTTTCTTGTTTTTTGACTTGTCTTTACTCTTTTCTCTTGACAATTTTTTTCCTGTCAAAATCCATGCAGTTATTACGTTCTTCATTTTCAAGTCCAGGAGACTCTATCAATAATTTGCTTTTTTCTAAAAAGCTTAGTCTTTCTATTCTTCATAAACGTGGGATAAACAACCTGATCTCTTGAATGTAGACCCTGCCCATGGCAGAGGGGTTTGAACTAATGGTTTTTAAGGTCCCTTTTAACTTTAACCTTTTTATGATTCTTTTATTGAAATTATATTGGGTTTTTGTCCATTACCCATGCTATTGTCAACTACAATCTGTGCTCTGCTGTACTGTATCTGACAAAAAACATCTTCCTCATCTACATTTTCTCGTTCAATATTTGTTTGTCATTCCTTCCTTCAGATGCGTTAAGGTACCAACCTGTATTATCTGCATTAGAATGATAGCTGTACATAGCTATTACATGGCTATACATATGTTTAGAATATGTGGTTTGGAAGAATTCACATTGTAAGACTTTTCCCATTTCAATTTACATGACTGGCCTTTCTATTAAATCAAGGGGAAATTTCTTCTGATTCCACAAAAATCCTCACTGAGCACTTTTCATTTTTTTTTTTCAGTTAAGAACAGTTAGTATTTCTAAAGGACTGTAGGCAGAATTCATGATTACATTTCTCAAATTTGTTTTTCTATCAGCGTATTTATTATAAGGAAGCCGTAAACTTCACTGTTCTACACAATGTACATGACATTTTTACCTTTTTATCCTTAGTTAAGAAAATAAAAAATAATTTTAAACAGAAAACTAATTCAATTGTTTGTAAGGTACTGTTAGTGCAAAAGGCTCTCTCAGGTGCTTTCTTAGCAGTCAGAAGTTATTTCACTATAATTTTCTGATTTAGGAAAGAAGGGCTAAAAGTTCTTACAGGAAGACCGAACTCAGAAGGTACCAGATGTCACCCAGAGCCACTTCCGTTCTGGTCTGAACATCCATAAACTACCAATGAAACTCAGACATGAAGCTACTCTTTAATAGTCCAAACCAATTAATTCAACAAAGTGAGACAATACACCTAGGAAATGATTAACTGTTTATTCTGCTTTGCATGCCATTTAGTTTCAAAATTGTCAGTCTATGTGAAGAAATGGTTTGTTCATGGGAAGTAGCTGCTCTACCTTTCTACTTCCAACTCAGTAGTTTTAAAAAATGTGCTTTACTGCTAAGACTCCACACATCATTATTCATTTGCACAAGATAAAAAGATTTTTGCTTGGAGATATTTTTGCTTTTAATTGGAGTTACAACTCCAATTAAAAGTAGTAGGGGGTAAAGCCTTACTTCTTACCAAACACCCATTTATGCCTTCCTGCATGTACATCTTCGCAAAATCACTCACACAATTCAGACTGACTGGGAAGTTGTTCAACTCAAAGTCCAAAATACCTTGTTGAAGAGGAAAATTGTCACTTGGCTTATAATAAGTGCCGTCAGTCAATCTGCAAGAATGCAAACATGCTGCCTTTTCTTACTTTCTCTTCCTATCTCTGACAGGGTGAGAGGACAAATATGCTGATTGTGAGGAACTAAAGCAAAGTTTTTTAGCATTATTCAGTTTACAGCAGCCCAGTTCTGTTGACTTTAGGTGACCCCTCTAGGTCTGCTGCTTCTCATAGGCTTTTCCTGAGGGAAAACACAAACCCTTCAAAGAAGTTTGGTACAGCTGGTAGATGTGTCAAGAAGAGTTCAGCCTTTGGAAAAAGCCAGCTTGTTGGCTGCCAAGACTAATTATCATTGCTTTATTGGATATGTATATGTCTGGAACAAGAACTACAGAAATTTTTATTGATATGTTTAAAAAATTGAAATGACAGCTAAATCATTAAGCTATGCATTTCAACTTCAACTTTTTGTTTGGCAAGGACTCCTTTATATTTTATATAATAGCCATTAATATATTAATGTTATGTTATTAATTAATGTATTAATATAGAATTTAATTTATTATATGATTGTATTAATGAATTGATATATTAACTTATTTAAATTAATATCAATGGCTGTTGTTCATTATACTTGCAAAAAATTATAAATATTCAATGTTGCTTGTTTTATAACACTAATTGAAAATGCTTAACATAGACATATAAACAGCCTGGTGTATATTAAAGCACTTACACCAAAACCTGCTGATTCTCCTGAACCTTACTGAGCAATAAAGTAGCAGGCTTTTTCAAAAAACAAACAACAACAACAAGAAAAACCCTCAAAAAGCCAACCAAAGTTTTTTTTAAAAAAACGTTGAGTGTTTTGTTATAGAGTATATTTTTTTTTCTGAAAGCATAGAAAATTTCTAAATTTATAAAAAAGTGTGTATTCTTAATATACACACGATTATAATATCCTCTTAGATAGTTTTTTCAACTTAAAAGTACTACTATTATATTTTCAATTGACTACTTGAATCTTTGTCATTAGAATTCTAGCTTTAATTTTTGTACCAGTTTCTGAGATCATAACAAATATTAAGTTGCATTTTGGGCTTTGTTTTTTTATTTTGATGGGGTTTTTTGTTTGTTTTGTTGTTGTTGCTTTGGGTTGGGCTTTATATATTGGCCATCCACATGAGCTTAACCCACAAGTAAGCACTCAATACAGTACCCCATTTTAAGAGTATCTTCATTTTTTTTATTGGCAAGAATCTCACTGAAAGAGCAAAATCCCAAATAGAATATTTATATCTGTGTGTGTGTGTATATATATATGTGTGTGTGAATTGTTCATAAAAATGATGTGATGAAAAGTGGATCGAAAGCCATCTGCATTTTAGCTTCATCAAACTAAAGAATTTCTATGTAAACCTCATACATTACTATGCTGCTGCATCAGCATATCTGACTGCCACAAATTCCACTTGAAGTTATTCTCCATCAGTAATGTTGCAGGTTTGTGCTCTGAGACTGTGAAAAGCATTTGTATAGGTAAGGTGGTGGCCCCACAGAGCACAGGGCATGTTCTCTGTGGAATGGTATACTGAGGTAGAAAAGAGCTTACAAGGTTTTCCATTTGACTTTTTATTTTGGATAGATACAATTATGCTGGATTTAGGGCAGCAAGAAACTCCTGGTTTGGTAATGAAAATACAAGTATAATCTACCAACAGGTCAAAGCTTTAAGTCCACACAAATAATGTATATTTTGGCCATAATCACTGTCTCTTTCCAGCAGGTGTATAATATCCTCTGCCTAGAATGGCAACCCTAAGAAATATCATTCTACTCCAGTGCTTGTACCCTTTCTAACAGTGGTTCAGGAACAGGCTCAAATTCATGGGTTAGACTGCTTGAGGGTTTCTAATTATCATTATCCATAGCTATTTTTTGTCATGGCAAGGATGTTTTCCACTTTGTAAAACTGTACTTTCTGGTTTGTTTCAGTGGTACTGCAAGATCATAGAGTGGTAAATCATGGCTGAACGATTTAGTTGGAACTTGGAAAACCCTAACAGCTCAGCCCAGGAATTCGTGTTTTTAAGGAGTTTAAACAGACACCTCTGTTGCACTGCCTTCCAGCCACCAGAGGAGTATAGATACCTAACTACACGAGGAATTCTTTTTTTTTCAGGGAAGAAAACCAGAAATACAACAAAATAATTAAGGGAGGTGAAATTGAAGTAATTTTCATATGACAAAGCTCTCAATTTGCAGAAATCAAATGAAAATGAACATCACAGTGAATTCTTATACTACGCAATATGAGTTACCTCTTTTTAAAAATAAAATGATAATTTTCATGTATGAACAATATGGGTTTCTTTGTATTATAGCTATGACAAAAGTTCATTAAAAATATATCAGACTAAGACATTTATGAAAAAATACATATAGTCACAGCCCTTGAAACTCAGCTCAGGAAACTTAGTAGCTGTGGGAGAAGTTGAAACAACACCTTTCTCAAATATTTTGGCATCTTATTATTTCTGAATGTGGAAGGCCTCCATTGTTCTGCGGAAATGCAGAAGTGGAAAAAATTCTTGACTAAAATTTTACAATTTTTTTTCCAAATCCCCTTACACAGCTCTTAAGTTCTTGGGTGTCATGAAATAAGGAGTTGAGTACTGCCTTGAAAATACTGAAAAGCTGTGATTCTTCATCAGGCCTCCCAAATTTAAAATTACACTGTATTACTATCATGGAAGACCCCAGGAAGCTCATGGAGAACAAGAAGCAGCACATCTTGCGAAAGAGATAAATTATACCATAAAATCTATTTGACTTTCACAATACACGCTTGCATTCATGCCTGTGGGAGGAGGGGCCGTGGGGGGGGAGGCTTAGATCCACTTTCTAACAACAGGAGTACCAAACACAATCATTATATTCGCGCTACACCAGTACCTGCCTCCTGGCCCACGGGCTGTTTCCAGGCAACTCACACATGCTTACCTCTTTTCCATCATTCATACACTGCAAACTTTCCAGTGCATTAACCTGCAATCTCTCATCTCTCTGTAAAACCTGACTCACAGTCCTTGCATGCTTGCCACAATCTTGTGTGCTTTCCCTACCATATATGTGTCAAAAAAACCTCCTTTTAGGAGTTTAGCTAGGTTGTCTAGCTCATACTTCTTTTAATTAGTTTATCACTTGCTATATCCAAGCACACTTTCCTGCCGTATAGCTACTAGTCACAAGGCTATCTTAATTATGTTAATCAGGCTTTGCCAGCTAATACAATTAGCTATAATTAGCTGATCCCTTTCCTCCTACACTTTGCTCCCCCAGGGGGATTAGGAGTTATTAAACTAGATGAATACCCAATCCCTCTTGCATGGCTATCCCCCAGAAGAGCCCCAGGGCCAAAAGGCAGGAGCTGCACTGCCCCCGCTCCTGCCTGACCCAGCCTGAATGAACAGTAGAACACCCTAGAAGAGGCGTCGACTGAAAATGTGCCTTCCATTATAATCACTTTACATGGAGGATGGAAGTCACGGCAAGGCTTTCTGCTTGATCAGTAAAATGTATTTTAAATCTGCTGTGGATTTTCCTGCAGTACTAAGCTGGTGATTGTCATCAGCTCTGCTGCAGAGGCACACACTGCAGTTACTGCTGCACAGTTCTTTCTTTTCTTATTCATACTGCAGACAAAGCTCCCCTTACAGGTATATAGCTGATTGTCTGCTACCTGGCATGCAGAGTAGTTCTATACAGTTAGATGAATCACAAAACTGCTTTTGCAGTAAATGAGTGGCAAGGGAACCATGTCCCATCTGGCATTATTGTTCTGCCAATATTTTGCCACAAGTGACCACCACATTGCTAAAGCAATTTTCAGAGATCTCATATGATATTTCTCTACAATCATTACCTGTTGCACAGGCACATTGTTCACCAGCTAGAGGTTCCAAATGCTTTGTACAGGCTTGTGATGCAGAAGGCATATGTAAGATCTACAAAGGATACAAATATATTTTTAAAAAAATATATTGAAGAGGTAATTTGGCTACTCTGGATGACCTGAAAATACATGATCCAACAACACAATAAAGCTTTTGAAAGCCTGGTATAATGGAATAGGGAAAAGAGGTGAGCATTTCTCAAAAGCATGCTTATCACCACCAAACAGAAGTACATGCAAATTACTGACAAATAGAAAAATTCAGGGAAATTACTATTAAAAAAAGTGTTCGAGGACCAGTCCTGAATTAGCAGGGATAATGATAGATGACAGAATAACCTATTCAAGCCTAGGCTCAGCTTTTTACTGACACCATTCCTCACTTCCTGCCTTTTATATGCTCAGTGTGCATACAAATGATCACAGTAGGTACGGTGACACAGTACAGCATTTGAAAGTGTGTACCTGCTTACATCATCCTGAGTAACATTCTTTGCATACTTTATAATTCCAATAATTTTTTTCATTGTGACTGTAAGTTCAGGCTGCTGACAGTGAAATTGTAAATGGCCATGCTCTAGGGACAGAGAGCCTACTCATACATCTCAGCCTCAGGGAGGAAATTCAAATTGAAATCACAAACTGATTTGAATACCTACTGCCGTCATTTATTTCTATGTTTAGTGACAATAAAGTGATTCCTGTGACTTCTGTGAAAATGACAGTTTCAGGCTCAGAGTCTACATGTTCCAAGGCATGTGTTTTGCAAATTTAAGTGCTTCTTTTAATGCACAGCTTAACAGTATTGCAGGGTGAGGATTGAAGGAAAGTGTGTCAAATGAGACTGCAGCAAGGAACAGAAGATATCAGCAGATCTTGCAGTGGTAGGGATGAGTTAAGCACAGTTATACCTTGAGATTGTCTAGAGATTAATAAAGAACCTAGAATATTTGCTGAATGCATGTCTCTCTGCATATATTTCTGTGTTGTGTTCAAGATCTTGTTTCTTGGCAAAGTGGAAAGACATTTTATATATGAAGCAAATAATTTATTGTTGATAAAACTGATACTTTAACAATCTAATCCAAGAATTATTAATAGTCCGGACATTTATTATGTAAAAAGAAAGAACCTTCTATATGGAAAAGTCTCAATGATACAGTTAAAATTGCTATACATACACTTAGTTTCTATCCCTTGGTGTAATGCTTACCCTTCTCCTGGTTCTCTGGGCCCTAATGTTGGTGGTTTCACACTTGTGGGGGTGGCAGGGTATTTCAGGGAGTTGCTGGCACCTGGAGTACTCTGCTAGTAGGAATGTGATGGTCTTTGTGATGGTTTCTTCATCCTCATGTTAGAGATCCAGTGTGGTCATATTTATGTGTTTAAGTTAAATGAATATGCTTTTACTTTTTCCTCTTTCTTATTTGTCTCTCTATTCACATTAAATTCAGTTTCATTATATGGTACATTTTACATATGGATTTCAAAATGTTAATTGTTGCTTTTATAGTATGTGTATAAATATATATAAGCCTTTATGTTTATACATCTCTCTCTTTTTCTGCACTCATATATAGAGAAATTAACATTGTTTTCTACATTGCATTTTTGCAGATTTGCAAGTGAATGCTTTTGGAAGATTGAGACACAAGGTTTTATATTCACAATTTTTTACATGGTTTCTGTGTGGCAAGCATATCTCAGAAAAGAATTCCTTCTACTTTTGTCTGGGAAATTATGCTGTGTTCCAAATTCTTCACATGTAAGTTATAACTGCTGTGGTTTCATTAGATGTTGGCTGAATTGTCACAAGAAGATCCAATGGAATCTAAATTAGCATTAATGGATTTTAGCTCATCACATATGATACACACTTCTGAATTAGGCTAAAAGTATTTTTATCTGATCTGTAAACTTAATTTATCCTGAAGAGCAGATTACATTAATTTAACTTACTGGGAAACCATACATACACGGATGAACTTTAGAAATAAATCTCTAATTCACATCTTACCTGTTTAATATCTGTGTGAGAAATGAATCTATTGCAGGGGACAATGTAGTTTCAATACAACTTACTGTTGCCATTCACAGCCATAAACACTGGGACACAATGAAAACAGAATTTGGCAGTAAAGCACAGTCTTGTTATAGAGCAGAGTACACAGGAAGTGTCAAAGCCTTTGAGTGTCACCATTGTGATAAAGAGTAGAACAGTAACAAGATGTGTCATAAATGGGACACCTGTGAAATGGTGGAAACTACTAACAGACTAGAAGCACAGCAGACACAGCAGGAAAAAAGAAATACTACTGTGGAAGAAAGATGGAAACAGTTTAATTTAAAGAAGTAAATCTGGAAGCAGGCAGAGTCAACAGCAAACAGAACTGTGAGAGGAGCCCAGGAGAAATTGCAATAGATATGCCAGAACAGGAGCATATGGTGGAGGTACCTCTCCTCTAAGACAAGGTTACAGACATATCTTTTACCTTTCCATTTGTCCCCATAAGGAAATAACTGCTCTCAGGTTTGTTTGTCCTAAGCCTAATTTCAGATCAAAGGAGCCCATTTAGCAAAGAGTACTCATTAAAATGTCTACAGCTAATCTGGCTTCTTTGAACTGAAATACATTATAAAACCATATTCATATGAATATATTCTATATTCATTTATAGAAATAGTGGAGGCAGCTGATTGAAGGGGGCAATGACAACCAGAAATAAGCTGAGGAGCTGCTAGAAGCCTCATAGAAGGGAAGAGAATAGAAGAGAATGCATTTGTCTATTGCTGCCTTACAGAAAGCCGCCCTGGTACCCAGGGTAGAACAGAGTTCTGCAGTGCAGTGTGTCCTCTAGATAACTGTCCACCCTTGGACAGCAAGAGCTATACAAAAATCAATGTTGAATAAAAAGTAAGTGGTAGAAAGCAAGAAGATACAAACAAATAAACCCCACCCAACCAATAAAAAGCCCAAACTGAAACAAAAAAACCCCAAATAAACCAGCAGTAAGATATAAAATGTGTGTTGGAAGGAAGGGGTTGGAAGGATTTGGTGAGGAGGATAAGTTTGCTCAAGTTACCTAGCAGCTGGGATTGCCTACTGCTGTTTATCCTTTGTTTTGAGAAGTAGAATTTCTGTGTAGATGTAACATAGGTGTTTACAGAGACTTGGAGGCCCTCTTGCAGATGTGCTTGACCTCCCTGTCTTGGAAGAGAGATCAAAGCCAAGATCATAAAAGCAGAGAGGAAAATCACAACCATGGGAAAGATTGCACACATACCAGGCCTTTTTGATATGTGAGGCTGGGAGTGGCCTGGGCACCTTTTGTCCCTTGCTACGATGGAATAAACTTAGCAGTGTGTGTGTGTCTGTTTTACCCGGCGTGGTGATGGAATAAATCCACTCTTTACACTTCAGCTGTGCATTTTGGCTGTCTTCATTACCTGCTGATATTCAGCTCACACTATGTACTAGCAGTTCTGCTCTGTAGAGAAATCAGACCACCAGCAGGAGCTTTGGAAAATCCTGCTCTGTACATTGGGCATGCACATAACTTTACTAGTGGAAATGGAATATTTTATTAACAATGAAAATAGGGATGGCTGCAATGGACTGTAATGTGGATTTCCTGCCCTGCAGAAGATTTTAAGTGTAGGCTGCAGGTTTTCCATTAATACAGGTGTTTACATGACTCCACCTCTTTTGGAAATTTTATTTGAAATTGAAGAGCAAAGGGGAAAAACTCACTAAAGAACATATTGTTGTAATTCTCCATAAAGGCTTGCATTCACTGGAAAAAGTGGACTATGATAGTAGTATGAATATTTATGGATATTGAGCATGAGTATAGCAGATATATGTTTATAGTTACTGGTATAGATATATGTATATGTACATATAAGAATATCCAGAAACAATGGATTTTGGATATATCTATTTGGTTTTATATCCAAAAATGCATATAAATGCATTTTTATTAATCATTCTTACTCTATCCCTCTTTGGGATTCCAGAGACATATCTTTCTCTTTAGCTTGCTTTGTGCTATGTAGTTTGTAACTAAAATTTGTAAGAATCTATGATTTATAACATTTTTTAAGGCAGATGTATTAGTTGTATCTAATATTAGAGTATTACAAATAATATGGATGCTTTATTTTTCTGCATTTTTTCTTGATGCCTGAGGTGTTATAATTTTAATTCAGTGTATTAGACCAGGTTTGTATTTCCTTTCAGCTTAAAAAATCAGTGTGATGATCCCAACTCATATGAGTTGGTTTTTTTTTTTTTCTTTTTGCCTTCTGGTAATGTAAGGAATTCTCTTTTTCTACTCATTATCAGGACAGAGGGCAAGATTGTTTATTTTGAAATATCTTCCATGTGGAAGCAATTGCAACTGGAGATGAAATAGCAACTGTGGGATTATTTAGCCCTTAAAATTATCTCTCCATTCACAAGGTCTCTCGTTCTCCAGGACACAGTTCAAGCTTTTTTGAATTGTGTCTTTAGTTGTGGTTTGAGAAGAGAATAATTTTAACTGGTCTCATTTTTATTTGCATTACTTAGCTACATTCTGCTTTATCCCAACCACTAACAATATTATCCCTTTTATTTTATTGTGGCAACTGACTACAGGCAAACAAATTAATGTCAAATTGAGCATGAATATATTACATATATTCATTACTTTAATACATATTTCCATAGTTAATAATGATAATTACAACCAGTAATTTAAAATCCTAAATAATAGATGGCAACTTCTTTATATTTGAACTCATAATGCAGAGTTTCTTCATAATTTCTGTTTGTAAATTCATCATCAAGCTGAAACTTTAGCATGCAGTTTGCTGAATAACAGGTTTTGAACATGGCCAGCTTTCTTTTCTCTTTCCTCTTTCTCATCCATACATGTTGAGTAGGATCTCATCAAAGAAATATAAGAAGACCATGTGAAAAAACCTTGCACATAGCTACATTTACTAGAAGACACAGAAGTTACTTCATGACAAAGTGCAAGCCTTGATATCACTTTAAAAAGAAGTGCCTAGGTGCTGCCACCTAATAATTCCCCACTTTGTCTATTTTGGGGATTTCGGTTTCAAGTGTCAGAAATTTTATATTATTATTAAAAGTCATTTAAAAAAAAAAAAGGTGGTAATGGTCTTGACAGCAGAGACAGGTAATATATTCTTGTATTATTTACAGTGGTTTGGAATACTTATGCAACATATGTGTTCTGGAAATTAGTATAGGACTGTATTTAAGATTAATGGAAGAATCATATGCTGTTAATCCTTTCATTATTGTTTTGATGAAGAAACATAGAAAAGCAGGTTAATTTGCAGAAGTAAGATTACTTGCAGATTAGAAGCTGGCTGGAGAAGAGTTTATAAGCATCACTATATTTAATTAAGTTCCATATATAAGTGAGCTTCTACACTTAAATATTTATATGTTTGGGTTATTGGGTATACAGTAAAATAATACTTGAAAAGCAAAAATTGTGTGGCACCGCCTATCTGAATTATTGTCATATACATCTAGTTGAACAGAATCAAACCAGGTCTCAGAATCTGCATAGAACATGTATCTAGATGATCTGAACCAGGCTCTTTAGCTCACAGTGTGAGACAGTGGAGGAAGAACTTTATGCATTAAAACAATGCAAGTAGCTTTGTCCCAGCCAGTGGTTTCAGTAATCAAAACAAATATTTTTTTTTGCTGTACTGGTGAAGTTTCAGGTGAGTCAGCAGCCATGCACTAATTAGAACTCACCTTCAGGGAGTGCAGAGGTCATGGCTGGAGCAACATCAGTCCTCACTCTGTCTCCACTATCGAACTTTCCTATATAGGTAAATGTGTCCTTTGCATCTTTGCTTAAAAAAAATATTGGTTTTACACTGCAGACACTGAAAAAGACTCCAGTGAGCTATTCTGGTAGAACAGCTGAAGGAGATTGCACCAGAGTAGCTTCTCAGAAATTCCTGAAATTCACACCTTCAAAATAAATATTTTCAAATACTTCAAGTATTGAAGCAGCAATACTTACTCTAAAATTTTATATTAAAGAGAATGTCCTGTTTTCAGCCCTGTCTTATTTACTAATCATTGTCAGAATCTGTATATGGAAAAATTCTCCATGATCCTGGGTGTATATAAACCCTGCAAAATAATGAATATCTGACTTGTCTTCTTCTACTTGATTTGCTAATATTAAAACATGTTACGTATTAAGTCTTATGTTTACTGTTTCTTCAGTTACAGAAGAGATACTGAACAATCAATTCCATAGAATTTCCTAAAATTTAGGATTTGAAGTCTTTTAGATTCTTCACACAAGTTTGATCCTAAATGCATCTGGACATTGACAAGGTCTGTAAAAGCCTTACTGCCCTGGGTGGCTCTGCACAGAGAGGGGACCCAGGAGCAAAGAGTGACAACAGCACAGGCACACCAGCAAGGACTACCACCTTGCAGGACCTGAGCAAGATAAAATCCAGGGATGGCAACCAGTGCCAGTCAGGAGTTCAGTGACTGACAGGCAAGTCCATACTGAGGACAACCAGAAATCACATCAGCAGATTAAGATCCTGATCACCATGAACAAGCAAAGTTGCAAAATAACTCAGGCTCTGAATAAGGAAGTCTGGACTGTTAAATCATACAAATACTTGTGACACACTTTCTCTGTATGCTTTTAATTCTGGAAAATGTTGAAGCAGAATATGATAGAATTAGTAATAGAAAAGAATAATTATTATTTGTTTTATTTCTAATGTAATATTAGAAATAAAGCAATAGAGAAATAAAGTTCCCCAAACTGGGAATTCCACATGATTTTCAAAATAACTTGCTATATTCAACTTTATTGTCATTTAGGAAAATTGATCTCAAGTTTGGTTCCAGTATTTTTACTACTCACAAGTAGATTTTTGTAGAGATTTTAATTTCTTGTAACCATGAACCACCACTTATGCAAACAAGTTTTTAAGCCTGTGGTTCCTTTTGGCACTTCTTGTAGTTTTCTCCAAGAATTCACAATTTCTGGGAATTCATAATTCAAAGCCTTATGATTGGCTTATTTTTATTTATGTAGCTGCATTCTAATCTGGTGACCTAATTAGATAAATTTAACAAACCTATGTACAAACAGTCATGCAAAGCATGCACTTTTTTGTATTTTGATGATGATATTCTTCTTTCCAAGATTATGTAAAAATATTGTTTTGGAAATAACCATAGAAAACAAAAAAAGTTAAAGATTTTTGAAGAAAATGTGTGGTATACGAGTTGAAGTTTTTAGTTCTTTTGCTTGGCCTTCCTTTTCTCCTCTATTTAAAGGCAAAATGGTTTGATTGTGTTATTCATATTAGCTCATGTTGATGTAATTTTAGTTCTCAATATACTCTAGTGTGTACCTGATTTCTGTGGCTGAAGGTCTTTAGTGGTGTAGCTGGACTACTTTTGTAGCCTGAAGCGTTGGTGTTTCTGCTGCTAATTGGTTTTCATGTTTACTTCCTCTGAAGTACTTAAGAAAGGATTTGTATCATCCATCTCTAACTAGAGAGGAAATGTTTCAGCATTAAGCTTTATTACATTTCTAGCTCCTTCCTTGGTATTTCCTCTTTACCACCTGCTTGGCTTCATAGTGTTTGTTCTCTTTGCCTCTTAATTTAAGATTGCTAATCATCTCTTAATGCAGTTTCAATGAAACATCCTTTGCATGAAACCTCATCAGCTACCTCATTACCAGATCTTATTGAAGTCTCTCCACCTATTATCACCTGGCCAAACTTCCATTATGTTTTGTCATTGAGAATGTGGGCAAGGAGAGATTCAGTTACATAAGCACTAATAGGAAATAAAAAACAATAATTTGACTTAACCTTGGTACAATAAACAAATGTTTCACATCTTGACAAAATAGACTCCAGCTTAAATTACAGTTATAGGCATCTGTTTGCTTGCCAATTTATCTGGATATGACATTCAGTACTATAAATGCATGCAACAGCCAAATCAAGTGCATGTAATGAAGTATTCAGAAAGATGAACCATTCCAAATAATCTCTGGCATTAGAGAATACAAAGCAAATATGCAATTTAGTAATATTACCACTTATCTGCATTTTAGTTTTTGGGTTAATGGTTTTTTGTTCTTCTCATCTTACACTGACACAAGAAATAAACAAGCTGTAAAAAAAGTCACCAGTTATGATGTCAACATATAAAAGTGTCAGTTTTGCAGAATTCTTTAGATTTCTTTGTACAAGACTGTCTTTTCCTTTAGGAATAGCTGGGGAAAATCTTTAGAAAAGGTGTGAGGCTGTTATTTAAAGATAAACTTTGCACTGCAGATGTTAAAGAGTAGTCCAATGAAAGTTTCATAGGCTTTGTAATATTTTAAAGAGATTATTTTTTGCCTTCTCATAGTTATTAATTAGAAGATTTAAGTTACTGTGTCATACTCATGTGGACAAACTCTACTGGTTATAATAAGATTTAATCTCTAAACAACATATTGCTCATGAAGACTGTCGACTGATTGCTGCAGTGAGTGGACCTATTTGTTTGATCCCTCTGCAGAAGCTGAGTAAATGTTCTGCATTGTGCCTTGCCAGTGTATTTTTCACACTCCAGAAATGGGAACAATTCAATTTCCATGGTGGCAGCAGTTTTGGTCCTTTCTTTGGAGGATACTGACAAGTGTAAAATCTCTGCGAGGTTGTAATATCAGAACTGAAACTCAGCAAATTTCTCAAAATGCCAGTAAAAGAAATAAATATTTATTTCAATATCATAAGCAACTTCTTTTAAAGAAAGACCAGTGTGGAAAATTTCCACAAATGAAAAGTACTGAAATGTCTCATATTCCTACCTAAATTTCAAAGTGTTTGCTTATCTTATGTGTACCAGAATCGAACTTCGAGTTATTCTAATCCAATATCATATATAATTCAGACTGTAGAATGTTTTTATTATTCTTATATGAAATCCATCATCCTCTAAGTGCAAAATCTGTAACTCTACATGTTCAGATTTCATACAAAATATTAATTTCTTTGAGTTCTGCGTAAGACTGATTTGTAAACTTGTTGTCATGAGGTCTGCATAGTTATTATGTGTATCTTTAATGGGGATCTACAATAACATCTCCCATCAAGACAAATAGCCTTGACTTGTAAGTCAGAGACTTTTTCTTTTAATTCTAGTTAGTTCTGATGTCTACTCACACTCTAAATTAATTTTTTCTCCCCTAATTTGAATATGCCTTTCAGCCGGTAATTTTTTAAGCTTTTCTCTACTAGGTTAACAAATTCTTTGGGAAAAAAAAAATCATATGGAGAAGAAGACTTGATCCACTATGTGCAAGACTTTCCAGCCAAATGAATAGAGTTTCTAAAATTTATCTTAAAATAAGAATTTTTTACTAGCCCTTCAATTTGTGGTTCTCTTCTTATTATTGTCCATCCCTTTTAAAATATGATTGTCATAGCTGAATTCCATTCTTCATTTATGCACCATCTTTTTTTGGGTTTGTTTTTTAATTAAAGACAAATACTTCAGAATACCATATATCCTATACAGGTCTGTGTTCTTGCTGCACAATGTCCACTTTGCATATTAATATTTATTAGTATTTATATATGTCTTCCTTTATAAGTTAGATCTGAGGGAATTTTTAAAATTTACTTTTACATCAGTAGTTCAGAATTTAAAATCATGTCAAAATAAATGTTAACATTTAATGAGGCTGCTTAGATAGATCTAGTGTATTGATTCCTACATAAAAATACTGCTTTCTGTCTTCCAGTTGGCTTTAATTCCTTTTTTCAAGGGATTGTGAAAACTATGTGCTAATTAAGTCTGTACAGCTGTAAATCATGCTTTTGTAGCGCATAAGTGTATGACATCTCTAGTTGCCTCTGTCAGTCCAGCTTGTAATCTCATAAAAAAAATGAAAGCAGTTTTATCTGACAAGACCTGTCCTCCATCATGTGTTATTGATTGCATTTATATTCCTCTGAATTTAATTATGTATTGATTGAATCACGTTGGCTTTCCATTCTTCTGCTCACGGATGATAACATGGTAATCATATACATATATTTATATATACACACACTTTAGCTGGGTCAACATGCTGTCTCCATTGGCACATTATTCATTTCTTATCTTGAGAAATTACACTTCTATTCTACTATTGATGTAGTTTTCTATTGATCATTATTGAAAAATAATAAATAGTAGGAAGCTGGACAGAACCCCTGCTGAATGTTCACGAGTCTTGGGTTCATTTACATTATTTGGACCTGCTAATTTGAGATCTTAATGAAAGAAAGAGACAATTGTGAAGAGTGACATTCATGTGATTGGTTTTTATTTACCTAAACATCATATTTGGGACTTTGGTCAGAATCCTCTGTGTCAAAGAAAACATCTGATTTATGAACAAAGCAAAGATCTTTGTAACCTTGAGCACAGCAGACACACAACAATTATTCAGAGATCGTAGGCATGTTTTCCCAGCTGGTCTCAGATCTCCCTCCTACCTTCCTGGGAGTGACAGGAAATGCCTCTCTACAGTAAGTGTTTTCTATTTCTGTTGCACAGAAATGCACTTGAACTCCATGCAGTGCTCTAAACTCTCTTACTGGCAACATTAATTATTTTCTCTAGATCTCACTCAGATTGTCCTGTAACCAGGGCTTGGAATGGGGCTTCCAATACTTTGGCCAGCAGCCTCCATGATGCAGCAAAACTTCTTCCTTCAGGTTGGTAGGAAAGGTTACACCTCTTCCCAGCTGCTCCTGATCTGTCATCACTGACAGAGACACAGAAAGAGAAATGGAGACAGACTTGGGTGGGTGTAGTTGATTCAGCCCAAAAGACTTTAAATCTGCTTTCTTTACTGACTCTGCCCCCTCTTTGATCCTACCCACCCAATGCACTTAATATTCCTAATTAATTCATTCTATCACTACAATAATCTCCACAGTAAAAAGCTTTACTGGTAATAGAAGAACTTCTATATCCTGAAGGAACCTCAGTGTATCTGAGGAACAAAGGCTCAAATATCAACAGAAGCGATACAGCTATCCATATGTATCTTACCTGATACTTTAAAAAATAGGTGTTTATGTATAAACCACTATGCACCTAAGGTTGCAACTATCTAAATCCATTAGAAATGCATCCATTAATCACTTATTTTTCTGTATGTTACTATAAGGAATGCTACTTCTATCATGGGAATGATAATATATCACTTTTCCATCTGAAGAGTTTTTAGCAGATCACCTCTCAGCCAGACTGAGAAAAAAGTATTTAAAGTTACTAGTAACATAACTCATAGTTCAGATGCAGTGAGCAGGCAAAAGGAGTGTCCTGTAACAGGGGTAATGGATGATCAGAAGTTTTGATTGCATGATGATATGTTGAACTACCTAAACCATTTCAACTTATCATGAAAAAAATTCCAGAATTTTCTTTGTGAAATTAATAGAAACAAACAAGCAAACAAAATTTTGGACCTGAAATTAATAGCAGAAAATTAGTTGTTTGAAGATGCACTAGAAACAGATACATCAGTGTTCTTCTAATTACATTATTACAGAGTTGTCACAATACTGTAGTGGTTTAGATTTTCAAATCAGTAAGGCTAATATTGTATTTTCTGCTTAGTGTTTGTACCCATCAGAGCACAACTTTGTAGTACTTATCCATTTAGCAATTTCATTGCTAATAGAGAAGAAGAACCACTGAAACTTGCGGTTCTTCTCACAATGGATGTATTTTATTCTTTGGTGTCCCCACACTTTTTAAGTTTCATCATTGCCTTAATCTTTCATTTCTACAACACATTAAAAAACATTCACTTCATATCTGTTTTTCTAATCAGTTGGTGTAAAGCTAAAGTTTAAATACATGTCCCTGAATCATTGATTACCCTCCAAATCTTGCTATTCTAGAAAGATTTGCATGTATCACCTGAGAAAAATATTAAAATGTAAAGTACTCCTGTTATGTTCTTAGTTTTCTACAGTAAAAGGAAAGTGCGAGCCATGGCAATTGATTCTTCCTTTTGAATTATTGTGTGGTCCACAGCTCTGAATACAAATAGATGTGAGATCATTAAGCTTTTACCATTTATGGTGCTTAAAATCTGTACCCTAATCTCAGAACCCAGTGTGTAGTACCACAGAATTAAACTACTCAATGAGAAACATGCTGAGTTGGGAACAGTCTTCAGAGAGAAGAGAAAGTAAGTCAGCCCAAATTTCTGAAAATATAAGACTAATTAAAAGAAAGTTGTCTAGCTGTTATTGGAAAGAGTTACACTGGGTCACTTTCAGAGGCATTCTGATGAGCAAGGTGACTTTTGTCAATGTTTTACTTGCTTTTTTTACATTTACTTGCACAGAGTTGTCTAGATTGGCTAGATGTGGTCCTGCTCTGTCTTGTCCCAGAAGCAACTGCTCCTGGCTCCCAGCTCCCATTAAATTCATAATGCAGAGGAAACCTCCTCTTATAGAAGTTTGCCATGTGAGGAGCTCAAATCTCCCATTGCATGGGAACTCTGTGGGAACTGGGAGCCGCTGGACCATGAAGATGCCCTTGGCCACAGTCCTTATATTTTGGAACCACACCTTACAGGTCCCCTGTGAGCAAAGCAAAGTGTTAGTTTACACACTGAGTGATAGTAAAGTAAAGCTGATACAACTTAAATTAGAATAAGACAAATAAACATATTTCCAAAAGTAAACTCATGAGAAGATGGTTTCCTTCACACCTTCAACAACCAATTGTTTCCTGACTGAAAGACATTTTTGTCACATTAGCAGCATCTCTTTAAAGTTGTCTTTCATTTTTGGAGTATTCCTTTCATTTTAATTACAGGTTGCATGTTGGATTACAGGGGCCATATTTGTCATCCTTATTAATCATTATGCAAATTATTTGTCAGATGGTTAGAATAATATTTTTTTCCTCTAAAAGGTGAATAAAAGCTAAATATATTTATTAATTGGTAAGCTACATTCAATAATGAGGTAGTTCCATCTGCTTCAGGCTTGGGTAGACTTATGATTGCCATCTGTGACAACTCAATTCTGTGTGCAGATTGCTTTAGAATTTTGGAGCAATATAACTTCATCCTTCTATTTTCTTTAACAAGGTTGATAGAATTCGAGGTCCTCCTTCTTTATAATGTGCTGAGCTCATATAAAATCTAAAACTGAAGAGAAGCATGAAATTGTGTTTATAAACATTATTCCCGTATAGTGATTAGCACATTTGCTTGATTTAATTTTTTTAGCTCTTTAAATCTGCAAGGATTATGCCTTTTCTATGAATTAATATTTGAAATGGATGACCTGTGAATATGTGAGGAACAGCCTTTAACCCAACAGGAATAAAACTGCTGTAATTAGACTAACAGGGAAAAAGAAAGGAAATTTGAGTGAAGCTCTCATTTTCTAATAGACATGGTTCAGGCAGGTTGTATCCTGTGGATTTCTACTGTCTGTGATTTGACAAGCTGTGCCCCTTGTTGAAGAGACCTCTTCAAAGGAAGCAGCAAATTTCTCATCTTCAGGTGCAGAAGCAACATAAAACCAATTCTCAAACAAGAGGAAAAAATGTTAGATACAGAAATGAGGTCACTGAGCTGGTTCCAGCATTGCTTTACATCTCAGCAATGTGGCCACAGAAGATTAAGCACCAAATCATACTGCATAATTCTTTACTGGTGTCACCTTATCATTCTATTAATTCATAGTATGAGAGATAATTTTAAATGAATTTCTGTTTCAGCCTTTGTGAAAATGCCAAAGAAAAATAAAAGATGACCTTGAAACTTATTGAGAGTCATGGTTAGAGACTCATGCCAAGTTAGAAAAAAGTGCTTTCTCAGTACTTTTTCCGTGAGACCTTACAAACTGGGAATTATAGATTATTTCTGAAAAAAAAAAGTTGTCAGAGGTTTATGTTATGTTTAGGTTTGATGCACACATATTCAATGGGCAGAATATATTTAATCTTCAGTTTCAAAATAACCAGAACTTAGTTAGGGAATTCCATAGGAAATTTAAATAAATTATAAATTATTTTGTATATTTGGCTGCTTTACAGTTTTCCCCCCAAAATCAAGAATTCTTTATTGGTTTTTTTGAGGGTAGTCAAAAGGGGGGCTTTCCAGAATACTTAGAGGTTTTTTGCTATTAAAACCAATGTTTTTTTCCCCATGTGAAGTTTTTCATTTTAGTTGTATTTTCTTATTAGGTGTACGGGCAAAGACAAAATGTATCGTATAAAATTATCCTGGTTAAGAAAATATAAACTCGCTGATAGGATTAACTGCTTTATGAAAGGATCAAAATTTTTATCAATACAAATTTTCAAACTTGATCACTGCATTTATCCCTAACCTCACTTGTATTGCAGGAAAATTTCTTTCCTCACTGTAGAATTTTAGCCCATGGTCTACCTGTTCTTCACATCTTTATGCTTCCATTTATTCTAGTAGTATTAACACTCCTCATAATTTCTAATACATTTATTGTGCTACATATCCCCAGTAGTCTGTAGAGCACTTCTCTGATTTCACAGGGATGGAAGCTGCTATGTGTGCATTATAATTTGTAGCTCCTTAGGAATATCATAGCAGAATTTTTCATTTGTTTTCTGAATACACTTAGAGGATATTCTATAAACGAGGATATTATATAAACATATAGCATTTCAATTGAGGGAAGGGCATTAAATTATAAAAGCAATAAAACACAGTGCCTATGATGCAAAATACACTGCTATGCAATGAGTACTTTGTTATTACAAGGTTGTGTCAAAAAACGTCAGCACAACATAGTCTTGCCCCCCGAGAATCTTGATGATTTTGGCTGGGATCGAGCTAATTTTCCTTGTAGTATCTAGTGTGGTGCTATATTTAGGTTGTGTGACCAAAGCAGTGCTGATAAGACAGGGACTTTTAGCCATAGCTGATCAGTGCCTAATCAGCGTCAATTAAGGTCTTTTCTGATGCTGTACAGCCAGGGAGGATGTTGAGGGATGTGCCATAGGCTAGGAGGGGACATGACCAGGCAGATGATCAGAACTAACCAAAGAGATATTTTATGTTATAAAGAATAATGGGGATGTCTGGAGTGATGGCACTTCTATTTCAAAATCACCATTATGCACGATGGAGCCTGGCTTTCCTGGAGATGGGTCCAAGCAGCTGCATAGCCATGGGAAGCAGTGAACAAGCTCCTTCTTTTGCTTTGCTTGTATGAGTAGCTTTGGCTTTACCTATTAAATTTCCTTTATCTCATTTAATGAGTTGTCTTGCTTTACCCTCCTTGCTCTCTTGCGCAGGAGCTGCAGGGAGCAGCACGTGCTGCAGTGATGAGGGCTGTGTGGGGCAGCATACATATTGGGGTTAAACCACAACAGAAGGTAATATGCAGAGTCTTTTCCCACCATGGTAATCCTCAGAGGTGGGCACTCAGGCCTGTATTGAGTCTGTGGAAGAGATTTTTCTTTCCGTACCTGCAGATGACTCTGTGATCAGAAGAAAGAAGCCTCTGTTTACTCAAAGGACATCTTTATGGCTCTCCTTAGCATGGTGTCCAAGTTGGCACTTCAGAAAAACTGCACCACTTTTTAAAAAGTGGTTTAAATGCTGCTAATATGAAACTATTGTCAAAACTGTGCAACTTCTGCATCCTGTCACCTTTTGCCTATGTTGGGGCAGAAGCAGAGTGTCCCCCACCAATTTCCTGTTTTCTTCATAGCATATGATGTTTTAATCTCCATTTCTCTCAAATTTTCTGCCTCTCCCTGTCTCAATCACTCTGCATAATGAAAAGTCCATGTATTAGGAAAGCATTCTGAGGCTTTCTAGCCAAGTCTCCACTCAAACTAACCAGTCTTTCAATCCTATTACGTACAAAAGAGAATATTGATTTCCTTGCTGTCAGTTAGACTTTATTATATGACATGAGAATGGAACAGATCGTACCATTGACAGCTGCATATTATAAATGGGATTGCTGTGAATAGTGAGAAAAACTAGAAGAATTGGAAATGTCTTTGTTTTATTTTTGGTTAGCAACTAAACGGTGCCAATTTATGATATGTAGTAGTCAGATAGCTTGTTAAAACCAATCAATTAATATTCACAAAAATTCCAATTATACTTCGTTTAAAGAAAGAATAATAAATCTAAATATCTTGCAGAGATTGCTTTGGACACTGGCATATGCTACTATGATTTTGTCTTTCAAATACCTTATTTACCTGCCCATGTCATGTACATGTCCTAAAAGTAAATTTCCATGAGTTTTTCTCGATGAACAAATAGATATCCTTCAACAATCAAATTATCTTCCTGCTGGACTCAAAACTAGAGAGATTTTCTCTTCTTTCATCCACCTATGAATATTTATTACTCTACTAGGTGAGTCTAATAAGAGTCTGATTTAAAAGCCATTCAACTCAAAGGAGCCTTTCAGATTATTTTAATGGGATTTGATGCTGACCCTAAGACTTTATGTCAGTAGACATTACTGAGAGCTGTAAGCATCCTGAGATAGGGAATAAACACAAAGGAGCAGAGTCTGGTTTGCATGTATAAAGAAACTGGATGTTTCAGGTTTCACTAAGAGCTTTTTCTTTAGCTGCTACATCATGAAGCTGATTTTAGTATCTTATTCATGGAGTGTCAGAACTCTGCTTATTTCTGTGTCTTTTATTAGCCCTCATTCTGTTTGGTACCCACAAGAAAAATAAGATTGTACTGTGCTGCAAACAGTAGAGTGCTGTTTTCTGGAGTAGCTGACTAAATTGTGGTTTGAAGATTGTTTCCCAAAATAATGGCAGAATATACCTAGCAGAAGTTCACCAAAAAACTCTAGAAAAATATCTCTTGAAGCAAAGTATGTTTTCTAAAATATTTATATATATATGTGCCAGCTGACAAGCACCAGAAGTTTATTATTCATATATGAACTCATATAATAATATATAGGCATTTAAAGCATTTAAATATTCTCAATGTCCAAATGGAAACCAGTAATGACTGTAAGATCAGCTCCAGATGAGGGCCATGGAAATGGCCAGAGGTCTGAAGCACCTCTCCTGCAAAGAAACTAAGAGGCACTTGATGTTTAGTCTGAAAAAGAGAAAGCTCCAGAAAGATCTTATTGTGGCCTCTCAGCACTTAAAGTGGTTTATAAGCAACATCAAGAAATACTTTTTTCCCAGGGCCTGTAGGGTTCTGTGTAGTGTTTATAATATTCCCTGAACCATGGCTCTGAATGTATGAGAAAGTATAAATATAAGTAAAAGTAGATTTAAAAAATATTTTAAGATACAAATCTTTAAGATACAAATCTTGTATTTGTTCCTTGGTACAATTAAAGGAAAAAAAAAATTAGACTGGAATTAAGGATGATCAAAGTTTGTTGTTAAATTTATGTTTATACTAATTATTTTTATAATATTCAAGAATATTTTTTAAACCAAAGAATTAGAAACTTTGACAAAATAAATTTAAGTATGATCAATAACTATGTAAAATTAACACAAATAATTTCTGTTCTTAATTTTTGCATTTATTATTTCCTGTTAAATTTGAGATTATTTAAATAAATATGTCTTCCTTCTATTGCCACTGAAAGATGGAGCTGAAGTGGCCTATGTAGCCTAAATATCTTATTATATCAAATGACAATATGGTGTATTTTCATGCATAAGTAATTAAAGGCCTGAACAAAAATTTACAAAAAAAAGTGTTAAAATAGGTAGTTGCACAATATCTCTGTAATATGGATAGACATCAAACTGCAGTGTGGATATCTCCTCCAGCATGATACTCCATGGGATGAAAGGGGGCAGCTCAGCCAGGTTCAAGTGTCCTAAATCTAACAGTGAAAGGACTCTGCAGGTGTACAGAGTGGCCTTTGAAGTTCCTCATCCGAGGACCTAAGGTACAATAACTACATTAAAAAAAAGTGCAGGTTTAAAATTTTCTGTTTCAATCTTCATTTCTCAGACTGCTTTTAGACCGATTAGGTCCAACATGTGGTCCATGACATGTCTTGGTCTCCAAGTTTTTTGGATTAGGTTGTTGAACAGGTCATTTAGAGGTCACTTACAGTTTACCTGGGTTTCCTTTCCTCAAATGGGAAGCAGTTTCTGTGTTTCTTATCGAAGTGTGAGGCACAGTATGTACATGAGCCATCTATTACCTCTAATTTACATGTTTTCTTTGACATAGGAAGTGCCTCAATGGATCATGCACTTAAAATCCAGCAGGTGGTACATTTTTTGCTTCAAGCAAGATCATTTAATGTCACTAGACCTGACTCCTCTCCATAATTTCCATTTTACTGTAAAGGTAGTGAAAGAGACTGAACACATAGTTTCCATGAATGAGTCTTACATTTTAAGGTAGAGTTTAAGTAAAAAAAAAAAATAGTTAACTATCTCCTTCAGATTCATAATGATGATTTCAACCTCCTAATAATAGTTTGGCAACTGGCCTTGAATTCTACACTTAGGAATGTGAAGTTTTGGAGGATGTTACAATCATATTTTTAAGCTTTTTTCATATGAAAGTAACAGAGACAACAATATTTTGTATATTAAAATAGACTATGAACACGGTTCAAAACACTCTTTTTCAAATTTTTATTATACCTATTTATGGGTGTGTCTTTATATGCAGAATGGGAACCTGTATCACAAAAATGGTCATTATTTTTCTTGGTAGGGCTGTTACTGCTCTGCCATTTTATATCTTTGGAAAGAGACCAAGTTTTGTTCTATTTCTAGGCCTGAAATAGTCCACTATTATTAATTGAATATTCTCTTGTTAACTGCATAAGGACAGTAACTTAGACTTTAGCTTCAGCTAAGTTCCTTGGGTATTTTTTAAAAAGCTAGGGATGGTGAGTTTATTTGATTTATGTTTACTTTGGGGTTCTGTTTCATTACTATAAAAAATAGATAAATACTTGAGTCATTATTTAAACAACTCTATAAGCTGTTTTCCCTCCTGCATCTGACTTTCACTGAAAGAAGCTGAATATGCTACTAAACAATGCAGTAAGTCACATTGTGTACAACTAAAATATGTAATTTCTGACCAGATTTCATTCCTTCACCAAAGGTATACATTAGGACTTTAATGATGCATGAAGATGAATCCCAGTTGCAAATGCAAAAGCCTTCATAATATTTTAGGGAACCAGTAATTAGCATTTTGGAATTGTGTGTGCATCTCACAAGCAATCTGGTTCTCCTCCTCCTTCCTGTTTTGAAGTCAATAGCCTGTGTTACACCAGCCATCTGCAGTTCTGCAGACAGGTGCAGGGTCAGCATCACAGCTCCAAGCATGGGGTTCAGAGAGAGATGAAAAAATTGCTAAGCAGCTAAGAAGAATTTCGAGCATAATTAAAAACCCCTACCAGCATTCATTTCTAAAAATATGCATGTTTTAATTTTTTTCTTTTTTTTTTTTTTTTTTGCATGTTTCTCTGGACATGGTTTGTTCAGAAAAAACAGCACATGGATTTGTTGCAAATTTAAACTCTGTAGGAATAATGAGAAATATTTAAGGCTAACGATAAAACGTAGGGAAAAAATCCACACAGTTTGTGGAAGACTTGTGCCTTGGAGTTAGCAGACTATTCTACAGTACTGATTGCCTTAGAAACATGATGCTGCTCTCTGATAACTGTGGACACCAAGCAAAATGCTGAGATGGTGCAAGTGTCAGATAAGTACAGCACAGGGGATCAGGCTAGAGAACTCTCCAAATTTTACACACTGTTGCATCTGTTCAAATTTCAGGTCTTTTTCTCTTTTTCCACCTTTCCATTGCTTTAGTGGACTGAACACTTCCTACAAACTCCTCCACTTTCTGCATATTCTTCTCCCTTTAATTTGGACCTATCAGTGGGGTTTTAGACAAAGCGAATTAAAATAACATCATCCTCTAGGTAAATAATTATACATGTAACAAGTGCACCTTGGTTGAAATAAATTCTGTTCCCAGACCTATCTTACAAGCAAGGGGTTCAGTGAAGTACACAACTAGAGACTTTATATGCATTGAAAAGCACTTCATCCATGTCATGCAAATAGAATTTTCATCCAACATCTTCTGAAAATATTGCTATTGGGTGAAATTATTGTAGAAGTTAGGAAAATACTACGACAACCTTTTTTTTAGACACACAGTGATTTCAGGATCAGTAATGCTAATTAGCTTTCACTGGTGAAATTTTCATATGTAAAACATATTTAGTTGATATTATGTATCTAATGCTCTAAAAATTTTGGTATTACTGCCTAGTGATCTCCATAGTAATTTTTCTTTGGTTTTAATGTCATATCAGGGCTTTAGTGACCCTCTAAATTATCACAGGTTTTAGCATATAAAATTAGCAACTTTGATTATTTTATTTTTCACTAGCAGAATCTCAAATGTGAATGATATTATTAATGAAACATAGATCAATAACACTGAGAAAAGTATAAATTTCTTTGGAATAACACTGAGAAAAGTATAAATTTCTTTGAAATATTGTGATTTAGATGAAATGGAAATTCTATGTTTTTCTTAGACTAAAGCAAAAAAGTCTTACTTAAAGATTATTAAATTTGTATATGCACATATTTAAATCATAGGTGGCATTTCAAGTCAGCAATTAGAAAGGTTAGACAAGGCATCAATATCTTTTCAGTGAAAATCCTTGCTGAATAACACTGTTAGCAAAAAAGGAAATTATCTTCTTTAATTGTGTTCCAAACTTATTTTAACCTCAAAACGTGAACTGACTGTATAAATTTGCTATTATCTAAACCTGTTTTTTTTATTTTTGTTAGTTTGATTGTTTTTTCTTCAATAAAGTTACTTGCTGTGATGTTTCTACTGCTATACCGTAAGCAAAGAATGAAATCTATCTTATTTTCAAATGTAAGGTGTATATTTAGTATATTGATATTATTTCTTCATTTTCTCCTGTGCATTATTAAATACATTTATATGCTGATAGTTCAGAAGAATGTCCATCCATTCTGGAAATTTAGATGCCTAGTCATATACAAATTTTGATCTGCTTCTCCCTCTGCCTACAAGAAGCATCACTTTCCTATACTAAATCTAATTTCCAAATTAAAATATCCTTTTAAGATGAGAATATGAAGGTCTTTTGAGAAGATATACTGATAATTCATTTCTTATGTGCTGTGATGCTGAGCAGTAAGTGTTAAAAAATATTAATCCAGTCTGACTACAAAAAGGTACATTCTTAATTCATTCCAGCAGGCAAGCACAAATGAAATTCTTGTGAAAAGTGGGCACAATAAATGTACACAGGCACATGTTAGAACATGGCCTGGGGTTTAACTAAGTAAACTCACCATGAGAAACTGCTGGATATGGCAAGAGAAATTGCTGGGCATAACAGATAACAGGCAGAAGCTGACAACTGTTATGGGTTGCACTGTGAATTATGGTCAGATTTTGCACATAGTTACACGGCAGCGAGGTGAGAGATGGCCAAATCTCATAAATAATTGAAGGGTCAGCTGGGGATCTTTCAGAAGTGAGACATAGCAAGGTCAGCAAACCCCCAGCAACCACAATCTGTGAGATACCAAACTGGAGCACAGGTGTAAAAAAAGTGATTCCAGTAGGGAAAGTGTAATTAACAATAGAGCATTTATTTGGGATGAAACACAGGTGGAGAAAGGGAGGGGTGCAGATGGATGGGGAAAACAAGCATGGAAAGTGGAGAGGAGTTGGAACAAGAGAGGCTAATTGAGTGCAAGTAACTTGCTAGCTGGAATTCTCTCTGGTTGAGCCGTGTCCTTATTAAATTCTATCCCTAACCAGTTTGTGTATGAGCAGATCCTGTGTATGATGTGTGGACCACTCACAGGTAGGATGAGGGATCTGAGTGTGAGCCACTGGTGGAAGACACATTGTGTATGAAGGTGTGGTGGAGAATGGCTAGTAGCCTTCGTACTGGACTAGTGTGTAGTGACAGGATCCCAGCACCTGGAGAGGCTCAAGGCCTCAGGATCTAATGCAGGAGCTCTGTGAGGCACCTGGGGTCTTGGCAGTGATATTACAGGGCCTTGGAGTCTGGGATAACATCCGAGGAGGGTGTATGGATGTGGTGTGCCTGCAGATCTGGAGCAGGAGGTGTCCGTATGGAACCACTGGTGAGGTCACACCCTGTGTGTGTGTACCACAAATGTGTTCTCCACCCCACTGCTGGTGGGACATGGCCACAGGAAGCCTCTGCATCCAGGAGTTCTGGATGGCAGACACCACAAAGTCTGAGAGGGACAAAAGTCCTCTCTACATGGCCAGGAGGAAGAATTCCCTGAGTCACAAAGTCTACCAGGTCTGGCTGTCTTCTACTATAAGTTTCACATGTTAATCAGGATGAACACTAAGTTGTCCTCTAGTCTCTAATTCATCCTTGAAAGAGCCATCAGCAGAAAAATGAAATAGAACATTGCTTTTTTCATGAGAAAAACAATGCATACTTGATGTAATGACTTTTACCATTTGTATTAAGGCCCCTAAAATCATAGCAATTTAACTAGGAAGAAATTATACAAAATATACTCATCTTGTTTTCTAATATAGCCACACTTGAAAGTCAATTCTGTACTAGGAAAAACGCTAGGTTATGTATTTTATTATTTAAACAGACCCATTTCTAAACCTTATTATATTTTGCTGCTGGTTTCTGCTGCAAGCCAGAAATTAAGTGTGTGAAGTGTCTTAGGGAGTTGCAAAGTCTGACAGAAAACATTAATAACTTTTTTCTTATATGCAAGTATTTTGACAAATGTATTTGAAATTATATGACATAAAATTTATATGTATTTACTATTCCTTGAAGAACAATTATTTTTGTATCATTTTACCAGAAAATTTATCAGCACTGGTTTAGTTTCCCTGATTATGTAAACCACATAAGCACATTTACCTTCCATCCTGCACCATTACCAGGAGTATTAAGTAATTCGTAGATAAGTCATTAATCATTTCCTTTTATGTTTAGTGCAATAATATTAATCATGAGCAAACAAATTGAGTAATCACATAGCTCTAATACGTGATTCCCTCAGGACTCCTGTTGTAATTTACTAATTACAACCATGACACAATATTGTAGACTCGATCAAAAATTGCAGTTTACTACTTTAATAATCCTTTAATTCTCAAGATGCAGCAGCAATGGCCATGCACATATCCCCTCCTTCAATGGAGCCTGCAAGGTTGACAGTGCAAGGAAAGAAAAAGACAAAGAGGTTGCAGAAATGATTGAACCAATAGTAACTTTAGTGTGGATCTTTTCCTGAAGAATTAATGAAATTATTGACTTTTTCAGATAATTATTTATCTATGAGGAAAAAAAGATCTAGTTCTTGCTTATCGTCTGATACACAGTAACTATATTGCTGACTAAAACCCAAATGAAATAAAGCAAAGATACCATCATAATCTATGCCACTCTGATAACATGGATTCTTAAGTTTTACATTTACTTTTCATTTTTCATTCATCTGTAAAGATACTATCATAAATGTGGACACTATGAGGAAGGGTAACCAAAGGGAGTACAATGTGATATGCACTTAGGTAGGTCTACAGTCAAAAAAAATCACATTTTTGTCACATCATCTTAAGCTAAGATGTTTTATTGCTTGTGCTTGATTGTTGTAGAGTTGTGCTAACCTTTGTATTTCAGCAGGGCTTCACAGAGCCTTATGTAATGTTTCAGAGAGGACTGTTATGATGGAAAAACAGGGCCACAGTTCTTTGTGTATAAATACACTACTGTAGGTTGAACATGGCAAACATTGCTAAGCATCTATTCTAAATATTTTCTGCAGTCACCTGTTGGAACAAATGCTCTGTATTTGTGAGGAATTACCTACACGTTATTATAACTATGATACTGAAGCAGCATTAATAACATATATTTTGATGTTTCATTTCTTGGCAGTCTTTAAATCCTCTGTCCCTTTTAAAAATTCACCATCATACAATCATAAAACTACGAAAAGTCACTTGTTTTTCTTCAAAGCATGCATGACTCATGGGCATTTTCATTAAACTTTATTTAGTGCCTGATTATTCCCTCTTAATCCATTAACTCACCAGAAATTTTTACAAACAAGTATTGAAACAAATTTCTATATCTCTCAGTTGTGACAAAACGTTTTGGAAGGCTTTGGGGTGGAAAAGTTTCTGTGCTATAATGAATTGTCAATTCTGAAAGGGTTTTCTTATGTTTGTTTGTTTGTTTGTTTGTTTGGGTTTATTTTATTTGGCTGCCTTCTATATAAGAGGTATCAATTTTGGTTTCAGAAACTTCCTTAAAGATAGATGAAAAATAGATGACCTTATCAAGTAGACTCTCAGAATGAATATTTTGCTATTTTACATGTTATTCTAACTTCATCATAATCCTACTGGAAACCCTTTATTGGTTTCATGTTTGCATTATCTCTTCTTTAGTCAGTGTTTTATTCTAGAAGTCTTTAGTGCAAAACATTGTCTTCTCTTCATATGCTGTTAGTGAAAATATATATTTTATTTAATACAATAGTTTCAGTTATGAAGTCATTAATATAATAGTATTTCAAAGAACTGTACTTGGGAAAAGGATTAATGTGTTATCTCTTAAGAGAGAAACTTATGTGCTGAAAGAATATAATGGAGTTAAATTTCATCTGAATGTCTGACTTAACTATGGACCCTTATATGATTGTGGCATCTCCAGCATGTTCTTGGTGACTGAGTGGGAAGATATTTGAATAACACACATCTATTCATCTGCTAACTGTGTTACCCTGTAGTAGAAGCTTTGATACTGAGATCAGCAACATCACTGACAATTAGGATGTTAACATCTGACCACTGGCTCCCTGATGGCTTTGTTCTTGTTTTAAATTGAGATTAAAATTCAGCATATACAGAGATTTGATGAACCATAGGGGATTCATATAAACTGACCTCTTTTTACCATTGTCAGTGATGCTTAGGCCCCTTGAAAATGCTCAGGATTTTTGGTTTTATTTTATTGGGGTTTGTTTGTGGTAGAAATAAGCCTTTTTTTTCCCCACTGCTCACACTTCATTTTCATAAAAATAATTTTTTGAAACTTGTAAATTTATGATACAAAGACCGGTGATGAATAGATGTTATAAAAACATTGAAGCAAGAGTTTCATGAGTTTTTCTTGCTGTGTGTGCTATTATGCTTTGGTATTCATCCTAGAAGAGTTTGGAGGAGACAAAATATAAAAGTAAGGACTTAAGAATAGAAAATAGGGCAGTAGTCACAAAACATTGAATTTAGTGCATAATAGATCATCACACTGACAGCAATCTGTCAGCTGTAGTCTTAGCCAGGTGCTTGATAAATATTACCAGTAATTCTTAGTGGAGTAAGACTGGAAATTTCACTACAAACAGGAAGAATGAATTCACTCAGAAGACTGACATGATTTGGTGGTTCTTCCTTAACCCTAAAGGTCTTCTAGGCCCCTAGAGCTGTGGGAGGGAGTCAGCTGCACTTCCCCAACAGATACAACAGACAGCCTGTGCAAGCTGGAGACTCTGAGCATTAATCTTGTTACAAAAGTCTTCTTGCTACCTGGTTAGCCTTTGTTTAATTTACATAAAAATAAGAACCAATGGTTTCTCATGGAATCATAGATTGCTTGTGTTGGAAGGGCCCTTAAAGATCATCTGCTTCCAACACTCCCTACTATGGGCAAGAACACTCTCTAGACCAGGCTGCACAGAGTCCCATTCAACCTTGAATTGAATCGTGAATCTTGAACCACCACCAGGAATGGTGCATCCACAACTTCTTTGGGCAATCTGCTCCAGTGTCTTACCACCCTCAGAGTTATGTTTTTTCTTTATGTCTAATCTAAATCTACTCTCTTTTAATTTAAAGCCATTGTCCCTTGTCCTATTACTACACATAGTCCATCTTTAGCTCTCTAGTAGGCACCATTTAGGTACTGGAAGGCTGCTGGAAGATATCCTCAGAGCCTTCTCTTCTCCAGGATGAACAACCCTCAGCCCGTATTCATGGCAAAGCTGCCCCAGCCCTCTGGTCATCTCCTTCTTGTACCTCTCTTCCTTGCAGGACTTTATCCCACAGTCTGCTCTCCTGATGTACAGGGTAGTGAGCTTGTTTATTGAACCCTCCTCACATCCCTAAGGATCTTGAATTCCACTGCTTCATGGTCACTGCAGCCCAGGCTGCAGCCCAGGATGCCCTTCACATTTCCTAGCAGCCCCTCTGTGTTGGGGAGAACAAGATCCAGCAAAGTACCTCTCCTTGTCTGCTGTGTCACCTGGAGAAGAAAGTTATCATCAGCACATCCCAGGAACCTCTGGGATTGCCTGTGCCCTGCTGTTTTTTCCTCCATCCCATATCAGGGTAGTCAAAGCTCCCCATGAGGACTACAGCTTGTGAATATGAGGCTGCTCCTATCTGTCTACAGAAGCATCATCTGCTCAGTTTTCCTGGTCAGGCAGTCTGGAGCAGATCCCCACTGTAATGTCTCCTGTTCCTGCCCTCCCTTTAGTCCCTACCTATAAACTCTAGGTCAGCTTCTCACCCGTCCTCAGGCAGAGCTCCAAGCACATCATCTGGACAATCTGAAGATTGCAACTTCTTTTTCAGAAGGATATGTATATTTACAATATTTTTTCCAGAGAAAAATAAAAGCTGTTGTCTCTACCAGCTGCTCTGAAACTCTTGATTATGGTACGACAGGTGATAATTCTCTTTCCTTTATGAAAGTGTAAAAATGGTAAAATAGTCCCATATTCAACACAGGAATAATTTAGGCCCTTTAAAATTTGGATCTAAATCCTTGATGCAAAAATGTCTGTAAGAAACTACTTGTCTGATGTCTTGACAATTTGCTAAATGTAGCAAAGAAAAGTGAACATATGTATTAGATATGCTAGGTGAGTTTCTTTTTAACAGGTAGAGAAGAACCGTTTAATTTTTTTCTGGTCATTGATCCCACCTATTATTTTGCATTCAGGAATACACAAAGTGGGAATGATTGATTGCCTGGGTTGTTGTTTTTTTTAGTGAAGGTTAACCTACCACAGATATCAAATAGCCTTTCTTATTTTAAAGAAATCAGTGATTTTACATGCTTAATTTCATTAATCATATGCTGCTTTTATGTAAATACTTCACTGTTACATGGGTGTTTGTAAATGAAGTGTCAGAAATAACCTGTGTGCAATATTTTGCAGAAAAGCAGCACCACACATTTTATTTCAATAGTTACAATTACTGGATGAAATGTGTGTTAATCTGGAGATACAGATATGGAGAATTTATTTTATACATACAGTGTATTTAGGCCAGCCATCCACACACAAAATCTTTTCTGGTCTGTAAAACCGTTAATAAAAATTTAGCTGAAATATTAGCAAGAGTAGCAAGGAAAATAAAAAGTATTTTTTCAGGGTCCTCTAAGGAAACTGTTCAAGAAGGGCAAAGCTTTGAAGTATCAAGCAGAGGATTCCATTTGATCTCAATACACTGAGAGTACCATGAAAAAGGAAACATCCCTTTAGGAAAACAGAATGGAAACGTTGTAGAAAGTCAGTGACAAGTTACATGAGGTCAAACTAATGATAATAATAATTGGGATTAAAGCATAAAAATCTGGTAAAAAGCCTATATCTTCAACATTGATAATCTGCAGCAATTAGGTTGATTTCCTGCTAAATACTTCTTTTTGCTCCTTCAGTGCAATCTTTTAGAGTGGTTTTCCCAAGCAGAAAAAAAAATCTGATTAGCTAAAAGTATAGATGCCAAATTCAGAAGATAATATAAGAAAATAATGTGAATAAAATGCATCCCTGTCAGCATGTGCTGTTTGCTGCAGAACAACAGCACAGCTAATGTGGGGAGCTTCCTCATGGCTGTGTAAAACTTTCAGAGCCTTAATTAAAAGTGTGAAGAAACAAACTGGTTTTTCTCTGTTCTGCCAGCCACAAACTGCAGCCTTGTTGAGCATGCCAGCTTGAGACACATATGGAGAACTATCTATTGTTTGACATCACAAATTTCGACGGAGGCTTCACAACAATTATCAGTACCTGTAACTTAGTGATGCACCTGATGCACTCTATTGCCATCAGCAGGTATATTACTATTCCTATTTATTTTTCTCCCACTCTGAATAACAGATGAGTTGCTATTGCAAGTTTAAGGGCTTCTGGACATATTAGCTCTGTGAAAAAATTCTTTTAAACTTATCTTTTGCCTATTGGGTGTTCCAATAGGCAGCAAGGAAGAAAAAGCCTGCCTTGTATCCTACTGAAACAAGGAGGAGAGAGATATATTTTTCAAATGTACTAGAGATTGATTTCTTCCTAATCATCAAAAAAAATTCCTCTGCTACATGCACAAATGCACCTCATCAAGTGAAAAGGGATTCTATCTTTTCAGATTAAATGTAGAGATGAGTTTTCTATTCCTCTCAAGTGCACATACAAATGAGAGGGGTCTCAGAACCATCTCCTTGGCTAAGAAGTAGCACATTGAGACTCTGAGCCCTAATTTTAAATGAACAAAATGTAAAATCTGAGTTCTCTTTTGTAGAATTTCAAAGAATTTCTGTTCTATTAAAGCTTTTAAGAGAAATCCTACAATACCTTGGTATTTTCACAATTGTTGTGATAATGGGAGATTCCCAAATGTCCTGCTAGAAATTTTAAAAGACATTTCAGTTTGATGGACTCAGGAAAATGAAATCTCTGAGCATATCAGCTGAGGGCTTGTATAGCTTTACTTACCAAGCTCTGATCCCACAGAAAGGAGACACAGAAAGCTATAAAGGAACCTAGTGAGCTGAGTGTCAAAAAGCTCTGAAGGAGCTGGAACAAAGGCTTAACTTCAGTACTGGGTAACAATTTGTCTCATAACTGCCTTTATCTATCTCCAAATCTGTGATGAAAATGTTGTCATGAAAAAGCTTCTATCAGGGCAGGAGAATTTCCAGTGGAAATATAAAGGTTTTAATTCCTGCTGGCAGTATTCTGTTTCATTTTCTTAAATACTGTTTTATTTCTCAGTCAATGAGACAGATATTGCTACTTTCAGCATGACTTAACTGGTTTGCTCCCATTTGAGGCAATGTGCTCTCTCATTAATAACTGACATAACTCATAGATCATGATGGTATTCTATACTGTAAGTAACATAATAAATTATTAGTTACTGGCTTCTGATCTGAAAGGATATAAACTAAACTGGCAATCATAAAATTGAACATAATCACTGATATAGAGTCAGAAAGAAATATGTATGTATGCTTATTCTTAAAAAATGCTGATTTGCACATTATTATAAAACTGACAAGAACAATGTATTTGGTATTTGTGTCAGATTTGCCAGCCACAGACATATTTTCATTATAATTAGATATGTGTTATTACCTATAGACCCCTTATTTGTTATGCTAATGCATTCAACCTGTTGGTCATGTGTACAACAGGTCTGGATTGTCCCAGTGTGGATATTAGAAATTTTGTGTTGTAAAAATAATGAGTTTAGTGGTTTGAGATCTTAATCATAACATTTTTTCTGTTTTTTGAGTGAGGGCAACACAATAGGTTTTGTTCATTTTGACGCCTTTAAACGCTCTCAAGATAAAATTACTTTTGTAATTAAAAATGTAGCTTGTTTGCTTTATTGAAACTCTTGCTTCTTGCAGCATTGCAGAATTGGTTCAATTCCAGCTACTCTATCTTATACTCTTTATGGAAAGGTGTTTTATCACATTTAAATAGTTCTATGATCTGTAGTCTAACTGATATTTTTTGAGTGGAATCCAAAGTGCTGATTTAAGTTGTTTATGGTAGCTTTTCTGCCTGAAAAACTCTCTGAGTCTTGTGGAGGCTAACAGGAATTGTCCAACTAGAAAAGCTTCTGAATCCCTATGACCTGCTATATGGTTGCATGTTGAGAATTTCAGTGCATATTTTTATTTTACTTCAAGAGTGAGAATGCTCATGATATTAGTTTTGTTGTGTGTCTCTCCTACCAGCAAGCACATCAACTATTAGAGAAAGGCTTGTCCAAAACCCTTGCTTACCATTAAACCAGGACAAAATTATTTCAGAATGGATATAATTATCTCTTACTAATGGCCATAACTTTAAATAAATAGTCCCACTGGCCTGAGCAGGTTTCCTATATGTTCAGACCTGTGTGAAGTGACATCTATTTAAGGAGGCTTTGTAATTAATATAATTGATAAGTACAACTAAGACTATTACTTGATTAGCCCAATGCTGCTTGAATCGGCAAATATTCATGCTTTCAACATCTTTTTAGTCTGGATCCACAATGTGTTAGGAAGCTGTCAAGGGAGAATTCTGCATCAGACCAAAGTACTATGTAGAATAAAACACAAATAATCAGGGATATGAAATTCTCTTAGTAAAAGTTTATGCAAATCCCATGCATTGCTTACATTCCTTACAGAGCTGCCACTCTCATTGGTTAGATTAAAACTCATTCACTTTTCATCACTTCACTGTGGTTCTTAAAAGAAAAAGTTGCTGTATTTTAATGTCTCTATGAACTCTTCAAATATGTATTTCTATACCTTCATTCAGATGCACTGTTGCTCTGGTTTGGATAGGCTTGTTAAATAAAAAACTAATTCAAGAGCATCAGTAATGAATGACAGATTAAAATAAAGAGAGGCCAACAGCCTCTAAAATAGTAAACACACTTTTTTAAATCTTTCAAAATGAAGGAGAATAATTATACTGTTGCAAACTCTCTTCTCACAGTAATTTGAGAGTTTCAATTACATTTGAAGATGGAAAAAAAATGGTCACAGGTATTTCAGATTAAAATACCTGGCTAGCTCCTTGTCCAAGTTTACAGTGGACTTTACTAAGAGCCAAAAAAATTCAGCTTTTGGTTCTAAAGCACAGGTGGAAATGCAGGATGCAAGCCTATGAATCAGTGTTTCAAAGCAAACTGGAGCAAATGTGGCATATAATTTTTCATGATAATCTCTCCATATTAAATTGGAGATCAAAGCTTCTAGCTGCATCCTCAGGTCCCAGAGGTTATGAAATTTTACTGCCTATGAAAATATTTTTCATTATTTCCTTTCCAAGTGGGGACAACTGGAACACAGCTTTCATATCTGCATAGTTCGTGGCTGTTTAACTGTCACAAACTGGCAGTTTATCTTAAACTCGTTTTAAGCAGTTGCCACATTCACAATTACACCATGTGTTTTGATTAATCAACTCCTTTTCATTACCCAGCATTAGCAATAACTGACATCTTCTCTGAACCACAAAATGCTGTGCTTAATATTTTTTACAGAAGAGCAATAATATATTAGTTAAATGCTGTGATGTTTAAAAAGAGAAATGGCATCAATGGAAGGGCAAAATAATCATATAATTACCAAGAATAACAGCATCTTCTGTCCCTCTGTGTGTGCACAGCAAAAGGAAGATGTAAGCTAAGTAACTCAAGGCTTGTTGGGACTGAATTGTCTCTTGTCCTTTTAATCCTTTGAGACAAATAGCAGGTGCTCCATCCAGTGTCTGCCAGATGCCAGAAGAGGAGGTAATGAGCTGTGAGACAACCTCAGGCTGGCTTATTTAGCCATGGCCAGTGGAACAAGATGCACAAGACTTGCACTAGACAAACTCAACAGCAAATGGCATGTGAAGAAGCGTCTTCTCCATGAATGAACTGAATTAAGGGACTCCCTCCCTCTTGTTTCTCTGACAGTTCAGTGACACTCAACTAACCAAAACTTAGTTTTTGATAATTCATGAAACCTAGAAATGTGGACAACAATGGGAAAACACAACCAACAAGAAAATTTTCAGTCAGAGCAAGATGTAAAATAGGATGCCTTTATTATGTATTGGAATTTCTGAAAAATACTATTAAGACTGGATGTGGTAATTTGTTTTCATACTTCAAATAACAAAAATGTAACCTATTAGTATAAAGTTAATGTAATTAAAAATGAGACCATATTTTTATCAAGCTAAGTATTATTTAATAGTCTATCTACTCACAATACCACAGAACACTACAAAATTCAAATTAAGGTAGTAATTTTATACTGGTAAATAATGAAACCTCTTAAAAGAGCATTTTGATTTCATTTTTCTATTTTCTTTTGTCTACCACAAAAGAACAATGTATAAAAGTATAAAACACTCGACTGTTACTGGGAAATGCAAGTTATTTTAGTTCAAGAAGTACAAGCTTTAAGTTAAATAATATTTGAATGTTTCCTCAGGATACAGTGATATTAATCTTTTTCTCAGTACAAAATTGATTGAAGAAGTAATCACCATTGGCATGTAATTCCTATTCCATTATTAAATGTTATTACCTACCCTGCTCTGTTGATATAAGGGTTGAGGTAATCTACCTAGTAAATCAAAACAATGAAGTGATCCTGATTAAAAATAATTTACAAATATTTTATTTCTATTAAAATCATCCATCAAAAAGATTTGCTTCTATGAATGCATTGATTGTTTTTGCTAGTTAGCAATATTTCACAAGTTTGCTTCCTATAATGAACCATTCTGAAACCTTTTCATTTTGTATATGGCATAGGTCACCTAAATCAAGTCAATGGTTTCTAAATCTTACCAAGATGATCAAAATTGGAGGTAGGGACATTTTTCAGATAAATGTAGATTATTGAGTACTCCTCAATACATATCTGCACTACCATATCTTGACAGCCGTTCCGATCTGTAGAAAATAGCATCAATGTATGCATAAAAATGAACAAGAGAGAGTTAGAGCTCTCAGAATTTTCTGTCCTGGCATAATTTTGCTTTAGTTTTAAAAGCAATGATAAAGTTTCTCTTGATCAATGCTACAAACATAATGAATATACCTACAAACTGGTTCAAAGAGACAATGTAACTGCACACATACATCTCCCTTACAGCAATTAAACGTTTTTTCTTGAAACACTGAAAAACATATGCTTTATTTTTCCTCATAATTCTGCATAAAATTTCCCAAAGTCTTTTAAAATTTAAAATATTTGATTGTTATTTGAATAAATTTCATAGAATTATTTTGACTTTTAATTACCTTATAAAATAAAAGCTATTTCCTTTTATAAGCAGTTGGAAGATTCCCCTGGGTTCAAGTCAGTTTTCAAAAGGGCTTGTGGGGCTTTTTTTTGTTTTAAGTAATTCTTTGTGATGCCTTACATTTTTTATTTCTTTTATGACCCTTTTAACTTATATGCTATTTATAATCAGACAAAATTCTGGTTGTTTTCCATTAAATCAATAAACACAAAGTTATTAAAATCCTGTTAGACTAGCAAGCCAGACTGTCTTACTAGCAAGTGTGTGTTGAGGAATACAACTCAGTGTGTTTTTAACATTACACATATCCCTAAATCCCATTGTGTTCAATAGGGTTTATGGACACACTTCAAAGTCATCACATGCCTAAGTTAGTTTGTGCATAAGGAATGTCAAACATTAATTCCAGAAACGTAATGACATTCAGCAGCAGAACTATCCATATTTATGATCCACCAGAGTAAATAATTATTTTCTTTGATTGTTTAAATATGTTTTTATCATTAGAATTCACATCAATAACTCAATGAAAAAAATCTAATATTTTTAATATACTTTTCATGCAAATTGAATTTTATTAAGCAGTTCGTATCTGATCTGGTTTGTATCACTTACATGCTCTGGGCCATCATTTTCTTCATTTATTACATGGGTGCATTTGTAATTATGTCTTGAAAATTCTTCAGCTGGGAAATAAGAATTCAGTTCCAAGACACCCCATATCAATTCTATCTGCACAGAGACTGGTAGTAGGCTTAATAGAGTAGATTTATACAGCTGTAGGAGCTCTGATTTAAGATTCATCTTGCTGAAGACTAACAATATTAAACACTTTTTTAAAAAAATCAAACAAGAAACCAGAGACTGTTTATTTTCATCCACAACAAGAGGAATCTTATAAAGATGGTCATCTTTCATTTAAATCAGAAGGAAGTTTTTTAGGTACTTCATTTAAAACTGAATCAGGTCTCAAAATATCCTGCATGCACACCAAGAAACTCCTGAAAGAATTTTGATAGCCAGACTCATATGCTGGCAGCTTTGTGACACACTTGAACAACTTCTATTTGCTAGTGCTGCCTGAAAGAACTTGAAGAGGTTGTTTCTGAATGTTATTATGGGAGCTCAAATCTCATTATTCTCCCAGCCAAATGTAAGGTGATTTCTGAATAGAATAAAAATGAGTTGCTGTTGTAATTTGCTGATATCAAAAGCTGCATTTATTAATTCAGTAACATCATCTTAGAAAAGTAGGCTTCAGAACACAAAAAAAAATATATATGCCCCTGCATTCCATGTGTATGTTATGGTGTTTACAGGGTCATTTAAAATGTGTTACTACTACTTCAGAAAGGGCTATTTCACTCTGATCTTTCAGTATATTAACTGTTAACATTTTCCCTTTTTAGTCTTTGCTCAATAAGTAGAAAATGTTCCACTGCACCTGTCCATTAAAATTTAAAATTATAATTTTCCTTACCTTCTTGAAATAGCAAAAAATTGCTATGCATCATAAAATATGTTTAATTTTTAAAGATCCAAACTATGAAGTAGTTTTTCAGAGGTTTTTGCTAATATTTAATTTTAAGTCTTTCCTAATATCAAGAAATATCTCTGAAATTTGATGATAATTTGATCTGAATCTGAATACATAAAAATATATTAAATACATAGGAAGCCTGCATAAAAAAATGCTCTGCCAGTCAGAAGTGCAGATCTAGATTCTTCTTTTATTCTCTGACATCAGAATTGTACCTTAATAGTACCTTTTCAACCTTATTTGCCAAAAAATATAAAAAATAAAAGTTAGCTAAATCATTGCTTCATCACATTTTCTTTTACACAGGATATTTTAGAAATCCTATATGTCAAAAATATTTTACATATTTATTTAAAAAAAATCCAAAAGCAGTAGAAAGATTCTCCTTCCTGAACCACTGAAAGTATTTCAATCACATTCCTAAATTTTCCTTATATGCTCCCCAAGTATTTCAGGTTGAAAAGGACCTCAGGAGATCTTTGGTTCAGCTTCCTGATCAAAGAAGGTCTGATCAAGTCCTTATAGAGTAGGGTCTTGAAAACTGCTAAAGACAGCTAAGACAGCTGTACAAACTCCTGGGGAGATTGTGCCAGTGCTTAGTTATCCTCAAGGGTGGTTTGGATTGTCTTTTTTTTTTTCCTTTTTTTTTTTTTTTCTGTGTTTTTAGTTCAAATAGTTATGTTTCATGAGCAAATTAAAAACTGTAAAAATGAGCCATGGTAATCATTAGGGTGATTCTGCTGCACCATTCTTATGACTTGATATATAATTTCATATTTTCTCATGTAATATGATTTATTTAACTTGGTTGACTTAGTATAGCACTGTTTCTCAGCAGGGGCTCATTCACAGGAGGTGTGCAGTATTAAAGATGTCTTTTTTTGTGTGCTGACAAAATTCATCTCAAAAGTCAGACCAGATATTAATAATATGATTTTATCAGTAGATTAATATGAGGCATGTGTTTGGTGGGGGACTGAATGTTAGTGGGGAAGCTGCAAGAAAGTTTTGTATTTAATGGTTTCCAGTAATTTCACCCTACACTGATATTTGACAGTTCCTTGAAATTTGTTATCATGTTACCATTTGTTACCATTAAATCCATGGCCCCGTCTGCAAATCTCCTTCAAGACATGCATCTCTGGTACCAGCTCTTTACCATGTAAAACATGAGACACAAGCCTTTGAACATCCCCATGTTTGGCAATGCTTTTCTATAGGAAAACATGTTTAATATATATGGATAAAAAACCTTAATGTCAACAGTCAATACTTATAAAATCTTCCAGTGAGGGAACAGATGTTGGCCTGTCTTGTAGCATCATCATAAATGTTACTCTGGATAACATTTGATGTTTCTGCTCATGAAATATTTGCCCAGTTGATCCACATGCCAGTCTCTTCAGTCCTCTTTTAGAAAGTGATATAAGTATCATACAAAAAAGTTTAGTTTAATTTATCTCACAGCAAACAGCACCTGCTATACATCAAGTGGAGAATATTTTGCAGATCTTAGTATGCTCAATATTCTTATGTATTCACAGCAAAGCATGAAAATTATCTGCATATTTTTATATATTTTGTTACCTCAGTCTCTTCTAAATTCTATTTGTCTTCTGGACACTCATTGCTAAATTTATAATGAATCATTGCAGTAGGTGTTAGTCAGCTGACTTAAAGAGACTGTGAGTGATAGAGGAAATAAAATTAATTTATGAGATCTTCCCTTTTGGACCTGACAAAAAGCTCTTGCTTTCCAAGTATGTTTCAAAGGACATTGAGGTGATGGACTTCGTCCAGAGAAGGGCAACGAAGCTGGCGAAGGGTCTGGAAAACTTGTCCTGTAAGAAGAGGCTGAAGCAACTGGGGTTGTTTAGTTTGGAGAAAAGGAGGCTTCTGAGGGATTTCACTGTTCTCTACAACTACCTAAAAGGGATCTTATTGTTCTCTAGAACTGCCTAAAAGGAGTTTGTTGGTGTCTTCTGCCATATCTTAAATGAAACCACAAGAGGAAATGGTCTCAAATTGTGTCAAGGGAGGCTCAGATTAGATATTAGAATTTTTATTTTTCTTTGGAAGAGTGATCAGGCACTGGAATGGGTGTCCAGGGAGGTGGTGGAATATTGTCTCTGGAAGTGTTCAAGAGGTATCTGGATGTGGCACTGGGGATATGATTTGGAGGTGATAATGGTAGTACTAAGTTGAAGAGTGGACTGGATGATTTTCAATAGCTCTTCCAACTATGATGATTCAGAGATTATAACACAGTCATGGCCAATGAACTGGCAGTACAGCACCTGTATGTTTTTCTCTCTCACTGAAGGAAGGTGATGCCTATGAAGTCCCATCTTCCCAGTTTGCTCTCCTCAATTCACTGTTTATAATTTTTGGGCCTGAAGCTGCAATGGTGTCCTTGGTTCTCAGGCTGGAAAAGGATTGTTTTATCTAACTAAACTGTGAAGAAAACTTGGTAACACATTACATGAAATTCAGAGCTATATACCAATACAGTACAGAATCTGGAAAATATGAAAGCTAAAACTTAAGGCATCAAAGGCACCTTCTTCTTTGCTGAGTATGCTGGAGAGGCTCATATGAGATGACCACAGAATGTGGACCCTACACAAATATTTTCCTTTGCTTTGGCTCATGGCTGCAGTAAATGAAACAAAACTCTGTTAGCTTGGCAGTTTCACACACCAGAAATTTACAGTCACCACTAGGGATCATCCTGCACAGCCACAATGAGTTCAAGCACAGGGTCTGGGTAACTGGAAACACATTGTGTATGGGATATAAATACATGCATGTGTTACTCCACCGGGCTGGTATGTGGTCAGGAGCATGTGCTGCTCTTGAATAGATTTAAAGAGTTGTTGGCCACAATACACAGAGTGGTCTAAAAAGTGACAGCAAACAATGAAAAATGCAATTTATTCTTCTGTAGTGCCTAATAGTTGCAAAGAGCTAATTGTTCTTCAAATGCTTATTTAGGGAGAGGAAGAAGGGTGGTGATGATATTTTAGAGGCTTGGAAAACTTAATTAGGAATGTGCATCTGAGGAATATGTACTTCTTTAGCTTGAGTCTTAAAATTATTTGTATTCCAGTGTTTACATGAGATTTCTGTTGTCAGCTATTCTAACTATGTTAAATTTGAATCTATGTGGCATCAGAGGTTCATTTTATAATTCCCTGCTGGAAAATTTAAAACACTAGTTAACTAAAATTCTGATAATTTCAGAGTATTGTAAGGCTGTTTTTATTTTTATTTTGTTTTTTTGAGACACTGAATAAATAATCCCTAAATAAAGAAGAAAAAAAAAGTGTCTATCCATCTGTTTTTGTAAAAGTCTCTGGTATTATACTGCAAATGTTTAAAGGGCTAAGAACCTGAGTGGAAAATTTTTAGTGTTGTGTAGTTTATTGTATTTATGTTTGATACATGTTTCTGGATTCATTGAAATATCCAGCTAAGGTTCTAACCTCATGGAAATCCTGGTAAAATATGAGAAGGCAACCCTCTGGTTTTGTCAGAGCTGGGGAACCCCAGGTCCCATAAAGAGGATGAAACCCCTGCCTTCTTAATGCTCAAAAGCAAGAAGGAAGGGTGAACGGAGCTCCTGTCCCTCACAAATGCAAAAAGATCCTTCTGGAGAAAGGCATCTGGTGCTGGCTCACAACTCTTGCTAAATTCAACAGCAGTCTAGCTCCAATGCTGGGAAGAACCTTCAGCAAGTCCTTTCCTATTCCAGGCCCTAAAAATACATATCACTGTTCTTGATAATAATAACATGTAATTCCGGAAATAAGAACATAAAGATAGAAGTTTCATTCAAGTAGTCAGGAAAAAAAACGAAGCTGGAATACTGGTGTAGACATAAAGAGGGGATTGTACGCTCTGTGAGTTGATGTGAAAGATATCCTTAACACCTACTGCCATAGACAGAGTGATACTAAGGATCATTCCTGCCTGGGAATCTCAAATCTGACAATTCACCTATAAGACACAGCTAGCAGGCCATGTGCAGGAGGGGAGGTGTCCTGCCCCTTCCCAAACATGCAGGGCTCTCACAAGCCAGGAACCATTTTGTCCTGAATTATAGAATCTAGCGGTGGTGATCATCTGGCAGAATGGCTCAGTGCCAGCCACTTTAACATTCAAATAGGCAAGCTGAGTTTGTAACTGGAAGAATTTATTTCTCAGGGGCTCAGTAATGGCCTCCTATAAATGTGAATCTCGATCTAGGCTTGTGTCAAATTTAAGAGCAGACAAGTAACCTGGGGAGTTAGAATCAGCCATTACACAGCTGCAGGTAGTGCCCTGACAACAGAAATTGGTGTGTTTTGATTAGATTTGCCTAATAGCTTACCTAGCGTGCTCCTGAAGAGATTGGATGGTCTTTTAAATGGAAAAATGGTCTTCTTTTTTTTTTTTTTGACTGTGCATGATAGGGTTTTCCTAACCTCTACATTGTGTTGAAGAGAAATGAAAAGAGTTTGTTATTTTCAGGACCTTGTTGGTTCAGGTGCTACTCTCTTTATGAGAAAAAACAAAAGAAAGAAGGAAGGAAAAAAGAGATGAATGAGAATGACATTACAAAAAATTATATCTTTTTTACATTTTAGAAAAGATTACTAAAGATATTTTGCAATAATAAAGAATGATAATGATTAGAAAAATCACAAATATATTTTCAAATTTACTGTAGAAATTTTATTTTTTGCTTTCACATCAAGGATACATGGCTAGTTTTTTCTGAACTTTAAAATTAAAACAAAGAGTTGATTGAGATATTATTTTCTATTTCACATCATCTCATGCGTTATTCTGACTCTTACTAAGATTCTTTCAGATTGTGAAAAAAAATTGATAAAATATCTATTTTGAGTCACTTTGACAGGATGGAAATGGTGATTCATTAGGACCTTTACCTGTCTGTTTTATCTGTCCTTTCTCACTGGAAAAGTAAAATTGAGGAAGTTTGTGTCTAAAGAGTTGCAAATTATGAATTTAATATTAATTAGTCTCCCTTTTTTTTTGAACTTCTTGTCTTCCTACAATCAAAGCTCAATCAGAAACATTAGAGATACTTAACATATTTCTGCACATATTCAGTGTGATATTTGTTCATATCTTTGAGTGTGACCTAGAACAGATTATTCAGGGAGGTTGTGGAGTCTCTATCACTGGCAATATTCAGACTCTGTCTGGACTTGGCCCTGAACAACCAGCTCTAGATGAAACTGCTTGAACAGGTGACGCTGGACCAGGTGACCACCAGAGGTGCCTTCCAACCTCAATAGTAGCTGATCAAATAAGACAATATAAAAAATGGAAACACAAAATTTAGTCTGTTTTGGGAAAGGAGAAATAATTTACCATGCTCTAATTTAGGAAAAGTCTATGCTTACTGGTATCCTACTGTGATCCACCCTCATACATCATTGTGACTCCACTGAAAGGAGCTGAATTAAAATGGAGAAAAACTGATACAATGCACTGATAAATAAGGCCTGTGTGTTTATAAGACGAAATTTATTCATGACTTATGCCTTTCATAATTGATCATTACTCAGAAAAAATATCACACTGAAAATATTGTGGAGGGAATAGATTCTCTGACTTCAACTATGTTGGATTTTCTCTGTAACTAATAGATTTGAACTCTATCAGCTTCTTCCTCATTCCCCATTTATTACTTTTTAGTTGCATTTGCCAATTCTGCAGTGCTGTCTATTAGGGAACTCTTATTTTTAGAGTAGTACTCTTACTGTATCCTACAGTACCTAAAACATCTCTGAAAGATTTATTATTTTCCATGGATCTACAGATAATTTAGCAGAATTATTTTTCTTTTGATTGTGGATGTATATTATGCAGTTCTGAGTTTCATCTGTTCAGACTGGTGTTTCCTACAGTAGATGAGTAAAGGTGTCATATTATTTCACAGTTGTGTGCTGTTTTAATACTGAACATTTCCATGAGATACACTAGGGGGAAGAGACATGATTTTAAATAACAGAAATGTCTAAAAGCCCAAATAAGTGCTTAAGGGTATTACTGCTTTTATAGATATAAGGAAGTAGAAAAGCTGCAAATTATATTGAAAAGTTTTAATCACTTCAAGGAAAGCTCCAATATTTATGAATATCAGAATACTTTCCAAAAATACTTAAGGTAGAATAACAGCTACAAGGAAATTTGAAACTTGTTTTTTTTTCTGTGTGTCTTGACATTTTGTCAATTCTTTTCACCTGCTTTCCTATTAATCATTTTAACATACCTCAATAGAAAAGCAGGCTTTTATTCTTATGAATTCTGTCTTGAAAATATGTATATTGCTCCCTCATTAATTTCCATTTTAGTAAAAGAGTATGTTCACATATACAATAAAAGCATCAATTTAATTAATTTTTAATCTTCTGAAAATTAATTATCCTTCACTCTCTGGAACTTCTGTCTCTATGAATGAATGAGCAAATTATATTTCATGTAAGTTATTACAGGACACTTTATTTTGGCTGATCCAACCATCCAGCACAGTCTTTTGGCAGAAAGAGAAGATTTTTTTCAGAGCTGAAGATAAAACATGTGTCAACCCTGCAAGCCTTAGGAAGGGTTATTAAGTACTAAGTCCAAGGGTCTCTGACCCCTTGAAAGCTTGAACCTGAGTGGCAAATATGGTCTTACAAGTTAAATAAAGGGTGAAGGAAATTGATATCTGTACAGCAGCTTTATAACAAACCCCTCAGGAGAAAAGGACACTATTTATTTTGATGTATTAGATTAATTTTGATAGGAATCAGCAAAACTGTGTAACACTGAGATTTCCTAATCTTTGATTTCCTAATCTTAATTTAGGGTTTTTTCCAAAGAAATGGGGGATGATGCAACAAGAAAAATAATATTTTTGATATTAAAGCCTATTATTTAATTTTATTAGAATGTAAGCTAAAGTATTTAGGAGTATTTATCTATCATCATACAAAAATTAGTGGTGAAACAGCAGATTTATCCATTGTAGCAACAGGCACACAGCAGTTATCTCCAATCATAAGTGATGCCCCTTTCAGTAATCAGTGTCAGACTTAGCTGAATCAAGATAATGTGAGGATAGTTACTGAACATTTCTCCTGAGAATGTGCATTCTCACACCAAGCTTTTAAAGCAGGTGATGATGCTGATCTGCTGCTGTCATTGAGTGGTAAGAAAGTTCACTGTTAAGTTTTAATCTCTAAGGTTCTAAATATTTGGCTTTTTGCTGCCAGTAGAGGGGAAATAAGGCAGCAGAGCCTGTCCTCTCTTTGCACCAGTTGTGTGAGTGGTTTCTGAAACCTGGGCTTCTGGGTTTTTCTGAGTGTGGCAAAGCTTTCTGGAAGGCAGGACTAGCTGTACACTGTTCCTGGACCACAGAACAAATATATACAAATATGTACAAAATATATTTTGTGTAAAAAATGCTCAGGTGATGTATCTCCCAAGATCATCTCTTGGAAAGTAAGGTTGCAGATCTCTTTCTATCTGCTATAGCTGAAATAAATTGATTTAAAAAAAACAACAAGCCAAAACAAAAAAAAAGAAACAAACCCAAAAAACAGACATCAGAAGTAAGAGAAGAAGTTATTAACTTTCTAACTGAAGTGTTAAAAAGGACTCAAAAACCTTACTTTGCCTTTTGCTTCTAGATATGTGTGAGTATGGTTTGTTTATATAGAGGAAGACTAAAATATTTTGAACTACCAGAGAAGAGAGGCTGAAGATGAATCAGTTACTTCAGCCCATACCTGCAGGAATCATTTTAGTGGAGAGCAGTCAGCACTCAGATCACCATTGCTTTGCCTAATACAAAGTATGGGCAACATTGAGATGTCAGGTCTCTGAAACTCAGATCTACTGAATAAATTTTCAGTTATAGGAAATTTGAGGAAAAAACTGGAAGTTATTTCTGCTCTCTTATGTTATCCTGGAACAATTTTCACATGATGCTTGGTAAATAATTTAGTTCAATACAGTTTTTCCAGAATTTTCTATTTAGGAGATAACTCAAAATTGCTCCAGAGAAGGAAGTTGCATCCATTTTTTTAATTTACTGGATAATGCTTTAATGGGCATGTGAGATAGGTTTCATTTTCTCATTTACCTGAAGGAGTCCAAGCTCACTTTTTTCATCTGACATTTTCGGCCATCACAGGACTCAGAGCCCTATGTGTAACAGCTGTAAAATTGCAGACAATTTTAGCAGATCCATTTGATCCTGCCCCATATAATTTGTCTAATCAAGTGATAATCTAGACTAATTCATAATTGTAAACAAATACAATTACAACAGTGTAATCCAGTGTGGAAAAAATAAACAAAAAGAGGAACGTGACATATAAAATATTTTCTGAGCACCTAAATTTCACATAGAATTCTGCAGGAGTTAGAGAAAACTGCCTTTGGTAATCAGATCACAAAACTGCAGGCAGAAGACATCTAAATTGCAGTGTGCAGCTGTGTACTTCATTTATTATCTGAGAGGGAGATGAGAATCCCCAACATACCAAGGACTGTAATCACCATGATCATTATTAATCTTTACTCACCAGCTGCACACAAGCAGACACACACACACACACATACACAAACACACATACAAAACTTTGCTTTTGGCACCTGGTTAAGCCCTCATGTTGATTCAGGAATTGGAGAGAAGGCTTATAAGCAAATAAATAGAATAATTTCAGTTCTTCTAAATATGGAGCATATTGATTTACCTTAAGATGAAAAGCAGACTTAATAGGGGGTTATTTTTATACAGTGGAAAATTTACTGGATGTTCTATCATACAGCAGGTATGAGATAAATTGCATATTTATTTATTATATTATTTTTATATTTTAAAATATACCTGCTTCAAGGTCAAAGTAAAATTCTCAGTGAAATATTATTAACTGCAGGGAAATTATTTTTAGAAAATTTTAAGATTGGTCCAGAAAGGAAAGTTATGAGGTCTGTACAGAACAGCTACAAGATGGTAAGAAGTTAATGTGCATTTGCTACCAAGTAAAAAGCAAATTCAATCTGTAAAACTACTTAAGTATAAGCAACTCCAAATTTTATTTTGATATATCCAAGCAGGAAAGAAAGTTTCTACTAATGTACAGAAATTCATCCTTTTCTGTGTAGGTAATTGGAAGGTTAAAAAACCCCTAAAATCCTGCATAGAAAAAATGATATTGAAAGTTTACCTGCCCTTAGCTTCTTGACACATGTCTACACAATCTGTGCATTGTCTGGTGAAATGTACAAATTAAAAGGAACTCATAATTAGCATATGAAAGAAAATTCAAATCTTCCCTTTTTTCCTCCCTTAAATGTAATAAACCAGCAAGCACTTATGGAAGAACCTTAGTTATTTTTTTCATTTAGAATTTTTATTGATCTGTGGAAAGAGGAGGCAATGATTTTTCTCTCTATGACAGCAAGTCCTTCCTTCCAAGGACACCAAACCTGGATGCTGAACTTAACTGTCTGAACCAGTGATTTTATTTAGTGAAAAGGAAGTCTGGTGCAAAATTACCTCTGGAGTACAATGTGAATACTCTGAGCAATATAGTCAATAGCAACAGACAAAAGTGGAACAGCTGCTGAGATTTTGTTCAGCAGTCATGCATTTTAGGTAGTTTAGTAGGGATTTATGCATTTGTAGTGACAAAAAGATTCTATTGATTTAAACTACTCAAATACCTGTGGAAATCAGGAAGATCCTGACCTATGCAGCTAAAACTTTTGGCTATTCAGGGATCTCTGACTGATTCATCTCTGTTTATTTCTTGCAAAAGTAGAGGGGTTTACCTGTAAAATGGGGTACACAGAAGAGGAAATTCCATTTTCTAGTATTATGTTGCCTACCTGAATGAAACATAGGTGCCTGAGCTGGAACTCCACCAATACAAAAGAAAAAGAAAATGAAATGGAATTGCAGCCTGAACCTCTTTGATAACACATTCAGTGACTTTGGGATGCAGAAGCACAGTCTTGGAAATGCAACATTTGATTTAAGTGTCCTCTGCAAGGTTTACCAGGCCCATGGCTGAGCCAGCACTCCTTTGATTATGTGGCTGTTCAGTAATGTGTCATGACTGGGGAGGAGGCACTGAGGTGATGATGAGTGGGTTTGGTGAAAGAGAATAAGATGGGGAGTTGATTCATGCATGGAACTATGGTATTGCTCTAGTTAGTATTTTTTATTACTATTACATATTTTTATTATTACTACCTTTTGTGATATAAGAGAGCTCTGCTTTGGTTCGTTCTGCTATGATTACTTCTCACCTTTGGATGACTTTCACTGGCCCCTTGCTCTGCTCCAGCTCTAGGAGTTATTTCTATTTGTGGGCCTCCACTGTTTTGCTGTGGTTAGCTTTTTGTTCTCTCTGAACACTAGCAATCCTGACTGTGTTATCTCGATTTCCTCTAAATTTATGACAAATTTCATCATCTTAGAAAGCCAGGGGACATTTTCATATTGCACAGAGTGGAAGGAACAGTCTGCTTCTCTATTGACTATAACACAGTTTGATTTGAGGGCAGGATAAAAGTGACATCGTTGGTATACTTTATTTACATCAGTGTGGAAAGCATAGATTCTAACCAAATTCATGGTGTGATTCTTCCAATGAATAGCCAAGACACTGACAGAAAATGAGATTAAAATCCTCCTTGAGAAGTGTTCAGATATTTTCATTAAGGCATTTTGGGTGGTAAATGTCGCTGGATTTTAGCCACAATTTGGTATGTTTGCAAGAATATGCTCCTTCCACTGACTAGGATTTTACCTCCATAATGGAATATCCTGGCCAAAATGAGAGAGAACATCCCACAGCTTAAAGCATAGAATAACCAATAGCTTAGTGGTGATAGTCTTCCAAAATGCAAGTGACCTAAATTCTTGCTGGATACTGACTTGAAAAGTAGCCTCACCACCCTAATCAGTGTCCTGTAAGATGTTCAGGTATATGTACACAAAGAAGAGAAAAGATACCCACCTTTTCTCAATCTAATGGGAGTTCAAAGGGGCAGACAATGCACCTTTAGTGCAGTGTCCCAGCTCTTTCCTTCTTACTATCATGCTCCTTGCCAAAGTCACATGGCAACATCCTTGGTGAGAAATGTATCTTCTATACCTGAAAATTTATGACTCCATTTGCAATGAAACATCTGCAATTTAGTGGTAGAGCATTCTGTATATTCTTGGAAGCCAAACTACCTGTGTGGTGACAGACATTCAAGGAATTTGCCATTGAAAAATGATTTTGCAGTGCCTAGAAGTATGATATGAGAGTTTATGTGTCAGAATACTTAGAGTCAGTTTTATCACTTCAAACATATAAGGGGAAAATATTTTCATATATTATACATAAGAAAGTAAAATATTTATGAAACATATTCTTCTATCATTAAATCTTTATATACTGCTGTTTTCTATTTTAAGGCTGAATAAGCATAATTTGCCTTTTAAAAAACAGGTTCTCTTGTTGCTTCTTCTTGGACTGTGTCACATCCCACAGTGAAACAACATTTAGATAATTTTCTCTCTTCTCTTCCTAAATTTCTTGAAACATGTTTCTATTTTGTATCCTAATTAGCAAATTCCTTTGCATGTGTTCCCCATTTAAAAGAATAAAAAGGTTTATTTTGAAACAGACATTACAGGGAGTCTACTATGAAGTCTAAACACACCAGAAAACTGATTTGAGGATAGATTGCCAAGAATCCTCAAAACCTGCTTTGTTATTATTAGGGAAAACACAAAAAGACTGTATTTGTTTTTTGCCTTTCACTGTTCAAACTACACAGAACCAGGGTAGTATTCAGCCTTTCAACCTTGTAAGTAGAATAAAGAGAAAAAAAAAGCATCACAGAAAACATCTTTGCTGGCCACTCTCAAAATTCATCCTCTTCCTATGACTGTAATAACCAAACATTCCTGTCCTATAGCCTCTCTCTTCCAGACCTTCAAGCAGTTTTGTGTTGTAAAATCTGGACCTTCATTATTTACCCAAGGGGTGTATTTTTTGAGGTACTGCATTTTCTTTTCAGCAGGTTCATTATTTAGCATCACAGAGATCAATTCTGGATGAAAACAGCAGGCTATCTCTCCATGGTTAACAAAATAATTCAGGGATTATACAGTGCCCTGTCATCACAGCACAGCACAGGTCATTTCCACCATTTATCACCACTAAAGGCAGGCACCTCAGCAGCAGAACCACCAGTGTTCTCATTTGTTTTGGTAGTAGGTATCACCTTTGACTGTGCAGCCAAATTTCAAACTATCATTAAAAAATCATTACAACCCCAAATGGGACATTGTGAACCTAAGCTTCATCCAGAGTAGTTTTCCTGAGCTCTCACAAAGATGAGAGCAGCAATATCAGTAATGTAAATAAACTGCTGTGCCATGCCATCGACATTTTTATTGTGGGTTTCTTCAACCTGGTGCTTCTTTTCAGCCTCTCTGTGAGCACAAAGAGAACTCCTTTTTACACATTAAGAGACTGGGGAGACTGTGTAAAGCTGCACCAAAGGTGCTCCTTTATGCAGGTCATTGTTGGTGCCATGCTATTCATTCTCCATAAGTCAGTTCATTTTGAGATGCCTTGATGCCCTGAACCTTAGTGCTCCTTTTGAGAACTCTAGTACCTGAAAAATCCATGCGCCAGTCTTTCCCTGTTTTAAACCGTTTACGTTGCTTTTTATTGAAGCTGCACAGTGAATTATACAGCAGATTTCTGTTTGTGTAAATGCTTTATATCGCTCTTGAATTGCATACACACTTAACTAAAAATAGTTAACTTTAAACAGACTAAACCTGATTTAATGGATCAGCCAGTAAGATATGTTATTGACATCACAAACTTCTGTGGAAGGTGCATTATGTATTTTGCAGGAAGTAAAAAATTTTCTTCTTTGAGTCTGAAGCTTTTCATTTCCTGACCAGACACAGTTCTTAGCTTCTTTTCAGCCAACTTCTTCTAAATGGCCCAATGTCAACCAGAGGGAAAAGATAATGGTCTTTACAGAATACCTGAGATTTATATGTGTGTATCAAGCAGACAATGCTATTAAATGCATCAATGTGTTTCTTACTCAAAGCACACAGAGCAGCATCACCTACAGAAATGGTTTCATCACACTTGCTTAGCAAAGTCTAACTCCTTTCTTAGGAAAGTATGTTCACAGGATTGCAGTAAGAAACCTAAAATTTACATCACATTTCATGCCAGGTAGAGGCCCTACCCATATCATCCTAAAGAATTGATGCAGTTTGTCTGTCTGTCAGTGTACTTGCTTGAAGAGGGAAAGTTCTGCAGAGCCTTTTTATAAATTAAAGATTTTAGTTTTCCCCAAAAAATAAAATACCCAATTACACACCATGAATAACAATTTCTTTGGGGAAGATCTAGCTGCATGGAAACTACAGCTTCTTATAGCTGTGAACCCAGCCTTATGAATTTTATGTTCAAATTCGAAATCAAAGGTCATGTAAAGGTTTTAGCTGGGGAATGCCTACTCATTGAATTCTATGAGCACCTTGTCTCTCTATGAGAGACAAAAGCATTACCAGGACATACAATAGGCCAGACCCCGGTGCTTACAGCATTATCTACATCATCTGAGCACATATATGTGATGGAACAGGGCCATGCCTCCATAGGACTGATCCCTACAGATGACAAACAAATTTACAGCTTTTGCTGGCATGTAAGATCACTCCTCCCATGGCTAATATAATCCTGCAGTGTGGCATAGAAGTTTTTTATGAAGAGTGGGTTTTCTATTCTTTCTCATTATGCACTGTTCCTCAAGGAGACTGTAGGGAATGTACCTCCCATTCCTCTCTGGTCCCTCTGCAGGATGGTCCCCTGGTGCTTGTTCCCACTCACCTCATAGAACGAGAGCACTCAGCACAATGGGGTGATGAAATGGGCTCCTGGAAATGGCACTGCACTTTCCAGATTTGGAAAAAGTGTCACTAATCTTCTTGGAAAGTTCTGTCTTTTTATCCATTCTCTGTGTAGGATTTGATGAAATTCTTGTGTGTTTTCAGCTATAACTATTTCCTCTTACTTTTGACTTCGAAAGTGTCTGCAAAACTTTCTTGTTGGAGTGTGAAAACAGAGGCCTCTCTGAGTCTCTCAGAGAGAGAGCACAATGCAAGAATTAAATTAAAAACCTTTAGAGAAATTAAAGTACATTAAGCCACACAGACATGAAATAGAGGTGTAAGCTTTAGTTTTAAGCAAGTAGAAATACTATTAAGGTGCATAGATAATGAAGTAGAAGTATAAATCTTAGTTTTAAGTAAATAAAAATATGTTTTAAGTGCCTTAAAGAGAAAAAGCCTTACAATCTAGTGTAAAAAAACAGGTTTCGAAAACAAGCTTCAGTGAGAGCTCAAAAACATAGTTCTAGTCATAATAAAATTTAATAAGAATATTGCTTACATTCTTCAGATGGAACATATAGGCTATATGCACAAATGATACATAAATGTTAGTATTATAGAACCAGAATTCGAACATGTTTAGAAGAAATTCTTCAGATTTGTGGGGTTAGCTCACTGGGTAATTTGTAAATAAAAATCTGTGTATTGGAGTGAGAGCTCTCTCGCTCTCTTCCTTCACCATCATCATCATCATCACTACCACCACATGAAAGAAGAAGAGGAAGAAAAAGAAGGAAAGAACAGAAGAAGAAAGGCCAGGGAGCATCTGCCTCTCGAGACTCTGTACCAGGCCACAGCTTCTACCTCTTGCACCAGAGAGCTGCTTCTGCTTTAATTGGGACTTTATGCTAATTCAGCTTTAACATTTGGACTCTTTGTCTTTTGAGACTGATGGGCCTGTACAATAAACAACTTTACAGCAACCAACAACTGCTCCACTCTTTTGAAGATATAAACCCATAGCAACCCCGACACTTTCTGTCTCCTTAGTCAAAAACAGCACAGGAAAATACTCAGAGAGAGAAGAGGATTAGAAGCAGAAATGAAATAAATATTGTTTCATTCCATTGAAGGTGGTAGCATATTAAACACGGGAGAAACAAGTCTTGTTATCTAGAAGTCTGAAAAAAAGTTATATAAAAAGCAAGTTACCTTTTTCATGAGAAAAAATAAGTGTTTTCTTGCTTGATGTGTTCCGTTTGTACCAAATGCTGAGAGAGAATTAAAAAGAGAGAAGGTATTTACAATTCTGATGGAGGAGTAGGTGTTGCAAACATTATGTGTGATTGCAAGCATGATGTGGTCTAGGCTGCTAGAGGCTGACATACTGTGCAGAGAAGTGGCAGAGCACTGCTCACCAAGCTCTGCAAGGCTCAGCTCTGCTTCTCACTGGCACTGATTAACCTCTGGGATGTGCTCTGGGCTCTGTGTTCTGCCTGGGGAGAACACAGTTATCCTGCTTGATGAATATGATTAATATTTCCATCCTATTTTGCAAGGTGGGGAGGAGAAAAGGATGAGAATGGATATGTTGTATTTTCATCTTATTCAGAAAAAAAGATCAAGGAGGAAAGGTTCTGCTGTGGGTAAAATGTATCTACAATGCAGCAGGTTTGCTGAGGAACCTAAAGTGAGATCAGATGCTTCTAATGTAATTGAAAAAAAGACAGAAACTCTTTCTTATTATGTTACTTGTGTCACTCATGGCACTGCAGCAATAGCAAAAAACACAGGAACTGCATGGAGCCTCCAGTCCCAGCCTCTGCCAGATAAAATGTGTTCATTTATCTGAGGGCAGGATAAGCTCTAGGAAAAAAAATCTACTTTATTTAAATAGAGAGCTCATGTTTTTTTACTGGTTTCTATAATCCTTGAAAGCAATATTGCCTAACTTCTGGAGTCATCTGAAAGTCTGCATGATATTACTCTAAAAATATATATATATATATCAAGAGCTTCCCATCAGCTTTTACCTCAGATGATCACAGGAATAAAATATTGTGTTAGATCTATTCTCTTGAAAATACATACACTCAAAATGGTGGGCTCGAGGAACTCACATAAATAATTTTCAATGTTACTTCAGTGGTCGAATCCAAGCATAGCTGCAAGAGGAGCCACCTGAGAGAGAATGCTTCAGATTTGATTTACAATTCATCTCAAATCCCAGAAAAAACATCTATAACTGCTTTTACCAGTGCTTGTCTTCCTCCAATGCTCTAGTACTCTTGGCACAAATGTTTGATAAATATTTTAGCAAAAGTTCACATTTATCAGATATGCATTTATTTCAGGGATATTATTGTTTTAAAATGTCTACTTTGCATAAAGGTTTTATGAGTTACTAAGGTAAATATTTTTTTGTTCATTTTGGTTTTAATTTAAGGAATATTTTTAAGTAAATTAAACTGATCCTTTCTGTAACTGTACAGACGTCACTGTAGTCACATTAGGGACATATTAAAGCTGTTTGTCTCATCAAGCATCAGGGAAACATGCTTAGAAAATGCTTGGAATTCAATGTCTTTTGATGCCGTCTGAATATAAAACATAAATTCCTGCAAAAATTGCCTTGTTTGGCAGTGTTCAGAATTTCATTTCAGTAGATAATATGGAACTAAGAACTTAAAAAGATGGCAACAAAGGCAGAAATATTATATATAAAAACTAATGAATTAATAATTTTGAAAACAGACTTTGTGAGTTACTGTAATTTTGAGGAATTTTTCTTCCTTTTCTCCATTTTGACCCCAAAGTATAGTATTTAGATTTTAAAAGAAGCTTTAAAAAGACAATAAACACAAAATTAATCAAAAGTGGCTGTTTTTGAATATCAGGGAACATTTTTGCACCGTGTGGGTGACAGAGGACTGACACAAGTTTCCCAGGGTTGTGTCCGTCCTTGAGGATATTCAAAAGCTGTCTGGGCAGGATCTGGAACAACTGGCTCTAGGAGACCCTTCTTGAGCAGGGTAGTTAAGATCAGATGATCCCCAGAGACACAATCCCATCTCAACCATGCTGTGATTCTGTGATTGAAGCCAAAAATGATCCGAAAGGAGGGACCTTTGCACAAATCTCTATTGCCTTAATGTTTGCTTTCCAAGAAAAGGAAAGTAAAAAGGGCTTTGCTACATAGCTGTGCTTTAACATTGGATTACAAGGTCAAAACTAATTGGAAAGGAATAATCAATTATTCCTTGAATCTGCATTTTTTTCTTTTTTTGGAGAACATGAGCCCATTAGAATCATAGCTCCCTTAATATTTAGTATTAACTATTCTGCCTTTGATTTTGTACAGCAAATTTATACTGAGACACATTATTTAGACACTTTCATTAACCATTGAGACTTGTTTCAGAACTGGCAATAGAAAGCATGTTTCTTGAAATCAGCTTTGAAACCTGACAGTACAGGAAATAAACCCTACAGTCCCTTACTTTAAAATACTGTCTCAAAATCAGCTTATGCATCTCTGCATTTCCTGCTCAACAGTTTTGATCAAAAGACACAGCAAAAAAAGATTTCTTTAATTCTCTCATTATCTCACACATTTCTTCTATGATGCTGCATATGAACTGCATATATTTAAGAAAACAAGATTCATTTTCCCCAAAAGTGACAATTTTTTTTTATTTTCAAAATGCAAATTTATCCTGAAACTCTTTACACATGGTCAATTTTTTCTCTACTTTTCCCTCTGCTCTTCTCTGCTTGCTGAGGCTGCAAGGTCTCATGTTCTGCTCTGCCTTTGATGAATTGGAGACCTGAAGTTATCTCTGGTGATGAGAAAAGGAAAGCTCTATTTCAATAGCTTTTTCATTGACGATATTTCAACAGCAGGTGCAATTGTAAACAAATAGAATTAGCAGAATAGGAAATTTTCCTAACATACAAAAATCTTCTGAAAAATGAGCATATCTGCAATTGTTCTAGAAAAACACTTTTAACTGCATAGGAACTTGCTAACACATTCTTGCACTTGTGGAGAAGAATTCAGTTGTTGAACCATACTGTTACCACTGCCTGCACTCCTGTCTTGTAAACATTTAGGAAATGGAGTCCTTGTTTTCTTGGTTAACTGCAAACACAGCCAGCCCAGGAACAGCTGAGTCTTCCCCTTCATACTTGGTGTATTTTCTGTCTGTCCAAGAGCCCAGGAGAATTTCACAGATAATATTGCAGAGTAACCAATTTGGCACTCCAAGTCTGTTCACTTGAACACTGGTCACATTAGAACTCTAATGATCACAAATGCACTAACAGGGTGGTATTGACACAAAAAGTCTGGCCACATTTGCAGTCCCAGATGCACAAATAGCATGAGTTACCCTATAAGCCTGGGCACATTAATTAAGATTCCAGATTCACAAATACTGCAATTTATTGATTGGTGTGACAGGATTAGGTTCAGAAACTTCCATTGATGAATTCACTGATATCAGAAATCATAAGCAATAATACTGCAGAATAAATTATTATCCAATAGGCATTCTTGTGGGGGAGGAGATGGGTACATCCTTTTGACCTCCAGAATACAGCAGATTCTTCTCTGACCTTCCTCACCCCTTGAATTCCCCTTGAATTACATTCATATTGTTTTCTTTGAGAGTGGAGAGAAGAGAAATTTTTGTTTGATATGATTTCATCATTAGGTGGAGTTTGAGTGACTTTAGTAATATATGTAAAACTTGTGCAGGTTTTTTGCTTCATTAAAATATCCAGGGAAATAAAAGTTCAAATGTATTTTCAAGCTGATGAAACATGACTCAGCTTTTGGTTGCTGTTTGGGTCATTCCTTTGGCTTAGATCCCATTACCCACAGGGATTTAAACAGAACATGACCACAACCCCTCAGTGCCACTCCATCCTTTGTTTCCTGCCTCTCCCAGGGCAGTACACCAAAAAAAGTCTCTGCTCCTAAAGTTTGCAGACAGTTTTTTTTCTGGTGAACTAGTGCTAACATGGCACTTCTCCTTCCTGAGCTTTGTCTTTCAGTATTTTTCCACAATCTCTCCCACTGAAATGTTCCTATTATCATTTGGCTTTTTTCCAGGAACCTAAAAGTTATTTCAGCCAGATGAGAGAGGAAAACAGAGTACATGATAGCATTGCCATTATAGCTCTTGCTTTTCTATTAAGAAAAACCAATAAAAGCTCTGTTTGTGTCCTGGTTTTTGCTTTATTCCTGTCTCCTCTTATCATTCTATAGTCACAGTTTGCTTCCACTTCAGTGTGGTCTGGATTAAGAAAATGCTTGAGACTCAAAATTTGAAATTTTGGCAGTTGTCCTTCAGAGGAAGAGCACTGGTCCTGTTCAGGGCCAGGAGCTGAATTTGATGATCCTTGTGAGTCCCTTCCAACTCAGCAAATTCTGTGATTCTGTGGTTAAGGGCAAAGACAGCTGTGGCCTCCTGAAGTGCGAAATAAAACATGCATATCATAGGGCAGGAATACAGGTTACTGTATGGATGATGTGATATGTTAAAAACCAGTTATTTAAATGGAGACTTGATTAAATATTTGGTTTCAGTTTGATAGGATGAGCAACAGCAGGTGCACTTTCTCTGGGTTTCTAGACAAGAGAGGCTCAGGGTAGCAAAGCTGAAGCACTTGTTTGGTGTAGTCTTATATTTACAAGGTGCTATGTCCGGGTGTTGGCATACTATGTCCAAACCTAGTGTTTAAATCCTGTCTTTGTAAAAGGAATCTGATTTTCAGCTTCCCAAATCTGAGCTTTGGCTCTTCTCAGATTTTGAAATTTATAATAACCTTTCAGATCAGGAGTCGTCTATGTTTACTTAAATATTCAGTGTAATCAGATAAGGTCTAAGGTCTTTCCTAGGTATTTAAAGCCTTTTACAGATTTTCTTTTCCAAAAAAAGTTTCCTTTTAGGCATATTAAATTTTGGGCATATGAATTTCTTAGATTTACTGTGTTTTTTTCCTGTTTCACCTGTTGCCAAATCACAGCTGATCAATTTTAAAAAAAATGCAAATATGCTGTAAAGTTTTAAGTTATTTATGTTATTTATGTTAGCAGGCAGCTGAAAAGCAGCTTTTATCACATCTGCCTGTCATTTTGCCAAGACACAATGAGAATTTACATTTTACTGGCTGCTAAAAAACCCCCAAAATACCAAACCAAAACCCAGCAACTCCAGAAAAAATAATCCACAAAAGCACTGTAAAAAACAGCACTGGTGGCATTCATTTAAACATCAATGTAATGTAATAGAATGCAGTGTAAACTTCAGATACTGCTCTCACCCTCTTTGGTGACTGTGAAAACATTTGCTAATTGCCTCCACTCCCACGATCCTTCTTCCTTCTGCTGAGACTCTCCATCAGAAGCTGCATAATCGTCAGTCTTTGAAGTCAGTAGCAGTCTGCTAACAGAGCAATTAGTTGAAGCACCATGAGCCAAAGGTGCTAGATGTGTTCCTGTTTTTTGGTGACATATAAACAGCATTTACATGGACTTGCAGAAGATTAATAATATACACGTGGATTTGCTACATTTTTTTATTTTTTCTGATTGAACAAGGTGAATTAATGCCAGCTGTTATTTTTTGAAGAAAGGGTTGTCAGGCTGCAGAAGCTGGTGTGTCAGATCCCAGGATCCTGACCTACACCGTGTCACGTGGCATCAAGAATCCACAACTGAGCAGCTGAAATGACATTCATCTGACTGGATGTAGTCATTTTATACTGGAACCATCTATCTGGACTTCCATTTTTGTCAGTGGGAAGAAATAGATTAAAGTGCTTTATTTAAAGTGCATACGTAGGGGTGCATGGCCATTCTGAGATAGTTTTATGATATTAATCAAAGTGGACATAGTAGTTCTCTTAGTTGGACCTCAAATCAAAATGATCTTGCCTCGGCATCTGGTTATAGGAGCAATATTGAGTATTTCTGGCTAATAGCAAAAAACTTGTTTAAAAGATAATTTCTCATAATTTTTACTGTTACCTGTTGCATTGCAAAATCATAGACACAATTCAACATTTTGGGAAGCCTTGAATATGATTTTTTTTCTTTTTCAAATCCATAAACTTCAAAATCATCTCTACAGAAAGTCTTGCAGCTACAGCATGACTTATCTGACAAGAGTTCTTTTGAGGTTGTTGCATTGATCTGCTGAACGAGCTCGTCAAGGAGCCTTTACAGATACTTCCACAGTATGTGCTTCTCTTTTTAATTTGTTTAGTGAAGAAAAGGGAGATAAATAATAGTATTCAATAAAATAGCACTTGTTTGTATTAAGAATTATCCATTTGAAATTAATGACAAGAACAAAGCATAACCCAAATGACATAATTATGCCCTGATAATCCAGTCCTGTTTTATTATTTAAAAAAATCTTTCAAAGAGAGAGCAGTGTAAAATCATGTTTCCACCTCCATCTGCCTTTCATTTTTTTATCCTGTGTGAAGTTTCAGATTTTTTTCAAAGACCGGAGGCAGATGACAGCGGGCTGAAGAATCACCTTTGTTGCAGAGTAGATGGAAAATGGAGAAAGGAAAAAAAATAGTATGCATATTGCTATTGTGTGATATTCAGTGCAAACAGAGCTCTAGAGTGCTGCCCAAAGACAGCACCTCTTTACTGAAATGATTTACTATATGCACACTCTGAGCCACAGATGTATAGTTAAGTAACAAATCTGCCTTGTAAACGTGTTCTAGTGCATCCACCACAGCTTGGACAATGCAAACTGAATTTGTTTCTGTAGACAGAAATGTTTATTAAAGCACAGCATGTTAAACAGGCTAGAGACATATTAGACTGCATTTTATTGAACACAGAACATTTTCTGTTGTGAATTTTATCTTGAATTTGCAATTTAAAAATCTGGTCAGTGGACATATTAATAATCATGGGAAGTTATTTTATCAGGTTTGGAGAGACATGGTGGTACTGTGTGAACTACTGTGTGATGTAGTTTTAAGGTATTTTTCCTTTTTTTAATCAACAGTATGAAGGTATTCCCTTTCTTCCCCCTCCCCCCTCCCCATTAAAGGTTCTAAATACAATGAAAGTATGAAATAGCAGTACAGATGGGTATATCACTGGAGTTGTAGTATAAATGGACCCTCTGTCCCATGGAGAAGGTGGAGTAGAATGCAAAAGGCCATGGTACTTGGGAAGAGAGAAGTAAGGAACTAGGGAAGAGTCTTGAGAGAAGGGCTTCAGCCAGGTGCATTTGTTCTAGGACTGAAAATTGCACTGAAGTTCATGTCCAGGAAAATAAATTTTGTCCTGAAATTTTATTTTTTATTGCAAAGTTGGAGGTTTTGTTGTTTTTCCTCAAAGCAGGGGAATTGCTCTTCATACGATTTATCTATAGAATAAATGTCGTACTTTATATGAAATTTACCTCAGCATCATTTCAGGACATGAAATTTCCTCATATTATTCAAGCCTAGCAAACAGTTTGATTTAAGAGAGGAGTTAAATCAAGCTTTACTCCATAAATTTATACAAGTATGATTTGTGTTCAGTCAAGTGAGAGAGTATGGCAAGATATTTAAGGCCACCATGACTTGTAGCAATCAGTCTACATAAAACAAAACAGAAATCTCTTGCCTAATCAAAGGTACATGTGCAATCACAGGATAAAGACACCCAAATATGGAAACAACAATCTCTGTGTTAAATTAGGCAGAGACCTCCTCTGTCTCCAGTGTGTTTTGGTAATTATAGTAACCCTACACTGACTTTGTCACATCCCCTCTGAGACATTTGGTATGGCTGTGTGTGTGTGTTATCTGTGCAGCCACAGTTATGTGGAGATCTGAGAAATTTCTAACCTGTGAACAAAAATTACTGGGGGAAGCAGGGGGAGTAAGAAGGCCATGAAAATTCTGGCAAGGACCAATGCAGCAGCTTTCCTTATGGAAAACCTGATGGAGAAAGGGCTGCACTGTAATGCAGCACCCATCCAAACTGCAGCTGCACTCCTGCCCACCAAGGCTTTGCAAAGGGCAGTGGGGAAGACTAAACAGTCCCTGCCCAGTCAGGCTCTTTAAAATAAAACAGTTTAAGTTGTTTTCTAAGGAAATGTATTTTAAGTGAACCAACTTGAACACATACCTGGATTTCTCAAAGATGCTGTTACCTCCATAGGGAGAAACCTGTTTTTCAGATTAATTTCCCATTTTATTAATTCATAAGGAAGAGGAAGGGAGAAGGAAGAGAAAATGTGTGTCTGCATTAGGATGCAGCACAGACCAAAAGGAATGAATGTATTGAGTGAAACAGGTGAGGCAGAGGATCCACTACCAGCACTGTTTTGTGGGCAGAGCTGGTTACTTCAAAATCTTTATTTCATGAAGATTTGTTTAAAATCTTCCTCCTTTTACATAATGTTACTGATTGAAAACATCCTGTCCCATATATTTGAATTTATTTTCCTCATGTACAACTGGTAGTGACTTATTTTTACTTATATGTCTACACTTTCAAGGATCCTTTTAGTTGAGTACTTATTTGCAGAGTAATCCTAGAGGAATTCCCTCCCACTTCCACTTAGCAACAGGTGTATATATATATGTATGTTTGGCATTAGAGCAAGTAAAATTTATCTTTTGAAGCTCCATCTGCTTATGTGGGAACAAACTAGAGCATGTAATCATCTCTGTGAATGTATTTCCTTCAAAATGCAGTGTAGAATTTTTCTTAACAGTCTGAAGTATTGCTTTGATCTATTTTTTCAAATTTACATATGTTTTAGCAGACAAATTTATTGCCCAGTATTTGTAAAACTGAACAAGTACCCATTTTACCAGTGTGCATCTATGGTTACTTTTACAACAAATAGTGGTTTAGAAAAGGAGTGCACTTACAAAAAAAACCCCATTACTTTTATTATATATTTATTATCACAGACTGAGCACACATAATAGATTCTTATCTATTAGTGTAAAACTAAACCCAAATACTTGTTCCAAAAACTTTGTTAAGGCAAGTAATCATATGGAAAAAATTGTTTCTACATTTGTGTTCCCAACCTAATTTAAGAGATGTTCTACTTAAGAATGGCAAAGATTTTCTTAAAGACAAGGATTTGGTGTTTGTAGCAGAGGGCTGTTCAATAGAAACATAACAGAGAGTCTAAATCTCCAAAGACATTGAATATAAGCTTTTCATGATTATATACATTTCATGAGTATATTTATTTCTGTAAGAATTTTTTTAAAGCGAATGTTTTGGTTTAAGTTTGATTTCCCGGCCAACGCACCAAATAATGTCATGGTTTTGATTTGTCAATTAAGATATACTCATTTTCTGTTGTGAGACAGAACCAGGAGTAGAAGCAAGGCAGGCCTAAAACTTAGGAGGGTATAACAAGAAATTTATTAACTACACAAAGGGGAAAAAAAATTCAGAATAAGATTGTCAGACCACTCTTTCCTTCCCTTTCTCAACCTTCATAACAACAGAACAAACATACAAAAAACTGCTTCAATTAATTCCCAATTCAAACAGTCCCTTCTTCCGCTCACTTTGGAGTGAGAAGCTTCCTCTTGTTAGGCTATAGGGATTTTTTCCACAAGAAAGTAGAAAACAGTCTTCTCGTGGTTTCATTTTCACGATTCTGCATCCGCCCGGTATCTGCAGTCGTGGCACTCCTCCCAACTCTACAGCCTTCCCAAAGCTGTACTTGTGGGTCAATGGTCAAAATACATGGGGTATTACTTTTAAGAATGAAATGTTCCAAAGCAAAGGTTCTCTTCGTCTCTTTTCTCTCTGTTCATGCTTCATTCTCTGAAAACCGAGACTCCCCTTCTTTCCTCGGGACAACGGATTCTCAACACAGGTGCTTTTGGTCAAATGATCTATCAAATGGAACATTTCCAACCCCCCCCATGTCTTTTTCCATGGTTTATAGGAATATTCAGTACATCAGTTCATCCCTACAATCTTACAAAAGGATTTTCAGCCATTTTCACAGCATCTCCTCATTCTCCTTCCATCTAAAAAACTTAAGACTTAGCTTTTGCTTCACTGACTTCAGAGTATCTCCTTTTTCCTTTTCACTCCAGGGAGGATTGAAAAAGTCCGCAAGTCTCATCTGAACATTAAAAGAGTTAAGATTTTTGCACAGGGAAAAGAAAAAAAAAACCAAGGCCACAGTGCTGGAGCTTTGCCAGGATCTCAGAAACCAGCCACGCTAGAGAAGGCGGGGGAAAGGGGCTGGGATTTTTATATTAGTTTGAGTCTCCCTGGTCACTGTCCATGGCCACCCTCTCTCTCTCTCTCTCTGCCAGGACATGCCAGCTCCCCAGACAGGGGGCCCGGCCCGGCCCCTGCCAGGCCCACAGGCCTGCACTGGAGCCAGGCCAGGGCCCTGTTACCTGCACTGCTGCCAGAAAAGCCAAGAGGGCTCAGTTCCGAATTACCTCCTTCAAAATGTGTGTTCACGGGGCGAACTAACTTTCTTGAATTGGTTTTTCACACTGTCAATAACCAAACCAGCTTCCAATTGGTCACTATCCACTCCCAGGGGAGAACTCACAGAGAAAACTCCTCTTTGAGTTTTTCCTCTCCAGGTCAAACTACGACAGCAAGGAATTAGGAGACAAGTTCATTTTGCCTGAAAATCAGTGTAACTTACAGAATTTTATTGAGCCTCCGTTCTAGAACCCCTTTGCAATACTGAGACCAGGTCTTGTGGAAATCTCTTGGTGCTCAGCTACTGACAAACCACTGAGATAAATTATTCAAAACAATTTATTCAAAATAAATTATGCAGCCTACCCAGTTTATTCAGACTTCTCTAAAATTCTAGACAGTTTTTTTAACAAGTTTACAGCTAACTTTTTTGTATTGCACATATAAATTGTCTCTAGAATTAATGTGTTATATGTTTATATATTTATATATATACATTGTGATGGGCTAGAACACTAATGTAGACAAAGCAGGTCAGATTCTGCAGAGTATGATTATGACTCAAGACAAAGTCTGAAAGAAGAGTAGAAGAAAACCTTTTTCATCTTCTCTAAATTAGTGCCTTTTCTCTGAAAGACCAAGACGGTGTTTGAGGACAATTTGAAACAGAAAGTGTTCTATTATGTTTACAATGTGCATGCTGCTCTCAAGAAACAAAGTGCTGGAACTCACAAAGAAAACAGACAGGTTAGTTACTCCGTGTTGTCAAACTAATTTCTGCTTTGTTCAATGATTGCATTTAGTGTATAAATAATAGTCTACTTTATTAATATCTGATCTTTGCTCCTCGGGCATTATAAATCCACCACGCTATCACCAATGACTGTTAGCTGCTAGAGGTATATTACTGAATATCTGGCTTTATCTGGAGCCATACAAATATCTCTCACAGCATTTTACAGAGTTCATGGTATTTGTTCACACTACTGGTAAGCACAGTATTGAATTTGCAAATTTAAAAAATTTTGATAAGGGTAAGTTCTAGCTTCCAAAACCTTTAAATCATACTTTAATGTATGCAAACATGTTTCAGGTTGTATATATTACACTCATATAATTTATATAGTTTTCTCAGAAATTTGGAAACTTTTAAAGGACTACAATGTCAAAAATTGCCATTTCCACAATGTCAAAGAAGATATAAGGTGGAAGCTAGGCCAAGATAAATATCAAAAAATCCTTCAAATATGTTAGAAGCTAGAAGAATGAGAATTATACTTATCTATTGTGTACAGAAGCAGAGAGACTTGGGGCCAGACTCTCATTTGTGTTTTAAAAAGTTAAATGCCACTTATCTGCTATTTTAGATTCTTTCTGTTCAAAACTATGTTCAACCCCCTTATTTAGATGGCACTGCACATGACCAAAAGTCCTACATACGTCACAATTTTTGGCAATAGAATTCCTTCATGCTTAACAGGACCAAAGAAATATCTGTCTCATTCTTGACAGTTCTGTGCCCTGTCCCTATCAGGATCTGCACCCTCCCTGTTCCTCACCTTTCCTGAAAGCCTGATCAGCACTCAGCCTAGAGATAACCAGGGCTCATCACCTGGGCATTTGCCAGCACCAGATCCATGGAGTTAAAGGTCAAACAAACCCTCCAGCTCCAGCTCTTGCTGCCTGCCAGGGCAGCCAGATTCCAGTGCCCTCTTGAAGTCGTTTCACTTTGCACAAAAAATCTAAATATCTTCTGGGTAAGAAGGGAAATGGAAAGTTGATTCATAGAGAGAGAACTACAGTGGAGAGAGCATTGTGTTTCACACACTGAATTTGCTTTTTATATCTAAATTGCCCACATGCCCTAAAATAGAAATTGGAAGATTCAGGTTTCATGCAAGTTTGGCAGAATATTTATGTTATGGAGGGAAGTATTTACATGGGATGAAAATATAGTGCAGTAACTGGCATTCCAAGCTTCAATCCTGAGTGTTTTTTTAACTTAAAGACCTTACAATGATGATGGGCAATTTGAAACAATAAGATAAAATGCATTTTTTCTGAGCAAATTCTTGCCAAATATTTTTAAAAATATGATTGTGCCAAAAAATAACTATCAGGAAAAAAAGATGATATAGTTTAATTGAACATTCACAAAGTCCTAGAAATACCTCTGGTGAGTTTATTAAATAAATTTAGGAAGTGGAGAAGAAAACCAAAGTACAGCCATAAAAACAAGGAAGAGACAGAATATAGAGCAAAGATAGATTATCTTCTTTAAACTGGTAAGTACTGACAGGAGGATGACAATCTTAATGACATCTACAAATGTTTGAGTTAGTTGTGATAAAAACTGTGAAGAACTTGAAAAGCAGTAGAAGGTGTAGAAGGTATAATTTGAAAAATTCACATAGTGTTTTGGCTTTGTTTTTCAAAATTGTGTTTTTTCAAACAGAACCTTGTATTATGCCCATCAAAAGTCCATTTGTTGATAGATGTACTTTGTTGGCATCAATGAAATTATTCTAGGATTTCATGTGGCATGCTGGAGAACAGGTCTTATTTGAGAATCACTAGGAAGGACAGTCATGTCAGCAGATTCAAAATTGTCTACAACTAACATAAAGGATGCATTTACCATCAACGAACTCTAGTTTTAGTTGTTCTCCCTACATTAACTGGCAAAACCAGAATTTATTTACCAGAACAGAATTTATTTGGCTTCCAAATAAATGTTCACAAAGTTGTCGTAGAGATAGGAAGATTATGTGTTAAGAGCTACCATATGGCTGACATAACAGTGTTTATGTGCTTTATTTAGGACATGTATAGGCAGTTAATAATTTGTATGTGGAAATGTTAATGTTTATTAAAATAAAAGAAATTTACACCTGCAATTTTAAAAGTTCTGTTTATAATGGTTGTTGTCCCAAGGACTCAAAGACATTTTTCTGAGGCAAATGGCTCTGATTTCCTGTTTCTGAATCAGAATGACTCATATTTCATTACTATTTGAAGAAGAAGGTCCCCTGTCAGTAATGTCTGAGGAACATACTGTCAGTACCTTCCCTCGTGTATGGGCAGCCTGAAATAAACAACTGGCTCCTGAGTGTCTACACTTGTGACAACCTGTCAACAAAGCACAGAATACTCACAGAACTGCATCAGTGGTTCTGCTTATGGTTCACAATTTACCCAGCAAACCAAGGGGCTGGGTTGTATGCTGGCTCAGGAGTCCAGCTCACCAGGAGCTCAAGCTGAAGGGCTGACAGTCATACAGGAAGGTGAGGAAGGGTGGTGACTCCCAGGGATACCCACTGGACTGCCATACCAGGCAAGCGGCTTTTCATCCATGCAGCAGTCTCAGTTAAGAAGGAATACAGCAACTGGATCAAAGCCATTTCTCTTTCACTGCGAGAAGGGTCTGAGGATCTTTGCTGTGGATCCATTGTGTCATGTGTCTGAAATATGTGTGATAATTCCCCTGATCAGTAACTAGTGATGCAGACTACACACTTTAGCTAAGAAAGGAGGCACTATGCTGGTATAATTCTGTGTATTTGTATTTGTATATATTTCTTGCAAGCTCAGGACAATGGGCAGAATTTTGAGACATCTTCTGTGAATGCTAAAACTAACCTGCTGCCAGCACTTTCTGGTACAGCACAACAGAATATAATTTTATGATTCACAGGAGGGAATTCTGACTCTCTGACCCTTATTGAAAGGACTGAAAAAGACTGAATGGTCTTTAGTGGACAAATGTCAGTGCCATGTAATGTTTTATCTCCCTTCACAGGTGAGAAGTAGTGTAAGAATCCATCTTTTAAAGTGTAATGCATTTTGGAGAGTGACATGCAGACTACCTGAAAGCATGAGCTTGAAAGGATTAATTGATTCCTTTTAGTTCTAACTAGTTGTAACTTTAATATCTCAATGTTCTCTGAATATTTTTCAGATTTCAAGCATTAACAGAAGGAGTTCAAAAGGGCCCTGAAATGAGACACTGAATCCAGCACACCAATCTTGGTTGCTAATCCCCAGCTTCCAAAGCTAGTCAAGGTTCAGATTTACTTTAGAGACCTCTAGTTCAAATTTCAGGAAAATTGATACCTGCATATGCTCACAGGAGAATAGCTCCTCAGGTTGCTTTCCATGGGGAATATTGCAGCAAATGCAACATAGATAATTTTCTCCTTCATCATTTTTCTTTCAGAATGGTTCATATAGAAATTGTGAGATAAAATGTGTATATTAGTCTTAAGCTGAATTCTGCAGTCCTAGCTTTGAGATTAAAATATCTTTTTCATTTGACAGTTATGAATGTTAGGGCCACTAAATTCAAACACATTTTATGCAATGCAATTGATAAAGAATTATGATTAATAGTCCATTTCTTGGTGGGGAAGTACCCGCAAACTGACTGTGAAAGGTTAACATGCTGTGTCTCTGGTGGTAAAGAAACCACATGGCTCTTCTCTTACCTAAACAATGAAATTTTCATCTCTGCTGTGAAGAAGTCAAAGAAAATGGCAAGAAATCCAATATGCAGTGGATAATAATCAGAATTAGTAGAGGAGTTGGAAAAAAAAATTATAGGTTACTTGCCACTATTAATTGTAGGTTTTGAACCTTTTGATATAATTCCAGACATCTATGTGAGGAGAACCACTAATTAACCTCCATCAGAACCAAACCATGAACATATGTATTACACATTGTTTGTTGATAATGGGCCAGGCTGTGCTAAGAAAAGAACATGTTGCAGTAGAACGTCACTGACAAGAAACAAGGGGTGGATACATAGAGCATGGCATTCTTATATGAGATGGCCTGAACTATTGCCTTCTTTTGCATAAGCATGAATACACTTTTGATATTTGGGTTGCAGTCCAATTACTGTATTGATCAATGCACATTTTTCAGCTCGATAGATAATCATAATTTTGTTTAAAATTGTTTATTTTGGCCTTGACACTCCTCTAGCCAAAGAATTTTACTTTTTTTTCAGCTCTCAGACAAGAAACAGTGTGGGAGCTCTGGGCTGAAAGCAGCTGCTCCCAAGCTGATGGGTGAAGGGCGTTTGGCAGCCATTGTCAGATGCTGTGAAATTGCATCCAGCTCTTCTCATGTTTTGCCATTGCCAGTAGGTAGGGATGTCCTTTACAAGGCAGCAGATTTCACTGCAGTGGTAGGAAAACAAGGTATGTATGCATGAAGTAGCCCCTGACTGCACTGAAAGAAGGGCACAAGGTTACCCGTTCTGTGGACTCTCACTTGTTGAACTGTAGAGAATCACATATTTCTTTTGACTATGTGGTTTTATTTGACATTTCTGAGCAATCAAAAAAATACTTAAGCATGTGCAGACCTAGATTTATGAAAGCCTTACACATGCTCGTGAAAACTTAAAAATTAGATTACACTATTATTTAATTGCCTTGTACCTACTTATTAAATCTTAAGACTTCATATTATTATTAGTATTTTAAAATGTATTAATATTATGTTAAGGTTAAATATTATTAGGTAAAGACTTAACTAGTATGAACAAAATATTTTATATTAAAATTAATTTATAGTAAAACTCAGTTATTTAACTTCATTTTAGTTTACACATATCCAGAAATTCTTATCTTTCTTGTGGTGTGTATAGGAAAGGACTGAAAATAGTATAATTTATCTGTTTCTAAAAACAAAGCTTAGAAAGACATTTTGGTTTCTCTCTCATGTTTTAATGCCTCATTGTCCACAGTTTATCACAGGAAATTTGAGATTTCTGAGAACTTCTTGGGATGTGACCTTTTTATTCTGTGTGTATTTAAATGCAGATAAACTCTCCAGGATGTTTTACAGTTTCCTGTAGGTACAAAAGACAGACAAGTGCTCCCAGTATTCACTATGAATTAATGAAAGAGACTCAGACATATAAAATTAAAATAGCCAAATAAATATGACTAAAAAAAATAAAATCATAGAGATAGATCACCAGCTGAAGTATCAGGGTGCAATAGGGCAGCTCTAACCAAACCAAGTATAATTCTGGGGCTATTTTCATTTTTGGGTTGATTCTGAACTCATTTACTTTAGATATGTGCTTACTTGAATTAATTTTATAGCCTTAAAATTTATATACTAAGAGAATCCCATTCAGAGGTGTATCAACAGAAGCATCAGCAATAGTATAAGGAAGAAAATGAATTCCTGTCTAGACAGACAGCAACATGCACCCCGTTTTTCTTCTGTATCTGCAAATTAATCCCTGAACCATTTGAAGTTGTCTGCTCCTGCTGCAAAAGACCTGGCTCCTTTGAGTTACTGACTTAGTGCCAGTGAAAGCTCTGGCTGTGGGCTGTGGTTTGTTGCACAAGTGTGCACAATTTCATAGCAGGCACCTCCTCAGGAAATAAAAGATGATGTATGAGATCTCTTTTGTGGGATCTGGTGAATGGGTTGGCCACCAGCCAGGACTAAATCAGTGGAATTTGAGGGAAACTGAGAGGGACTCCTGTATCCAGCACGTGCCAGTGTTGGAGTTGCACAGTGCTTTGCTCTGTAGAAAGCTTACATTTTTTTAGATTGCTGTCTTTCACTCTTTCACTTCTAGGATTACTGTCTGCCTTTAATTTTGTATTTAACCTGACACACACACACACACACACACACACACACACACACACACACACACAACCCCAGACTGCTGTGGCAGTACTTTTGCTTTTTTATCCCAAAATGCTGTTAGCCTCACAGCCTCATGCTGGAGGATTCAGGAAACATTATCTCATCTGTAAAGTTGAGATGTGTAGGAAATGATTGCCACTGAAATGTGAATTTTCCTTTTCCAGCCATTGCTTCAGAGTTTTTAGTTGATAACCTTATGCTAGGGAACACATAAATCTTAATAGATAACTCTAGTATTAAATAGTGATATGGGTGGCCAGTAAGCATTTGCTGATAATGCATATGCAGGAAGCTAAACAGCCAATCCATGAGTGCAACATCTGTGCCTGATAAAAGCAGTCTCACACTGCAATGCAACAGTCCTGATGAAATCATATTGCTACTGTTGAAGAAACATTCAGAGGAACATCTTCTGCAATGGAGAGTATGAACAGATGAGGATGACCTGGGGCAATCCACACCAGTTATTTTATTGGCCAGTGACTTGGAGTTACCCTTTCCCTTTCCCTTTCCCTTTCCCTTTCCCTTTCCCTTTCCCTTTCCCTTTCCCTTTCCTTTGGCTTGTTACACAACAGTGCTTTTTGCTGAATACACTCATGATCGAGGAATAACTCCTTGTCCTTCTTTAATATGTGCTTTTGAAGACTCATTTTATCTTAGTTGTCTCTTAAGACTGTGAATACAATAAACCAAAAAAATTGCCCCATAGAAAAAGGAAATAAGTAAATATGTTCCTTCCAATACTAATAAGAAACATTGCTATGACAAAATAGAGCAATTTAGGCATGTACCAATATCAAATATCAGGATTCTCTATTTGTTTTTTTAAACAGATAGTCAATATCAAGTGAGATGGCACAGATGTATTTTCTTATAGATTTTTTTATAGATTGAACAACTAATTGACATTTAACAGAACATACATAATTTGTAAATATCACTGAATATTATAGATCATAAATGATTTAATTTTTTTTACATCCTTGTGTGCTAATTACAAGACCTTTTATGATTTTTTTTTTCTGTTGTTATTGTCCTAAAATTGATCCTACTGGTTTTACTTTTTCGTCCTCTATCCTACACAAAAAGAACTGCTCTTTGATGCCAGGCAGCTGCCATTTTACTGAAAAAAATGTCTGTGATCCCTCTTAACATATCATCTCCCCCAAAGAGATTAAAATGCATGAAAAATGAATCCAGTTAGGAATGGAAGTTGATTTTTTGAATGTAGTGTTACCGAGGAAAAAAAAATGAGAGGACTATTTATGATCTAGCATAAATCCCCCTTTCCTCTCCCTGTGTGCTGCACAGGGTAGGAGGAGATGGAATGTAGAGGAGTTGAGAGTGAAGGAGTAAAAGTAAGTCTGGTAAGGAGGGATGGAGAAGGGCACTGTTTCTGTCTGTTTCTTACCACTCAAATCTATTTTAGCTTACAAAAACTAAATTATTTTCCCCAAGAATTTTTTGCCCCTGATGGCAACAGGTAAGTGACCTCTCTGTTTTTGTGTTGACCAACAAGCTTTCTCATCACATTTTCTCACCCTGTCCTGTTGAGGAGGGTAAGAGAACACCTGCATGGCATTTTGACCCTTAAACAATACTACCCCAAAACAGTTGTTTATGTGTGGAGAACATCAGTCATTAGAAAGACAGACAGAAGAGAAATAACAACATTTTAACTGATAAAAAATATTGTATAGCAGTATTCTGAATGATTGTTAGAAGGACAACTTATGCAGACCACAATGAAGATGCTTCTGTATTGAAAAGGAAAATTGTATGAGCTTGCTAAAATTTAGAATTATATAGACAGAAAAGGCTGTGTCATTGATGTATTAAATAGGGAGAGAATCAATGTGACAAGTTACAATGATAAAAGTCAAATAAGACTCCAGATTTGATGATGTTGTCCACAGTGATGCAGAAGGGAGCTGAGGGTTTCAGAACAAAAGGCCAAGATGTGCTTTTTAGTCTCACTGAATTTTATCTGATGACTAATTATCCACGATGGGTTTCAGAGGAACAAGGAGAGGTTTTGGAAAGGAGAGGTAGTGATACAAATTTGTCTTGTAGAAACAAACTCTGAGGATGAAAATACACTTGTGCAAAAACTCACTCTTCCAAAACTTTTCAGGATCATATTCTAAATGCATTATGTTATCTTTGAGTTGGAGAAATAACTTAAAATTCAAAAGACTAACTCCTTATTTTTTGTCTCTTAGCATCTCCATATTATCAAAGTTTGCTTTCAAAGTTATAAGCTTCTGTTATTAGGTCAGATATCAGACTTTACATAATGTTTGTTTCTGTCACTTTAATTTCTGATTAACTTTAACAAAGAATTGGATTCATCTTTCCAGGAGAGTCACTATCTTTATTATTGCTATCTACATTACAAATGAATTAATTAGCATTCTCATCACAAAACGCAAGTTCATTATCTGATAAGTATAAAATTTCTTCAGATACATCCTGAGGTATTCGATTTGTCTTATTTATATTCTCAGTACGCAACTTTCTTTCACTTGATAGAGATGGGTATAAGTAATCATGATTCTGCTCATTACTTTCTCCAATTAAGATTTTATTTCTGTCCTTTTACATGGAATCCTTATTTCTTTTCTTCTCCCTTTGTTTAATTGGTTTGTGACTCCTGAGGTACAATATACTTTCAATTCTTGAGTATGAAAAATAGGTTCTAATTTTTTTAACATTGTTTATATTCAGCAATATATTAAATCGAGAAGCTTATCTGAGTAATAATTAAACAAAAAATTAACTCATTTAAATATGTATTTGCTGGGATGTGTTTAGTACTGAAGTCACAATGCCATACTACTAAATATGTACAGACAGCTTAATTGGAGGGGAACAGTTTTTTAATTTAGTCTTAGCTTTTCCTCTAATGAAAGATATAGTTTTTCCTCTGTTAATCTAAAAATGTTTATCCCATCTCTACTCAGTTTAGAACCACTCTATTCAGATACATGCTGCAGCTCTTGCTAGACCTTCACTAATATCCAAATATATGCCTCCAAAAGGATAACAGATTATATTTAGAGTATGGAGACTTTAGGTCATTAAAATTCTTAATAAACATCTCTATTTGCTGAATCACTCTACACCATTTTCTTCAGAGCTAGTAAAAATATTTTGGACTACTGAAGTCAGGCGTAGGAGTGCCCTAAAGGAACCCTTCACCACCACACAGCCAGGCCTATAAAATGTTAAAAAGCATCAAGGTTTTAAAGAAGTTATCTCAACACATTTATTCTCCACCTTATTTCCCCATTTTACTTACAGACACCCATTCTTTATTCAGTTATTCCTATGAAAGTGTTCAGTGCAATTATGAGACACCTGAAAGTACATGAAAAAACCTCCAGGTTCCTGACACAGGAAGCAGATGCTACAGGAGGCCTGGCATGATTTCCAAAGGCAGCTGGAGGCCAGATAGATCTCCTAAAACATCCAGTGGTGCCATACTGCGTATTTTAAGTGAAGTGAGTTGAACCCAGGGTATGATACAGCTTTGTCTCCCAAGATCTGGAAGCAAAAAGTGGAAACTCTAAGGACTCTCCTAGAGATACTCCAGATACAAATATGTTCAGCTTATGGACTAGAGTAGAAGTGACACAAATGAAAATCAAATGTCTATAGTGTGGACATCAGATCCTTGGCACCAGTTCTCCAGTTCTGCAAATCCATCCTTTCCATTTTGCATGGCTTTCTTTCCATTTGGCGTAGCCATTGCCCCTCAGCTATTGTTAGCGTACGTGGAGATCCTGTGAAGAAAAACCATCTAGACCCTAGTTCAACTGCTTTGATGAAAAAACAGTTAGTTATTGGTTGACAGTATAATTCTATCTTTTTTTTCACTGACAGTGTCCTGGTTTTGTATTGCTATTCTTATAGGGTATATGAAAGAACCACAAAGGATTGCATCCAGATGGTGTCAGAAGGATGGAGCCAGATTTTCTCAGAGGTGCTCAGCAATAGGACAAGAGGCAATAGGCAGAAAGTGGAACACAGGGAGTTCCACCTGAACATGAGGAAGAACTTATTTCATGTGCTACTGACTGTGGAGTCACCCTCAATGGAAGTATTCAAGAACCATCTGGTCACAATCCTATGCCATGTGCTCTGGGATGGCCCTGTGTGAGCAGGGAGGTTGGACCAGATGACCCCACTGTGGTCCCTTCCAACTTGACCAATTCTGTGATTCTGTGAATAACAAATTCTTAAAGGCCTTTCTGGAAGTTTCCTCCTAAATTATCTTGTACTGACAAGATATAGCCAGTTTGATTTAATGGCAAGCATACAGCTTGCAGCAGTATAGCTAAATCCTTTTAAAATTGATGGCTAAAGAAGAAAAAAATCAAAGTTTTGACAGTTTTTGTACTGCATACCTTGTTTATTGTTTTCTTTGCCTGTTAAATTTGAGCCATAAGTAACCTTTTCCCTTTGAGGTGAATTCAATGCTTGAAGAATTTCATGATTTATTAGTTAACCTCTGCTTAGAAGGATTCACTGTGACCTGGAATGCAGTCACATAGAAAGAGTATTCCTGAATAATGTATTTACATTTGTAACAGTACGAAGTGAAATGCTGCCAAACTGAAACAGGTACCCTTAGCAGTGATGAAATTCTGAAACACAAGCTTTTAGGAAAAATGGGAGCAATGGGCAGAATTGATGAGTTTAAACCTAGAACAATAGCTAATGAAATGGTGAAAGAGCAAAAGGAAAAAGGCCATTGAGTAGTTCAGTCAATAGAATATTTAAGATGGAAATGACCATTTACCTAAAGAGAAGAAATTTTCAGTCCAGCAGCTTTTTCATTGCGTTTTCAAGTCAACATTTCTGTTTCATAGTCACACCTGGGGTTCCAAAGAGCCTTGCTGCCCAGTAGTCTTGCTGTTGACATCTCTGACAGCGTGCTGGCCAGCCAATTCCTCCTCCCCGCAGACAGAGGGATTCCTCCCACACTAAGATCTGCAACAAGGCTCACAGATCAGAAACAAGGCAATGAGCAGGACAGAGAGGCTTCCAAGGTTTCCTGGGCTCTGCATATGGCCAGAACACATATCCAGGTGATACCAACTAGGAAGTTCTCAAAAATCCCAGAGTACAAACATAACTAAAGGTGTGTTTGGAGTATTATTGTAACCCCCAAAGGGTAGATTTTGCAGTGATTATCTCTATGTACAGATAAGGTAATTTGTTCAGTTCAAGTGCAACCCATTTCAGATAGGTCAGAACAACTCACTTTACCCAAGAGAAGAGGCTCAGCTTTCCAGATCAGCTGGGTATTTCTTTCAAACAGAAATGGAGATCTATGGTAAGAGGATTTCTTGTCAAGCTTCTAGAAAATCTGACTGATAATTATTGTATCTGGACTACACCTGAATAGTTTTAGAGTAACTTTAAGGAAGACTTCATGATCTCGATCTTCAGCTTTCTACAGCTTTTGATGCTCAATGCAACATAGCTCTGACCACAATTTTCCTGTATTCCCTTCAAGAGCTTCTTGAAGGGAATACAGGAAATGACATTCATCAAGTCATTTAACATTGTCATCTAAAGTGGTTCTCAGGCTGTGTTTGGTATAAGTGTTTTATTTACATAATGGACTGAATTTATCGAGCAGAAAGAATTGCACTCCAAGTGAAAAAGGGGTGGAAAATTAAAAGCAACCCCAAAGTTTGCCTCTTCAGTATTGAAAGGATGCATCATTTCCATAGGCATGCTACAATTTGAGTAGGTCAGTAACTGAAAATAGATCACAGGCAGGGGAAATATTTCTCTTTACTTGTATTATAACAGTTTCAGAAGAGCTAAACAGCTGCTGTAAGCATAGTGCTTACCTATTTAAATCTCCATTAAGCAGCAGTATTGTTTTTCTTCTGCAACACCTAGATGATGGTGAAAAAAAGTTCTCTTGGTAATTATGACTATATTGCAGCATTCTCTATATCATAAGTTAAATTTGGAGATTGGTGTATTAGTGATGGGGTTTGTATAACAAAGAAATGGAAGCTCTTACAGCCTCATTCAGATATGCTTTTATTCTGTAAAGATTTTCCTGTCCCACATTAAACAGACAAAAAGCAATATCTTTGCTGACAAGGAATTGAACCAAATCTGCGAGTTCTTTCCCTCGTCACACTATATTGTTGGTTTGAGCAATAATCTACTGACCTCAATTATGCCTGAGTGATGACCTTCTCATTACTGCCACGTCTACAGCCACAAGATGGACAGAAATCTTAGCTGTGGATCACTTAATACATATTCAGCAAATCACACGTTTCAGCACACATCCCATGTCTTTTACTGACACTACTGTTAAAGTAGATAATAACACAGCACCTAAAGTGCTTTTGCTTTGAGGGCCTAGGAGACAGTTTTAATAGTCAGGAATTTATTGGACTTATTCTTCAATATACTCTCTTTAGCTCTTCTTTAAAAATACAACTTTCTGTGGTGCATAAGCATCTTTGTCTGCTCGTCCCTCTTAATAATCACTGCTGAATTTCAGATATGGCCTTCTTTTTTTATCCAATTTCTCTAAGCCTCTTCCTAATCCATTCTCTCAGCTCAATTAAGAGTCAAATCTGCATTCTATTTAAACTGTAATAGGTTAGGAATTCAGCATGATTAATTATTAACAAGACTTGGTGATAGAAAATTAACTTGCTGGGTTTATTTGTCATTTGCACAGATTCTTCCTTCTCTTTTGGCTATATGACAGATGGGACACTAATAATGAAAATGTTCTATAAACAGCTCCTAAAATGCAAGGTATTCTTGTTTAAAAAAAATCAGACAGTTAAGATATGAACATAATATGAACCAGAACAATTTCAAACTTCAGTGTAGCAGATATTTCCTAGTGGAAAATGTATGTGAGCAGCTTACCCATAGCCCCATCCTTTCAATATTCATTTTAAATAGTTCATCTTGGCAAGGCAGGGCTTAAAGTATAAAAGCAAAGCAGAGCAAATGAAATATAATAAGTAACATAACATAACCACAGTACAGGAACACATTTAATGGAAGAATTAATTTAAAACTAGAAAATGTATGCAAACTCCCGGTGTGAATTCAGGGAAAGATCTCCATGGACTTTTTCACAAAAGTTTGAAAGGGTGGCAGTTATGCAGCTCTTCTAACTCTGTCTTTCTGACATGAACTGCAACCTGCCTTGTGGACATCATTCATAAGATAGCAAAAAGATGTTTCTTAAGACTTCTGTTCTTCCAACAAATTTTGACCAAGTAGTAGATTCAAAATTTCAGAAGAAATGCACAAGGTGGCAAAGCAAATCCCTTATCAGAACATTTTGGAACATGCTAATCAATTCTACATGACCAAGAAGTGAGAGCACTGAGTACCTTTTTATTGTCTTTGATGGAAAATATGATTCAGGTCAGTAATTTGAAAATGAAACAAAACAAACATCCAAACAAACAAACAAACAAAAAAACCAAACCAAAACAACAACAACAACAAAAAACCCCAAAAACCACAAACCCAAACAACAAAATCCAAATAGATATGGTTTTAAAATATTCTAACTTTTAGGCAAAAAATAGACATATAATTTTAGCTGAACCCAGAAAGGACTTGTAGGTTGTGAAAGAACTTGTAGTTTATTGCAAACATGTGTTTTTAGGACAATTGGAAATCAGTGGTACTGTATACAAAATTTGTATTGGCAATAAAACATTACCTATTGCTGAAAAAGTTAGCAGAAACCTGAGCCTGTATGAGGCCATACCACATTCTAGTTCTCTAATCTATTGTGGAAGAGACCACTGTGCAACCTTAACAAGTCCTGGCTTAATAATAGTGCTTACAACAGATCCATACAATACTCTGTAATAAAAATTCCTCTGTAAGGAATCAGTCAGGAGAAAGGCTGATGTTACAGCAGTCTGGCTACATGCAGCTAATGGTTCAGAGCAAACCTTCTGGGAAGCTTGTTCTAGTATCAAAGTCTTAATAGAGCATGACCTTGAGTGGAGAGGCAGGCAATTTGTGAGAAACTTTGGGTGTGAATGCTTGCTCAGCAACGCTTTGAAAAGATCCACAATACAGGTCACACAATGTTTGAAATCTGCAGAGGAGTAGGGAGCCTATATTCAATCAGAAACATCCTTATGTTTCAACTTAAATAATAGAAATACTGTATAATGTGCTGCTATTTTTACCACTTAGGATTTTTCAGGTTGTTCTTGTTTAAAACCTACAATTCGTATAAATCCTACCATTTCACAAGGAACCCCTAATTTTGTGCTCGTGTTTGTATTGTCTTCTATAATGGATAAATATTAATCTCCAGAGGAATGCCTGCTAGATTTGTGTAAGATATCCAGGAGAAAGGAAGAGTCAGCAATTTGCTATGTATCTTTTTAAAGTGCAATAAGGCTTGATCAGACATTGAGAAGAGATTTTAAACACTGGAGAAAGATCTTCCTGTTTTGTCATAACATTTTAGTTTTAGGTACTCTAAGATACAATTGCAGAGCCTAGAGATACTCGTGGATTGTTTTTTTAAGATGTCCTTGCAGATCTTAATATTTGCAGTGTCCCAACTGCCCAGAGAAAAAACAAACCCCAGAGTACTGGGGTTCAAAATGATAGTGAAAATGTTATTGGACCATCTTGTCTTCACATGCTTGAAAGATACCTCTTGGCTACATCATACATCACATAAATATCCATAGTATTACTTGTGCAAATGAAGACTAGAAATACTGCTGAATGATGCAGTTTACAAAGCTTAGTTTTCTTTGTAAGTCTTAAATAGCAACAATTCCTGCCCACTGTTCTTGAAATATTGACCATCAGGTGCTGATCCTAATTTTCTATCTAATCAGGGTAGAGAAACCATGCCTGTAGCAAGTCATCTGTCACAGAGTTCCATTAGCAGATTTCAAATATTGACTAGCAAAGAAGTATTAACTTTCCTGAGATTAACAATCTATTGGATAATATACAATGTGTCTACAATAGTCATTAATGGAAAATTGATGAAGATAAATCTAATTGGTAACAAAGTTACTGGTTTGCAAACACTTCATAAATAAAAGACAAGCCTAACCAATGAACAGTTCCTAATGAGTATTTCAAACTTTATTGATGCTAAGAACGAAAGTAATACCCACCATGAAGTAATAATATTGTTTTAGCTGTATGGTTTAAAGTTGTAACAGTTTCCTTGTGATCTTCTTTCAATAAACACTCCTTACTAAATCAGCATGTTCTGCAAATTTATAAGGCATACTGTCTGATTTCAGAACTCCATCAAAACTGGGAAGTGCAGGTATCAGCTCTTTTATGTTTGCAATGCATGCAAATCTAAGAAACATAGGTGCACAATTTCTGTATATATCAAAATATTTGCATTTGTATTATTTGTCAAGATGAACTTTACTGATGGATAAGGGAGAGCACCGAATTATTCTTAAAAAGGGTTTTAAAAAATATTAATAATGGGAGTTATTTTAACACTGTTATAGAATATAAGCTCGTGCTCCTGAAACCAGAAATCTAACATCCATTTCATTGTTCCTCCTTGTAACTTAATTGTTAATGCATAACAAAATTTAATAATTCATCTTTTACATGTATTTATGTGACTATCACTTCTTTAGTAGTTAAGTAGATATTTACTCAATTCATATTTCTTCTATTATAAATCTCGATGCTAGTTGTTGAGCTGTCCTTAGCAGCCTCCTCGTGAGACTGAACAGGCCCGGCTTCCCCAGCCTCTCCTCACAGGAGAGGTGCTCCTGTTCCTTCATCATCCTGGTCAGTCTCTGCTGGACTTGCTTCAGGAGCTTGAAGTCTCTTGTGCACTGAGGAGCCCAGAACTGGACACAGAACTCGACACAGCTCAGTGTGGCTGAGTGGAGGGGCAGAATCCCCTCCCTGCCCTGCTGGCAATGCTCTCCCTGATGCCCCCCACATGCCCCATCATTTCCTGTAAGGACAGAAGAGAGCACAACTTGTGCTGGAGATCCCCTGCCCTGTCTCCAAGGCCCTGGGGTCGGCTATTGCTCATCTCATGTAAAAATATAGGGAGACCTTCAACACTAAATCTGGAGACATTAGGACTGTCTGTCATTGGTATCCTGACACCTGTGTACATGCAAAGACCAAAAATGTGATCATCATCATTATCTTAGCCTAATTAGTTATTTTGGAAGATGGTGTATGTCCACTGACAGGATTGCAGAAGGGAAGACTTGAGCAACCTAAATGTCTTCTCATTGTTGCTGTTTTGCATTTCCACTCTGCAGAAGGTCAAGTCCTTCATCCTACTAGATGTTTATATAGTGATCACACACTGGGCTTTTATTGCATTAGAACTTCATATACATTGTACCTCACTTTTATTAACAGGAGTTTAGTAATTGTTGTACTTTGGTATAGCACAGATCACAATATCTGTCTTTCACTATTTCCTTAGTTTTAACCTAGCTTTACATTCTTCAGTTCTCCCCACTGCCTTGATGGTTTATGAAGATGTGTTGCAGGATTCATCAAAAATAAGGTATGACTGTCTGTTTTCATCTTGTTTATTATAATTGAATATCCCTATAATCTTTTTAGTATAATCTCCAAAGTCTTTTAATAACAATTCTTCTGCTATAACTTCAAGTTATAGAAATTGTTTTAAACTCTTTGCTTCTGACTATAAAATGTGGAAATTAACCCTTTGACATGGTTTTGTGCATCACCTTTTGTAAGAATATTGCAAACATCAGTGTTCTGACAGAGAATGAAACCTTTTTTGAAGTTTTGCATCTGAGTGTATGTAAGTGAGGGAAGAGAGAGAAACTAATCTAGGGATATTTCAGTAACAAAATATTTTAGGCTTCAATCCAACCTTATATATATGCATTAATTTTCAAACTGAATTATTGCACTTGCTATTATTCCTGTCTACATAATTTCCCCCTCAACTGACACCTTAGTTTCCCAAGATGGAAAATATACCTACATATATGCATCTGATTGCAGAATCACAAAGAAACTCTGAAATTTCACTCACTCTTTTTTGAATAATTACATTAGCATAGATTCCACTCTTTCTTTGTCACTCTTTTAATACACATCATATTTCTGTTACTGAAGTATTGCAGGACACAGTGACACTGCAGCCATCTACCCTGTTGCTGGAGGGATCCTGAAATAATGACATGAAGAAAAACAAATAGATTAGTATTGCAATATTGCACTGTCAGTTTCAGGAGGTATTTTTGCACTTCCTCCTCCATCTTTTCCAGGTGTCTAAAACTGTTTTGTCAAGATAAATCTCTACCTTACAAAACAGCTCATTGCTACGGAGATGCAATGTGAAGTTTCCTTTGAGACTGAATCCATTTTCTCCAATTAGTGCAGCTTATAAGTGTTAACCTACATAATAGAAGGAATAAAGGCATAGGAAAAATCCACTCCAAACCCCACCATTGTTGTATAGGGATCATAGATTTTGCTCTAACAGATGGCAAAAATGAAGTAGGAAAATTTAAACTTACTTTGTTTACATTTTACTGTTAACCTTTTGAAGAAGTATCAGCAAACATTATAAAGAAATAAGAATCAACTATAAGTTTTGTGCTCTACAAATATTTTATTTTTATATTCAAATATTTATGAACCTTTATTTCCCTGGCAACTATTTAAAAATGCCCTGACTCAACCAAGTTTCATTTTAAATGTTAATTATTATATTGAGCATATTGTGGCTAGCAAAACATATACAATTACAAGCCAGTAAACTAGAAGATCTTCCAGGAGGTACTTTCAGATGGATTAAAAAAAAAGAAGAATAAAGTCTCCTTTCCCAGATTTTCTTAAGCACCTTTCTGGAGTCTAAATTGTGTATGCCAACAGTAAATAATCATCTCTTTCATCTGGCCTGTGCTATTGATGCAAGCAATATCTTAATAGCTTTCTCACTTTTGTTTGAAGTTGAAGCCACTACAAAGCATTTCCATTTGTCCTATTTTACAAGACCTTTAACTGTCCTTTTTGTGACTATAATTTTCTGTAACAACTATGGAACTGTCAATCTTAAAGGAGATCTCACCTAAAAGTGGGTTCTTTCTTAAGTGCTTTGCTGAATTAGAAACACAACCATCATGTCCCTACTTACTTAAGGCTTAACTACTTTTTTCAGGGTCTTTGATTGAAAGCATACCTCTCTCTTTTCACTTGGTTAATTTTATCAAATGCAGTTTTGAATTCAAGCTCTAGCTGCATCAAGAAAAAGAAATCCCACAGAAAATGTTACAGAGCCTGCAAGTATCATGGAGCTGCCTTCTGATTAGCTTCCTCATAAATAATATCCATTGCTGCCAGATAGACTATAAAGAAGTCCTGTTTTCCTCCAGTTGATGTTCAGAAAAAAAATCAGTTCCAGTGAATCTTTAATTTCTCCTGCATCTCCTTATCCTAGTTTCACTATATGATATTTTCAATGATCTTTCCACACTAAGTACTTACAAAGGATTCATGCCATTTGCTTTGTCAATCTGATGAGCTCTCCATTGAACCATGAAGCTCAGTGCACTGTCCAGACTCTGATGGGGAAAGTCCTCTACTGTTGGAAACATTCACACCAGCATCACACTCTCCCCAGAGCAGTGCTGCCATCCATTACATCCTCCTTCCCCATCACCATTCACTCATTCACTCCAAATTTGGCAGATATGAGACCATATCATTGGAAATCATGATTCAATATCAAATAGTTTCATGCAGTTGTACTAATTTACTAATTCTTTTTTTAATTATAAATTCTCAGCTTTCAGGTGGACTTAAACACTCCACATAAAATAAAGACATAATGCGGGATGTATTTTCTTGGGTGTAGCAGTACTGGAGAAGGGGACAAGGTCTGTTCAGCATGTATGTATGTAGGCATCCATCTATGTACCAGAAGTACACAGCCATTCAGCCAGTGTCATCTCTAGCTTCAAGAGGAACAACAGGGAAAATAATGTGGAATCATTCCTTTCTAGCTGGGAAGAGAAGGATTCATGGACAGATGTAAAATTCTCTACTAAGATCATATTGTGAAAATCATCTGGTATTAATACACTGCAAGAGTAACGTATTATTTCCCAGAGCTTTCTGTCTGAGTTATGAGCAAATGCTTGGTGAAGATCTTACAATATTTTCTTTCCCAAAACACAAGCAAACAAACAAACAAACAAATAAAACTTTAACAAAACAAGAAGAGAAAGAAGCCAGAATTTAGTCACAGGTTTTTTTCCCCCAGCACTATATTAAACTTTTTATTGAAACTCTTTAAATTTAATTATATAAATCCTTTATGACACATATTACATTTATTTCATTATGGTATAGCTACTGATACACTTGCAAGCAAATCTTCCAGTCTTTTACTATGAAAACCAGTGGAACAGATTTATTACCTACATATCACAATTATTATTAATTTTTTTCATCTTCCTTTAGTTTCAAAACAAACAATTCTTCCCTGAAGGAATTTACTTTGATTTGACATGCTGTGATTTATTCTCTGTGTCTTGGAAGCCAAAGAATCTTCTTAGGGTGATCACATAGAAACAGTTCTTTGTTTTTTCTTAACATATTGAATAGTAGCATACTGGAGATGTAGAAGTACATTTTTTCTTTTTCTTTTTCTTTTTCTTTTTTTTCTTTTTTTTTTTTTAATTAAGAAATGCTTTTCTAATAAATTTCTTCTACACAAATGTATAGCTGCAATACACATAAATTTCAAATGTAAACCAGTCGCCAGGAAATCAGTGTTATGGTATTAATCAGCTTCTGCATTAATTTATTAGTTGAGTGCATATGGGCACAACTAACATAGTTTTATTTGTAACCAGGAAGACCTGGTTGGTGTCTGGTACACCTCGACTCCCCAAGGTTTAATAACTACAAATTGCCTACATCTTGATGACTTATCTTTTCTTCTTGTTCCTACATGGCTATAAATAGCTTTTCATTAAACATCAAACCTACTGTGTCAACATCTATGAAGAGCAGAAAACAGATTTCCCTCTGGAAAAGTTGCTTCCAGGTTAATTTCCAAAGTTTGTTTAGATTTTTAGAACAAAGCAAAGCAGAAAATAATTCAACCATCTCTATGGGTAATATATAAGTATATAATCAAAGTTACTGAGGAAGTGTTTCATTGCTGTTTTCCTTTTTCCTCTTCCTTCTAACACTATCAAATTATATTTGTGAAATGAAAATTAAAATCAGTTGTAAAAAAAAAAAAAGGGGGTTTCTACAATGTGATTTTATGAAATAAGAGAGGAAACAGAAACATCTTTGAGAAGAGAAAAAGATGTCTTAGATTAGAAATTATTATAAAAAAAGTCTGAAACAAGAATTATATGTTTGGGGTTGGAATTTCATAATGTTTCAGAATCAAATTTCAAAGTTTTCAAAAGTTTCCATCTTTGCACTATGAAGACGATGGTGAACAAAACCAAAAATAATACATAATTTTATTTACTTTGTCTCAATAATTTGAAATTAAGAGTAAAATTGCTCTTGTTTCTCAAACTATAAAGAATTTAATCTCTACTTTGTGAAATCCAGAAGGAAGAACAAACTGTAGACCATATTAAAATAAATCTTTCCATGGGGTCAGCTCCACACCTAGTGTGCTTGGGATAATTAATGATAGTACTGGAGTTCTTCACAAATTAGAAATAACTCTTTGATATTACTAATAATATCTAAATTAGTAATATATTTGATATTACTAATAAGCTGGGTAAGGGCAGACGTTGTTTGCACCTCTGGAATGTTGCAGTAGGCCCTCTGCAGTCTTCTCTGTGAATTCACAAGATAACAACTGTGTCACTTTGCTGACCTAAAACCATATAAAACGTGTAAAATGCCACAAACTTCTCATCACTAAGGTTTCTACACAACCCCATTACTGTGCTGTCTGACTGTGATATAATCCTACAACTATTTATTGTCATATTAAAAGCCATATCAAAAAAACAGAAACCGCTCTTCCGGAGAGCTTCTTCTGAGAAGAAGCAAATGGACAGAGGCCCCAGGAGCTGAAGAGATTTTCCCAGTGTCAACAATTCTGGGATCGGTCCAGAAGATAAACTTTCAGCTGAAGAGAAACCAAACAAAAAAATTTTTGCTTCAATTATTTATGTAAATTTATTTATGAATTTTACACTTCTGCATTTGGAGACGAGTAGTGGATCGAATAAGAAAAATATAGAGCAGGAGAACAGCATAACCAGAAGAAGAGAGAAAGGTTTGGAAGTGTCTTTGAAGCAGGAAGCAGTGATGAAGATATCTTTTGAAGTTAAGGTAGAAGGTAATAAAATCATCAGATGAAGGAAAATAATATTAAATTCACAGGAATATCAGAAGACTATCATCTAAAGAGAAAAAAAAGAGAGGATGAAGATCTTGAGAAAATTAGGTCAGGCAAGGAAGATCTTGAGAAAATTAAGTCAGGCAAGGAAGAGTAAAGAAGTTAAAGGAGAAAAGGTCCTGAAACAAAATCAAATAAATAAGTTGGAAGAACATTTTTGTTCATTAGGTTCTATATCAGGAACAAACTAGAAAGTAGGCAGAAAAGAAATCTAGGCTAAAGAAAGAAGAGAAACCCTAGAAGTTCATACATTGCATTTTAAAATTTAATTTTAACCCTAGAAGCTAAAATATATTAAATGATCAAATATTTAGGCTAAACATCAACAAATCTCAAAAAATAGTTATAATGACAGAACTTATAGATTTGTGGATAAAAATAGAATTCAATTTAATAATGCATTCATTTTCTATTTGCATGTTGAATTGCAAACCAGGAACTAATTAAACTGTGTTTTTACAGCCTGTGTATGATAGAGGATTATCGACAAAGGAAATAAACATTTTTTTCCATGCAGAAATGTCAGGTCTTAAAGCTTTCCTCAAGAAAATAAAGATATAAAAACTCCTAGTAAAGCTGAAGTTTTTGGGGACCTGCTAATATGTATTTGCTTGGAGAGCATTTAAAAAGGAGTGATTCTAAAAAGCCACAAGAAAAATTAAGCTCAAGAGCAAAGAAAAAGTTTAGAAATTCTTAATACTTCTAACACCCATCCATAGTAAATATATTTGTAACATCAAAAAGGTTTTTTAAACAATATCTCTTTTACTGTCATGTCAGCATGCATTTTATGCTGGGGTTTTTTGGTTGGTTGGTTGCAGGTTTTTTTGTATGACAAGTATTTCTTTCATCATTTGTTCCTTTTCTTTTGTTTTAAAATTTTGTTCAATCTTATTTTTCAGACATAAAACATTTCCTTGATGCTTGTGATGGTGCAGTGATGCTGCTACAGTGAATTTGTGAGGTAACTGAAGACACTGCATAATGTTGTAAGCCTCATGTAAAAGACAAAGATCTTTTTCACTCACAAGAAAACTAAATCACAATACTTCACATGAGGTAAAAGGAGGACAGCATTTCCACAAGTGGATGAAAAAACAGCCCCACATGGGTAAAAGATCTAAATTGTTTGATTCGCAGGAAAACAAACAGGCAGCAACTGACAGAACAAGAGGTCACAGTCTTAAGCTGTGTCAAGGGAAATATAGGTTGGATATTAGGAAAAAGTTTTTCACAGAAGGAGTAATAAAGTGCTGGAACGATCTGCCCAGGGAGGTAGTGGAGTCACCATCCCTGGATGTGTTTAGAAAAAGACTGGATGTGGTACTCAGTGCCATGGTTTAGTTGAGGTGTTAGGGTATGGGTTGGACTCGATGATCCTGAAGGTCTCTTCCAACCTTGTGATTCTTGTGATTCTTGTGAAACAATTCTCTGTGAGAAAAAATGTGTTAGCCTGCACCCTCTGATCTGAAAAATAGCAGGTGTTTTCAGTTTCAATGTATCAACTACAACTATAGCTGGAAAAATATCAGGGATGTTGGCTGATGAGAGAAAAGAATTCATAATTAACAGTGTATCTGCAGATTGCTGTTTCTCCTCACTTTCCTGTAGAAATGGTAAATGCCAGGTAATTTTTTTTGTGCTCTGTCACCACACTTCCCCCTTGCTGGCGTTTCCTTTCAGTGTGAGCCTCTCAGTCCAGCTCTCAACTTTCCAAAAAGTCCCTGTGGCTTTCCCAACAGCAGCAGCATCCCTCCTCTGCCTTGCCTTTGCCTCCTCCATCCTCCCTCCTGCTATGCAGCCAGGGGAGCTGGGCAGTGCTTGGCAGCCCAAGGGAGGAATGTCTGTGTCAGTAAATCCCCAGGAGCACTGGCTGGAGCAGCAGAAGCAAAGACAGGGACAAATCTGTCCTGTCAGCCTGTACCAGCCTGCATCACCTGTTGTAGAGGTCCCAGCCATTTCCATCTCTCCACACGGTTAAAGTCTGAACTCTGTGGTACTGTAGATTAGAGTTGTGTGTTGTGCTGGCAGTATGTGAACCAGTCCTGGACTGCAGCCCCACCTGTTGAGGTTTCTGCACTGGGATGGAGCATTCTGAGCACTCTCATGCAGTGTTAGTCCTGTTGCTGCTTAGCCATCGGCTGCATAGAGGTCCCACACAATCCCTCATCTAGGCCAGCATGTCATAAATGTTAAAAAAACCCCACCTCTGTTCAGATCCTGGGGCCTAGAAAAAAGACATTATCCTTATCTTTCTTTGATCCTTTTCTCATAAGGGAAGATAAATTAGATGGTTTGTCCTAAATCCTGCAGCACTTGTATGCCTCAGCACAATGAAATCTTGTTCGTATCTTAAAGCTTTTCCCCCAGCCCAGTTATCTCAACCCTAAACTGTATCTTATTATATTTAGCAACAAGAAGTCCCTATTCTGTTTGGTCTGCCAGTGACTAACAGTGAAGATCCCTTGCCTTCTGGAGTATATGTCCAAGTACTTCAGAACCACAGAGAGTGTCTTTTAGTAGAAAGTATTAAGACAAAATACATATACTGATATAATCTCAAGCAACAAGAACTTGCATTTTTAAAATTTTTTTTTAACATCAGGAGACTACAGGACTTAAACAAGAACAAAAAAAAAAAAAGAAGTAATGCTTTGAAATTTCGATTTCTTTCAAATAAACAAATACCTGAATAAGGTAGCCATACTTCACACTTAATACAATCTACAAGAAAATTGATTTTCTGACGACTTAAGAAATTGCCAGTCATTATTTAACAAGTGGCATATTACAACCCACTGAAATCAATGTAAGAATCCTGTTTTCTTCAGCAATAATTTGCAAGAGCGAGCAGAGAAATAAAGCTTATTGCTGCAACAATGATGTCTTTTCAAAGGATGTTGGCACATCATCCTTTGAAAGCAAGCAGGAGCAAGCAGGCAAACACTTAATCATGAAACTGATACTTACTGGTGACAAATGTCTAGAAAGTTGGGCTTTTTATTATTTGGCTTATCAAGTGCTTTGAGATTGCACTATGTGCATATGCAATTGAATTGGTATCATATTCATGCAGCTTTTGGTGTGATGCTGTTTTACAATTCAAGCCTGTAAATGTTAGGCCCAGGAGCACTCTCAAGATTTTTACTCTGAGTCAGCACGGCCTGATGATGCATGGAAGAGACTCCAACACAAACCAGCCCCCTGTATTTTAATTTCCATAGACACCTGATCAGACACACATATATGTGGGATGTGGAAAGACACAGAATGTACGTTTGTATGTAGTCCTAGTTGTCAGACATTTGGAATCCTGGCAACATGAGAAATTTTTCAAATCAGTTGCAGTAAGAACCCTACTTATTCATACAGATGTTCTGTAATCATCTTGAATGCTCCCAGAATGAATGACTTCCAGCAGTACCATTGGGTATTTTGCAAAACTAAGAGGTATGGAAGCACCTTTGAGTCGATATGTAAACAACAACAAACTTTTCTTCCTAAGCATTAGTGGATAAATGCTCAAATGTTTTTTTCACATATTCTTTTCATAGTAAATGTTACTTTTTAAAGATAAAAATAACTCAATTTTACCCCCTGAACCGATACTACATCTTTGATTTGGTTTTCTTTCTTTTTATTTTTAATAAATCTATATATCTCTACAAAACTGTAAGTCTTTGGTCAAAGAAAATGCAAGTTATGTCATTCACAACTTTGAGATCAGTTGCTGACCTTCTTACAGTGGTGGGCTTGACAGCAGCTTTCACTTGTTAGAGAAAAAGCTTTTCAAAGGCTGCTGATATTACACCACTCAAAACAATCATCTACCAATTAAAGCAAATATGGTGTGAAAAACATAGAAAAATTGCTTGTGCTCTTGAAGTAGTCTGATATTTTTTATCAGCTCATCTGGATTTTAGTTGTGACAACATGAATAAGGAGAAAAAGGAAACAGCTTCCTTAAATAATCTTAAAAATCCAAGTGCCACTTTCCTAAAAATTTTTGGAAGCTATAGATATTAGCAGTGGGATTACAGGTCAAATAACAGTTAGGTAATCATAGCTAATGGTCTAACCCTGGGATCAATGAATAACACTCAAATTTTTCCTTTCTTTCCCACTCAATATATTGCCCATTTTTCTTTGAGAATATGCAAATCAGATAATGGGTTGCTAATTTTTTAATTGATGATGAAACCTAAGCACAACTAAATTTTAGGGGCTTTTAAATATATAATTAAATGTTTTTCAGTATTAGAGCTGATGGGACAATGAAACATCTTCACAGCGTTTCAGGAGAAAAGATAATTTCAGAAGTCAGATTTTCACCATCACTTTTACCCTAATTTTAGTAAAATAATGTTTTGAAGACGGCATAGATTACAGTTTCTTTTGCCCAAAAATCATAGAATCATAAAGTAGTTGTATTTGACTGCTTGAATATAAATTTAAATGCATGAAAGTCTGAGATGTGTATAAAAACCATCCCACAGGTCTTCTTCTGATGGCTCTTTCCTGTTCAAAAGAAATGAGAAGTTGAAAGTGTACTCTACAATCTGATTCTTTACAGCTTCTCAATTCTCATACAAAGTAAAGATAAAATGCTCTGTGGAACACTCACATTTACATAATTTACTTTGTGTTTGTTTTTTAAAATTTTGTATGTCTGCTCCCTCTCATCATTTCACTCACCCTCCTGAAAAGCATCCTACTCTGCTCTACACCTTCCATCATCAACTTGCAGTTGTAGAGCAGTACCTAAGAAAGAATGCCCTGATCTTTCTTTTCTGAAGGCTGAACAAGCCTGGACCCCAGCCTTCTCTTCCAAGCCATGTTCTCCAGTGTCCTGACCACCCTGGTGACCTTTCTCCAGTGTATAAATGGTGTCAGTGTGCCTGTTCTGTGTGTGTTTGCATATATGCTTCCATGTGCATCCATCAGAAACTTGTCCTCAGCCTCACTTGTCATTTAACCTCCACTACCAGATTCAGTGACATCTAATAATTTTTGAAACACATCTATTCCATTCACACATGATCTGTTACACATTCAGCCTACCTTCAGAGCCAGCCACAGATCCACAGTCCTACTTCTCTGCACCTGCCCCATCAGACATTTGGGAAATGGCACTTGGATTGGCTCAAAGCTGTGAAAAGGGAGGGGTTATGCTGCCTGCATGAAATTGTGTCTGGGGAGGTTTATATTAGATATTAGGAAAAGATTTTTCATCCAGTGGGTCATTGGACACTGGAACAGGAAAATGGTCACACCACCTACCCTGAGAGAGCTCAAGAAGCATTTGAACGATGGTCTCAGACACAGGTGGGATCCTGGGGTTGCCCTGTGCAGAGACAGGAGTTGGACCTCATGATTCTTGTGGGTCCCTTCCAACTCAGGATATTTTATGATTCTGCACTCCATTTTTGGATAAAACACGTAGCTTACTTTTTTGCGCATCCAGCCATAAGGAACCAGCTCCAACGCTTCCTCCTGTAAGGCCCCAATGCAGTATGCGGGTCACCCAATTACATACTAGTTTTGATAATTTCATTCAGCCTTTCACCTACTGATGCTGTTTACTTCACATTCTTTTCAGGTTGCTGTGGTTACTAATCTACATGTAAACATTTTTCACTTCTTTCTGCCAGTGGATCTCCCCTTTCTTACAGCCAAAGTTTGTAAGGGTTAGTACATAAGCATTTGTCACTGGCAAGGTCATGGCACCAAGGGATGGCTCTGGGAACTCAATGTTATCTTCTGCTGCAGAGCCCAGATCTGAAACAGATGTGTTCTCAACAGGACTCAGTAGAGAGGAATGATCCTTCTGCCTGCTAGTGCCCCTCCCTTCAGGGTACACTGTTCTTGTTTCCCATTCTGCCCATCAAGATCCCCCACCCTGGGGGTGGACTCAGGCCCTTTTCCACAAAGCTGCTTTCCAGACAGACAGGCTGCAGCAGGTACTGGTGCATGGAGCTATTCCTCCCCAGGTGCACAACTTTGCATTTACTTTTTTTAAACTTCTTGATGTACCCATCAGCCCATTTGTCCAATCCAACTTGTCAGGTCCCTCTGAATATCAGCCTTGTCCTCCAGCATATCAGCTTCTGCCTTCAGATCTGTCTGATCCTATTGTCCAGATTTTGTAAGGTCACACTTTTGATTTTTGAGAGATATCACCTGCAACGAGCTGCCAGCTGGAGTTTCTATTGTTATTACCCTTTGATCCCAATGGGAAAGCCAATTTTTGACTTACTTACACTCAAATGCCCATTTACCGAGTTCTCTTTTGACCAATTTAGCTCTAAGGTTACTCTGGGGGAATAAGTCAAAGGCCTTGATGAAGTTAAGGCATACAACATCCACTCTTTTCTCCTTGTTCACAGATCTAGGCATCTCAACAGGGATGGTGAGTTATGATTTTTCCCTTGAGGTAAACATCAAGGAAAAACGATCTTCATTGTATTCCTGAAATATTTACATTAATTTTTTGAGAACTATATACATTCCCAATGAACAAACTCTGGAAACTACCGTATCTGAGGCAACGTGTGAGATATGATTGAAAAGAATAGGAGATAAACAAGCAATTCCTCTTTTTTTGATAGCTTCTTACACAAATGAAAAACCACCTACCTTTTGTATTGGTATTGTTATTCACCTTGTTCATAAAAATAAAATGGGGAAGAAAAATATGAAATAATAAATTAGTAGAATTTTTTTCATCTGGACATACTCCCAGTGGCAGTGGAAACTTCTCTAGTTTTGACTGAAACCAGTGGTTTCACAGTTTTTAGAATCCATACAGCAATAAAGATTTAGCTAGTCACAAGAAGTTCAAGACTTGGAAAATGATAATACATTCTCATTGATAGAAACTCAGATTCTTTTTGTTTTAAAACATTAACTAAAGATACAGAAAAAAGTGAGTGATTTCCCTATACAGCAGAATCTTTTAGAGAAAGTTATATTATATTCACTAATAAGTTGTTTCCATAACTCCTCTAATTACTTAAAACAGTGCTCTTTAGAAACTGCATTTTCTTAAAATGTTTCTGGAATTTCGAGTTCTATTCAAAGCCTACCAAATTAAATGATAATGGGCTTTACATCAGACTCATACAAAGTGACATTTTTTGGAAAATGTAGATAGGACTACAAATGATGTACTGCATGAAGGTTTGAGAAGTAGAGAGATACATTTAACTTTGCAACATTAAAATCTGAAGGGGCACTATTTAAGAACATAGAAAATAAAGAGAATCGAAGTTATGCCACCAAGTCCCTCTAGAAGCCGTTTTCCTTCTTCTAGAAAGAGGACATTAATTAAACCTGATTTTTCTGTTAATGGTGGATTAGTCCTGGCTAAGAGCCAAATGTCTACCCAGCTGCTCACTGTCCCATCCTCAGTGGGACACAGGGACAAAAGCAGGGAGATTGCTTAGCAGTTATACTGTAGTCCAAACAATACATTAATTTACTGATAATTAAAATAGATTTGAGTAATAAGGAATGAAGACAAAAAATGTCTTAAAACTCAGTTTTAGTCCTTCACTCCAGACTCCTCTACCCTGCCCCTGAACAGCAAAGGGAGAAACGTGTGCGAGGTGAGTTAGAACATAATATTATTTTCTCTACCACTCCTTCCTTCTCACACTTTCTTCTTTACCAGTGTGGTCTCTCCCACCAGCTGAAGTCCTTCAGGTAAAAATTCTGTTCCAGTGTGGGCTCTCCACAGGTTGCAGTTCCTTCAGGAGGTATTCATCTGCTCCGGAATGGCGTCCAGGGAAATACTTGCTTCACCATGGTCCTCTTCACAGGCTGCAGGGAATGCCAGCTCCAGTACCTAGGGCAGCTCCTCCTCTCCCTCCTTCCCTGACTTCATACTGTAGTTTCTCACTCTTTTCTCCCCTCCACCTGTCCAGATTTTTTTTCTTTTTCTTAAACATGTTTTTTCAAAGAAACAGAAGACTGTTCTGTGGTTGGCCCTATGCAGCCAATGGGAACTGGCACTCACTTCCCCCTTCCCACTGTTCCTCTGCTGCAAAAGCCTTTGCCACCTACACCCAGTACAGTGGTAATTCTGTTTAACCAAGCACTGAAGCAGAAATAGGGCAGGATGCAGGTCCTCCATCTGTAGGAGCATCACAGGACTGATGTTCAGACTCAGTAGCTGTAGGAATCCCACCTGTCCCCCTGGTCTGGCAAGTCTGTCACTTATCACACTGCTTAGAGTGGAACTTACTGGATGGATCTGGAACAGCTAGATTTTTTGTCCAGTATTTTATGCTGAGGGATTCAGATAGACAGTGGAATTTCAGGATGTATCAGCCAGATAGGCACATGTGGATCTATATGTCCCTCCATAACCTTGTAATTCAGGCACTAAGTTCTTTAGGACATGGATGAATGATACAGTACAAAGCAGTGCATTGTCTAAATCATTCCAGCGGCATCTCCACCAGCCAGGCATTTACAGACAGTTATTTCTACTCCTTAATCATTATGGGAAACAAATACATAGCCATTTCAAAAATCCTTTTTAAATTAAATTCTATTTTTCAGTGCTTTTCCTGTTGTGGGACACTAGTTGTTTGGCTTAAATGAATAAGCTTTAAACAGAATGAGTCACTTACTTTTATAATATTGTGTGGTTTAGTATGCTGATTTTTTAGCTCTGTTTGCTTTATCTGAGAAGCTGCATTTGTTGAAGCCTTAGGCCCTAAGCTAGATATGCTGTCTGCTGTAATAGAATAAATTTTCTTAATAATTTTCCAGGTAACTGGTATGGTGCTGTGTTTTGGCTTTTGTATGAGAAGAATGTTGATAAGACACTGATGTTTTAGTTGTTGCTAAGTTATGATTATTCCAAATCTAGTACTTTATTTTCCCAGGCTCTGCCATAGAGCAGATACACAAGAAGCACAAACCAGAGCTAAGGAGGGTGGCTAAAAATGTCAGAAGAAGTTGCAAATCATCAAGATGATAGCAGTTAATGTTCCACCTGAATGGAAAGAAGAAAAAGAATCTGATAAGATGTTAGAGGACCCCAGACCAAAAATCACCACTGAACTAAAAAGGTGTGTGGAGAGCATGTGAGGGATGGGTGCATAAATGGCAAGGGTCTGTTTGCCCAGGGATTTCTTTGTTGTGGGTCCTTTTCTGGAGACACCCAGCTTGAGCTGACCTACTGCTGTACCACACTATTAAATTATTTCTTTTTTTTTAAATCTGATACCTGAGACTCTTCTGAAGGAAATTCAGGGTTGAGCCTGAAGAAAGGAATCCCATCTGAGCAGGAGTGTGTGAGTGGGGAGTCAGAAGGGGCTGCTATTGGATCATTGGAACCATCTGCCTGAAGCGTCTCAGGCCCCAGCAGCTGCAATCTTGAGTGATGTGCAGCTCCCTGAACTGTGTAATGTTGAGGCTGTGTCTTCTCCCTTAACATTGCCCTCCTGCACCATTTCAAGTTCTGGTATGAATAATGTTACATAGCTGAAAAAAGTGCAGTACATTCAAACTGAGTCTTACATATATGTGAATGTAAAGTTTGTATATGTAAAGCCGACACATTTTTCTTCCACAAGTTAGATGGCAGATTTAAGTGAGAGCAGACTGAAGATCTGAAGAAGGAAAATGAACCATTATTAAAAAAAAAGAAAAAAAAAAAAGAGGGATAGAAGGAGGCAGAGGGAAGGAAGGGAATCCTGCTGCATCTGTGTAATAAGGTGTTTACAGTCTTTTTTTGGTGAAACACTGCAAATCAAAATCCCTGTTATTCACATGAAGGCAAGAGAACTTTCACTTCAACTTTGGTTCAATGAAACACCCACTTTCAAACATACACCTATATTAGTTCTTGTTTAGTGAAACAGATGAAGCTAAAGATAACTCAATGTAAGCATCCATTTGAACCCTGCTGACTTCACTGAGAAGTTAGTTTGCATTGGAATTGTTAAGTTTGATGACTCACATAATACTCATGGAAATCTCTTAATCTCTTCATAATACTTGGAAAGGTAGCACATATTTTTAATGGTATTTAGAATAACTGAAGTCAACAGAATGCCCTGTGCACACTCATCATCTTCAGTGGTTTAATATTATGAATAAAAGTGAGTACTCTCCTAGAGAGACACTAGTTCATTATTAGAAAGATATACTACAGCTCAGAGTTGCCTTCAAAGATACAGTAGGCTTTTTTTTTCATAGATTCATAGATTTTAATACTCAGTTTCACAGTCCATATTCTGAAAAGCACACCATCATGTAACATTATTTTGTGGATGGAAAATATGGGATGTACATAACCATGGCACTTTGCATTTTCAGTTGTATAGATAATGTATTTATTACTATTACTGACCTCCACATTATATTTTAGTTTTCTAAATCCTTTCTCTTCCTATTTTACTTTGATGCTTAATGCATAAGAGATAAAGATGATAAAAAATGCAAATAAATCACCCCATTATGGAATTCATATGTGACTTCACAAATATCAATTTCCCTCCATCCAGGTGTAATGACTGTGAGTGCATTAACTTCCTTTATCTGACATTTCCAGCCTCACCTGGAAGGACTATCCATGCATTCTCTGTCAGTTTTTTTTTCTGGGAGCTCTGTGTAAGTCCTAGGGCAGACAACCAGTTCTGGCTTGAGCTGCACTGTAGATGTGCCTCTGCTCTGCCCTGTGCCCTGTTGCCCCAATCATTCTGGCAGGAGCTGCAGATCTGCCTCCTGTATGATCACTCTGGCCTTGCCTGAGCTCCTGGCTGAACAATTTCTAAATTTCCCACCTGAGGATTCTGGTTCTGCAAAAATGCTGTTTTCCTTGGAAACAAGCTGGTTTTTCTGCATCTTTATGGAAACCAGGCAGGCAAGGAGGCTTCCCTCCCACCTCCTGCAAGCCAGCTGGCACAATGGTGGGTGAGGGGCTGCCTGCCCATCTCGCTGGGCTTCATGGTTGTCATGGCTGTCCAGCTGCCCTGCTTCCCACCTGGCAGACTGCCCAACTGCCTGGCTTCCTGGCTAGCTTTCCACCTGGGTAGCCAAATCCCTGTACAAAAGTTCTTGAAACATGCTCTGTGTGGTCTCAAAACAATCAAGTTCTCTGAAATCAAGTTAGGCAATAAAGTGAAATTTTCTTTCTTTCCAGTGAGAAAAACAGAAATAAAAAAGTAGAAAATTGTCAATAAAACAAAAATTGCACTTTGATTACCTCTTTAGTTTTCACAGCAGTCTCTGTGAAAAAACAAAAAAAGCAAAAAGAAGAGACTACCATGGCAACATTACTTGTATTAGCAAATATAAAGGACTTTATAAGCCATTTTTCCTTTGTTTAGGCTATCTAGTCTATTAGTCTATTTAGCATTTTCTTTTTTTATCCCTTAAAAGCAAAAAAAGAAAAAAAGTCACTCTGAAATGTTACAAAGGTTCAGGACAATGTCTTCTAGGCTTTGAGATTTAGCATTGTCATTAAGTGAAATTAGGAATACATTTAGCATATCTTTATGTAGCTTTCTGTCTCATAGCACCATGAAATTAGGATATTTGTTTTATTTGTTCAGTGTTAGAGCTTATATATAACTAAAAATAAATGCATTCATGCCCAATGTACAAACACAGAATTCAACTTAGGCAAGGGGCGAGCCCCAGCTCTGAACTTTAATGCAACTCCCAGGCCAATGGGTAAAGGGTGCTGAGGTGGAGGATCCAGATGAAGTTTTTCAGAACAATTAAGGCCTGTTAGTGCACTCAGGGCACTGAAAATGAGTCTCAATCCAGGGAGGTTTCCAAAGGGCTCTAATGTGAACTCTGCTACAAACAGTCTGTCTTTGGCATATCTCATGACAGAGGTCTCAGCCTGGGCCAGGGTCAAAGCAGAGAGAAATCTGAGATTCCACAGAAGAGTGAGGCCAAACACAGCTTTTCACAGTAGAGAGCTGTGATGGGAACACTGCCCAAAGCCGCCTTTGCACACAGACCTCCATTTTCTGTGGCACCTTACATGAGATGGACACTGGGTTGATAAGAGCTTTAAGACTGAATTGTCCACACATTTTGTTGCAGTATACACGTAAAAATCAAGAAACATATTTCCTGTCTCTTAAAGTATGTATTATTATAGCAGAACTTAAACAGTAATTTCAGAGACAAATAATTGATCTCACGAGTGAGAAAATTAAAATAAAAATTTATTCACAAATACGCCCTCTACCTGTTATTGCTCACACCTATAGATATGATGCAGACGTTTTCAAATTCAATATAATGACTTTTCAAGTATGAGGAAATCCACAATATTTCCTGTGAATTCAAGATATTATTATTAGTATTAGTATCAGCATCAGCATCGGTATTATCAGTAGCATTATATTTTTCTTGGTTTCAATTTTTAAACTTAACCTATAAGGGTTTTTTCCATTTTCCCCCCTGATTATTGTCCCCATCTCACTGGAGAGGGATGGAAGAAATAGTGAGACACAGTATGGTACTTAGTGTCTGGGGTTAAACCAGTCGACTGTACTAAAATAGTATTTTCTTAAACCAGAAGACAGTAGCTAGGACTGGGACAAGCAAATTCTCTGCTGTTTAATTACATCTTTTCCACAGCATTCAATGCATATACAGAATCTCTAAACAAACCAATTAGTTATAACATTCATCACACTTTGAATTTCAACTCCTCTTCCTTGAAAGCTCCCCAGGAGTGTTCTCCACTAAACAAAGAAGGAAGATACCAGGTGGCTGTTTCTGGATGTTAGAAGTAGCAGCAGTCTCAGGCAATTATACGAGATCATGTCATTGCCATCACAAGTTAGCTTCTAGGCCAAGATACCTAAGAGCTTCAGAATGTCTCTAACAGTGCAGATCAAAGGTCAGTTGAGTCCAGTGGTGAGTCCCATGGCCCTCAATGAATGCGTGGGAAGTACATTAGACACAGAAATTGTGACATTTCCCTAGGACACACTCCTACTCCAGATAATTTAGTTCAGAGCTGAGAAGCTACAAAGCTGTCCTAGGCAATAATATTTACAGTCAGTGTAGGAGCCATGGTATTAGAGCAAAAGCTGAATTCTGGGGGTTTTCTCTGCTTTTGCAAGCGTGCCCTTTTCTATGAAAGCTGATAGGTGACACACTTGGTGCCACCTTCTTGTGATCTCAGCATGGGCTGTTACCTCAGGGAGCTGAGCTTTGGGCTCAGTCATCCTACAGAGACGTGGATGAGGTTACTACCTCAAAATTTTGTATGGTAATAAATACATGTCTGCCCCCTAACATCCTTCTAGGAACTGACTCTCTGTTTTGTCTGGCTGCTAAGAACCAGTCTGTCCAATGCCTTTCACACCCTCTGTAAGAATTCTTTTTTCTTTCAATTCTCCTTCCACTCTTCTAAGTACTTCTCTCTTCTCATAAGTAGGGTGGATTACTCTGATCCTTCCAGCTTGAGTATTTATTTTTGATTTTCTCAATCCAATGAAAATTAATAAGATCAAGTGAGTCAAGGGATATAAAGGGAAAGTAAACAGTTCATTTTATGAAAAAGGAAGAGGATAATATCTGAAATACTCTGTTGGAATCATTTCACCTGATCAGTCCAAATTCTAACAGATTAGCAGATGGCAAGAGCATTCTAAATGAGTGCAAATCTGTCCTTTGTGCTTTTAGGATCCCAAGAACACAATATTTATTCTAATGGTAAATATCTAGAAAAATTGCTGGGAAAAGAGGTAATATATTATAACTAGGTTACAGAACAAAACTGAATGCACAGAAGGCTATGAATTTTAGAATCCCTGGCTCTGGTGAAATTTAAAAATTAATTCTGACATGACATTGAGCCCTGCAGCCCATGTCCAGATTTTTTCCCCCAAAACTTATACATAAAAAAAATCCAGAGTTATTTTAAATTGCAATAACTTTGCAGGTTTTTTGCATTGGATTTTCTCTCATTTAACTTGGTCTTCTGGCTTAAACTCCCAGATGTTCAAAGTCTGTAGGGTATGGCACTTATACTTGATGGAAAACACTGACACAGAGGTTTTCCTGTTTTGATCTTTCCTTCAGATACAGACAGTTGGATAACTTTGATTCTTATATAAATCCATACCTCATAAACCTTACAATTTTTTTAAAAATCTGTAATAAAAAGGAATACATTTTATACTAAGGATTTATTGTGTCAATCTCATTTTCTCTGTTATTTCCTTCCTCATCTACAGTGTCAGTACAAGCTGAAGTAACCCAATGGAAATCACTGAAGTTGCATGAATATTATCCTTGTACTGGTCAAGAGAAAGTAGACAGTCTTCCTAAACGAAGGAAAGTAGATTAAACTGAAGTGGAGAATCTGTATATACCAAAGACTTATTGGAAAAAGCACTTAATGATGTAAATCTCTACAAATAAGAAATAGGATGTGCAGGAATTCAAAAGTAAGGTGACAGTTAAGAGGCAGATATGCATTTTAGAGAGGTGAAGAACATAGCTTTTACAGCATTAATACATTCAAATAATTGAGTAAAGCCTTGCTCAATAAAACTGGTTATTACGCACTTTACTGAATTCTGGGTTTGTTTGGCAGTGGTTTTGATTTCGTTTTGTGCAGTTCTGTTTTGGTTTTTTTGGTAATGTTTGGCATTTAAACACCTGAATAACCTCATTGTAATGAGATGACTGCTATCAGCTAGATCTGGTGCTGCATACAGCAGCAGATTCTAGTTGAAATTCTCAAATTCTAGTTGAAATTCTAGTTGAAATTCTAGTGGAAATTCTAAAATTCTAGTTGAAAAATCCAGCTACCTGTACTGCTGGAAGATTGGACAGTTGTAACACAACTGAAAGTTGCTTCTTCCCAAGCTCACCAGCAGCATAGTTTCATGGATTTTATCACTAAAATGCACAACAATGTACAGTGAAAACACAGGAGAGACTTAACATCTTTAAGCTGTTAGTATATGCAGAGGAATTAGGAGAAAAATCTTGTACACACAGAAGGTGACCTACTTACATTTAGCAGTCTATGTTAAATATCAAAAAGCACATTCTGCTGAAGGCATTATATTCCTTGGAAAGTAATGGCACTTCTCCTAAACTGTTTTTCATTTATTTGTTCTAAGACAGTTCTTTTCCATTGTGTTTGTGTACGATACAGCAGTTTTTGTAACAGAGATGGCTCTGAACTATTGCAATAAGTTATACAGAAAACAGAGAGATACAGAGGAAAAACAGCAGCAGAATACAGCTTTGAAGATATAGTAAAATTTTTAAAATAGGATTAAGAATTTGAAATTTTAACACATTTGTGGGTACTGTTTGGGAATTAAACTTCAGAGGGAAAGTTTGTGTTGCAGAGTTGTCATGACAGGTTGCCATGATGATCACAGATAAACTGGTGGGCTGTAAAACTGGAGGAGATAGCAACGATGCCACCACTGCTGGAGACTGCCATGATTACATATGTCTATAATTCTACCCTGCTGAATTTGGCAGATTCTAGCAGCACATCAAAGGGAAAAAAAGATTTGACCAAGGACAATGAATAATGAATGAAGAAAGTACAAATATAAGGGTCAAAGTGTTAAGAAAACATGGTAGTTTATCACTGAATCCTAAACAACACGCCCAACATTGTGATTTGACTGTCAGATGTAAATAGTAACACTGGGATTGTTTTGAAAGACCAAAAATTTTAAAAACCCATTCAAAATAAAAGAAATATATGTAATTATTTTGCTCATATTCACTTTGGTTTCATTTAAGGATACAATTTTGTATATTTTTGAGTCTTCCAAAGTTTGCATTTTCCTCTTTTCACTACTCCATGCAAAAGAAGAGCTAATGCAATTGGACTTCAACATCCAGAGGAGTGATACTTCCCAGTGTGCTCAGAGCTGACTCCAGCACGCTCAGAGCTCCTGGTTCCTTCTGCCTTGGTCAGACGGGTGCAGCTCTGCAGTTCACTCCTCTAGGTGCAGTCAGCAGCAGTGCTTACAGTTCTTGCAGAGAAACTCAGCTGGATCCCTCAGCACTGGCTGACCAGCAGGAGGGTACTGGTGAGGAATGCAGACACCTGCACTATGCAGCGTATCCCCACACTTTGTATCAGATGGATAATCCACTGCTTCAATCCTATGGAACACCGAGGCACTTACCCAGCCAGACTGTGGACATCCCTGGGTGCTGGTGTCTTTCTGCTCATCAGCCAGTCCACACTTCAACTTTGCTAACAACTAAGAAAAACACACAGTTGGACTCACCTCCTGAGTCAGACACAGAAAGCTGCTTGAACAAACATTTCTAGTGCCAGTAGTGTGTATTGTGCTGTGGCTGACAACTGGTTATCCAGAAGCATGTGAGCAGGATAACACTGTAGTGGTACCAGGAACCTGTGTTTGGGCAGCCCATGTAATCATTTATGTTGTATATCTACAACATAAATGATTACATGGGCCCAGGTATCTAAGCTCCTGTTAGAGTCAATAGCCATCTAGGCAATACAGTCAACAGAGCTATTCAGCTCTCCCAAAGCAGATATCTACTTTAGAAGGAGATAAATAGATCCCTAGACTCCACTGGCTGTGCTGGCTACATGAGATAAAACAAGAACTTGGTTCTCATGTTCATCCAAAAATTTGTCATGAAAAAGAGGCTGAACTTCTACTTCTCCTGTTTGGTTTTTCTTGTTTTGTTTTTTTTTTTCCTTTGGTTTGGTTAGGTTTGGTTAATTAGGTTTTTGTTTTTATTGGTTTTGTTTTTATTTTTCTCCTAAAGGAGAAACAAATACCTTTAAGATAAGAGCTGCTATCAGTTGAAAAAAAAAATGGTCTATGCTTTCAAGTCTTTCTTCATATTATAAACCACATCAGGCTGTGCTCCAGGGCTTTGATTTTTCCAATCTTTTAGAATGGACATCTGAAGAACGATACAACTTTAACAAGGCCATGTATGAGAAAGTAATTGTTCCTCCATATGGAATCAAGAATTTCAAAGTATGTAGGTCTCATTCTTATGGAATCAAGATGTGTCGAAGTGCACATTTTATAATTCACTATTTTTCTCAGCTTCTCTAGACAAAACCTAGCCTTAGTTGGTCTAATAAATGGAACTCTTTCTCCCTCATCTAACTGTAACCCACCAAAGTTATTACAATACTGTCATTGCTCCTGTTGGATCTGGTAGATGTAACAGGCAAGTGCAGCTGATTGAAATTCAAAATGAAACTTCAGGGGTTTGAAACAGATGACTGAATCAGGAATTAGTTAGGACTCCAGAATTCTTGGATTCATTTCCATGATGAGAAGCTCAGTTGTTATTAGACCATCATTAGATTTAATTTATAATCCAGAAGTTAAGTCAGTTTTCATCCTTATTTTGTTGTAAATCCTAGTATTGCTCAGCATACAGTTCTGTCCACAGCATCTGGGGGACATTTTTAAATTTTAAAAATGGAGAAGAGTTATTTTTATGAAGAAGGAAGTGGGCTTTTTTTTTTAAGCAGCAAAAATAGGATTTCCCAATTTTACTGGAAATAGCCTATTTTCCACCAGCTTTTAAAATTACACAAATTCAGCTTACAAGAAATAACTCTTTTCTTACAAAAAAAAATGTCCCTATATTTGGTCATTTTTATGAAAAGTCACTTAGCACAAGTGGACTACTGGAACAAAGAAAGGGGAAGAAAAAGATGTCAAAGTAGTCTGAAATACAAGATATACACAGATAGGAATTGGGAAGCTAAGTTTTGGCAATCTTGTTTTACTCTTCTTCTGATAAATACGAAACTATTTTATGGAGTTTATAAATTCAATTAATCTTTCCACTGACATTAAAACCTGCAGCTGGTCTTCCATGTGATGTGCACACCAGAGGTGTGAGCCTGTATAATTATGAGCAGTCATTGAACAGAAGTTTAGTGAGTTCAGGCAGAAGGACTAAGCACCAAATGGAGTGGAAAATTCCATTATTGTGTATTTGGTTTTGGGTAAAGAGCTTTTACCTAGAGTCAGGTTTAGAGGCTAGGTGTCATCTTTATACCACTCACCAAATTAATTCATTTTTCAGAGAGATCCTTTCTTTTCTGTTACTTCACTCCCTGGGTGCAACCACACTGAAGGAGGTTGCTGCTGGTAATGTAGCTTTGCTAGAAAATGTCTTTTAAAAATTCTGATGCAGCAGGAACAGAGAGAAAAGCTTTATAAGCATGTGATCCAAGAACCAGCTTCAGATTTTAAGCTGTAACAGGCTTTCATTTGCAATTAAAAACCTCATTCACTTTAAAAGACCTGATCAGAATAAGGAAGAGAAAAAATGTCTAAAGGTTATAAAAGCACAATTTTTTAGTGCAGTTTCTAATTTAATTACTAGGGTGAAAAAAAAAGGAATTTCTCCTCTAAACCCAGACATATTGTTGGTGAGATATGAGGAAAAAGCAGAGGCAGTGCAAAGCCAGGTGTTATCTCTGCTTTCTGTTTCCTTGTGCAAAACTATAGGTGTCTCATTTGTTTTGATTTCAGAAAAAATATGTTAAAATTGAAAGAGAGTCTGAAACAATATTTAGTTATGAGCTAGTCTATTTGAGAATTGCAAGTAGTCATTCCTGCCAACCTTCTACAACAACTCTTTTGAAGGCTGTTTTCATTATCTTGAAGGAGGTTTTTATTTACATTTTACTGTTTTCTCACTTTCTAGTCCTCTGTAATTTTAAATGTATTTTTTAATTTTAGAGTTATAATATTCTTTGAAGGCTGGATGTTTAATTACATGAGGAGTGTTTGCAGAGTGTAAAACTTTTGAACAGTACCCTATACTGGATATTGTCTCTGTTTACAATCAGTTTAAAATATTAATATTAAGGTTGTATGGAACAATGATTTTTGTCAGGTGAGTAGTTTTTTTAACTGTGTGAATCCTTCAAACCCATCCAAACCCAAAATCTAACCACTAACATAACACCATGCACAAAAACCCTTTTCTGCTTTGAAAAAAAGGAACATCTGTAAATTTGTTTTATGAGGGTTTTTTCCTTCCCTCCCCTTTTTTTTTTGCTATAGTGTAGATTTGAATTTGTAAATTTAGATTCTAATCCATGTTGACAGAGAAGCAAAATTTTCACCAGGTTGTTTTTTTTTGTTTTGTTTTTTTGTTTTGGTTTTTTTTTTTAATGGTGACTAAGAGTGAGGTAGGTAGATTGCTAAAACAGCTGCTCCCCAGCTGATGGCAGTCTCAGCAATGTCTGTGATTGGTTCTGTCTGCACAATGTCAGCATTATTTTCTGGCTTTCCAGTGATGAGAATAATCCTGTGGTAGTAACACAAGAATGTCTTCAATTTCTCACTACTGGCAATATTAAGTGATCATAAAACTGAGAGATATAAAAGTCATCTGGCTCTTATTAAATAGTGGTAATGAGTCTCTGGATAGTTGCATTATATGTTTCTTAAATTCATGAACTCCAAGTACACAAGATTCAGAATTAAAAGGACAATCAACAGCTCTAGTTTGCACAGTCTGTTTTTGTGTTGAAGACAATTGGAATTTGCTTGTAAATATTTCAACTAGATTTATTTAAGTATGAAAAAATTAAGTATAAAGATAGAATTAAGTTTCCTCAGAAGATCAAAAGAAAGCTTCGGTAAAAGAAGATGTAGCTATACAATAATTACAGAAGCAAGTTTTCCTGTTTTGAAAAGGGAATAAATTTCTTAAAATTAGAAAAGTATATGTGGCATCTTCACAACTTAAACAATTCAATTCCAGTGCTTGAAACTAATAAACCAAAGCAAACTAAACCAAACAAAACCAAATCAAACCAAAGAAACCAAACTAAAACAACCCTCCCCAAACAAGCAAAAACCAAACCAATCCACCAAAAAACCAAAATATCCCAACCTGTTTAGGATGCAAACATTCCATGGTTTCCAAGGTTCACTGCATGTTATTTTCTGTGTGTAGCACATTCAGACATCCAAAGTGTTTAGAGCAATACTAAAATAAAAGAAGAAAATTTCTTCTTCCTTTGCCCACATCCAGACCTTCTAACATATCATCTTTAGATATAAAAGGTTAGGTTTCAAGCTAGACATGTGCTGAAAAGGTCACAGTCCAATTTTGAAACCCAAGAGAACAATGAAAGAAATGCTGGCTAGCTAGTTCCTTAGAGTTTGCTTTATAGACATGAGAAAAAGAAAATAATGGCCAACTTTGGAAACCATTTCTCTTTAAAGAGACCATACTTGTTGGTGACCAACCCTTTACATATTGGTGACCAACCATTTATGAGCTCACCAGACATTTTGATTTTTCAGGTTAGCAGGAATTTTCAACCTGATTAGGGTCATGATTAGAATTAGAATGCTGATGTAACATCTCTAAAAATGGGCCAGGATCTTCAAACATGAAGAGCTAAATTTTGGCATTTTAAACTATATATAGAAACTGACATATAGAGATGCAGTTCTCAGAAATGCTGAATATCCAAACCCTACTAGTTTAATGGGAGAACTTGAGTAAAAAGGAAGTGGTCTATGAAGCTAAAATGTAATTTATTTTAACAGCACTCTTCATGCATCGTGGCACAAAATGCTTTTCAAGAAAGGCAAACTTCTTTTCTGAGTCATAACACTATAAATTCAGCATGACTTTGGATTTAAAGATATTGAAGAGAGAGTAAACTTCATCCAAAATGTTTAAGAACTCTTATAAGGCTTCTTACAAATGTAGGGACTCAGATTCATGATAAAAGAATGAGGAGAATGAGGAAATTGTCTTGAATGTGATGCAAGCGCTTGAGTTGTTTGATTTTTCTGATTTTTTTCTGCCTTATTATTTGGTGGCTGGGGTAATCTGTCATTCCCTGGTGATGTCTGACACTGTTGGTTGTCATGTTGGTATGTTTTTATATGCTAGTATGGCTTTTCTTGGGACTCTCAGGGCAGCCCCAGCAACTGCCCTTGCCTGCCCAGGCTTCCAGAGCTCCCCCCAACCCTTCCCAGGGCCCAGGACTACTGAGCCCCCAGGGCCACCAGCCCTGGTCCCAGCAACACCCAGGGGTTCTCTCCAGCTGCCCACAGCCAGATCCTGCCCCATGGGGAACTCCCAAGGGATTCCCAGTGGTCTCAGCTGCCAGGACAAGCCCTGACAATTTGCTGCTCGGTTTTAGCGACAAATATCAATACAGGAGCATGTAAAGAATAATTATGACAGCTGGTATGCAGAAAATAAAGTTCATGTGGTAGCAGTTTTATACCTTGGTGTTATACACGAAGAAAATAAAATAGAAAAAGTAGTTGTAAGGTTTTATTCAATATCTCTTTGAAACAGACATAAGGGACTTGTATTATATCAAAATGTACTTTCTTGAATCCCACACAGGTATGTTTTAAATAGCAAAACACTATTTCCTTTTACTGCATTGCAATGTGAATTGTGGCATTAATAACTTTTTGCTGCTTTAAGGAAATTATTTATTTTAAAAGAGCTAACTGATTTTCATGGACTAGCACATGTGTGGCTGTGTGCAATATTGACTTCCAAATGTTCGTTGTCAGATAAAAAAAAGGGAAGAGATAAAAGTCATTGGGGAAGAGACTACTTCTTCCCAATTTTAGCCAGAGGGTGGAATCCTTGGGCTTTTTTATGACGTGTTTTATTTATAATTTTATTAAAAAGTGAATGAATTTTTAAACTTTAATTCCTATAAAACTGAAAGCAAGAATTTAGGGACCAAGGTCTAGGAAGTAAATTAGAAGGCTCCAGTTCTGTATATCTTGGTGGGAGCAATATGTCTTTTTGACACGGTTTAACCACAGCCAGCCTCTTGCTCACTCTCCATGGTCTCTATTCCTTGTCCCAGTGGGGAGGAGAATTAAAAAGGAAAGACACACTTTGTGGTTTTAGATAAGAACAATTTACTGATTCAAACAAAATAGAATAATAATAAATAAATAAATATAGTGTCAACAACATCAACAAAAATAATAGTAAAAAAATATTTTGAATAGGGAAAGAGTAGTAAAACCAGAAAAACAAGTAATGTGCAATACAATTTCATACCACCTGCTGACCGATGCCCAGCCCATCCCTGAGCCATGAAGAGTTCCCTTCCAGCTAACTCTCCCAAGTTCAAATACTGGGCATGACATTCATGACATGACTTAGTATGGGATATTATTTTGGGCAGTTTGGGTCAGTTCTTCTGGCTATGCTTCTTCCCAGATTTTTGTGCAGATCTTCCCTAGCAGAGCATCAGGCAATGAAAAGCCCTTGATTTAGGGTAAGCATTGCTCAGCAACAGCTAAAACATCAGTGCATTATCAACATTATTCTCACACTAAATCAAACCCACAGTGTTGTACCAGCTACTAGGCTGAAAAATGAAGTCTGTTCCAGACAAAACAAGGATATTGTGTAATAGCCTTTGAGTCTAGATAAAAATTCTGTTCCATCAAAACTTCTGTAAATAATGCAAAAAAAGGCTAGAAATTGTGTTTAGCTGTAGTGATTCTAATTCAGTGTATTGGTTCATAACACTTTGACTTTGGCCATGACATCTATTTCTACAGCCAAGAACATGATTGAACATCTTCAAATGGTATTTTTGCCACTGACAGGATGGTCTGAGGAGAATGTGTTCCCACAGAATGGTAGAGTAATAAGAAAACATTAAACATTTCAGAAACATAGAAATATTCTGGCTTGTAATAAACTCAGCATGGTGAAATTCCAATAGGTCAACCACAATAAATATGCAGTCACACATGACAATGAAAATAATATGCATTTTTGTAGTTGTCTAGAATCCCATACGGATTTACTTCTACTCAGTTTGTTTCAGAATAAATTAATTATAGGTTTGAAACTGCTGCACTGCAGGGCTGAAGACAAATGACAGAAGGCCTTTGAAATCTACCATCACTGCAGCTGTTCTACGTAAAATTCTGACCAGAAGCTATTCTCTTTTCTTTCTCCTTTTCCTGCTATTTCCTCTGGGAAGGTGGGAATCAAATAATCAAAGGCAGGGGAATAAAAGATATTTCCCACATGCAGCATTTTCAGTTTTCCAGTTTCTTTTGTTGTGATCAGTTTTTGAATGAGACAGACAAAATGTACAAAACGTTGAGTATTTCCTGACCTGCTCTTTACTGTGACACTTTTTTTGTGTAAATCCGATTTTCTACTGGCATCTCTGAGGAGCCATTGGATAATAATGCTATGTACAGCCATTCCTATCTCATTTGAAATAGCCCTTGGCTGCCCTTCCCAGCATGGCTAGACAGAGGACTTAAGCTCTTTTAGAGCATGCTGCCTCTGAAATGGAGTATGGGAGAGGCAGTAGTCAGCCTATTGGAATAATCCACCTGTAAGGAATTACACACTTGCAACAGGATTGGCCAAGTCAGTTTAAAAGCATTAGCTAACAGGAGAGAGCAGAAAAATTAGTGAAGTTACTACATTATAATTCCTAAATCATTTCACACATATGCAACTGCAGTAAGATCAAACCAGATTTCAGGAATATGACCTTACCTACGACTTCCAGAAATAGTTCTACCACTTCTCAAGGACTAACACAAAAGGCAGAAAAGCAAGGAAACTGTTTGATTTTGAGGCAGCAGTTGTGCTTTCACCAGTGATACCCAAGAGCTGTTGACTAGAAAGGTAGAGACACAGCAAGAGAATGCTGCCAGGTAAAGGACACATTTCCTTCAGGCTCTTCTGCTCTGAAGTAGGAAAACACTTTACCTGCAGCGACAGCTGAAGAGAGGAAAATCATCCGTCTCCTGGGTGGTAGCTTGGCAGTATGACACTGCCAGGCAGAGAGGGCAGAGCTGCTGCAGTGCCAGAGCAGCCCTGGTGCCAGGGCAGGTCAAACTCTCCTGCTGCAGACATTCCCTGTGCTGCCACTCGGTGACAAGGGACGTGTCCAGGGACAAACCGTGAGCTTCTGTGCTGACTCCGGCTGTGGCAAAGGGCTTGGCAAGCCTCACACAAATGGGTCTGGCTTGGGGTACGTTTTGCTTTTGTTTCTCCCTTGGAGCACAAGACCTCCGGCTGCATCCACCTCTCATCGCTTCTGGTTCCGCCGCCAGAGGGCACGAGGAGCCAAACTTTGGGGGCTTCACAGCCAAACCCTTCTCCTTTTCCTGCAGAAGGACAGAGTGGCTAAACTGCACTTTGTCATCTCTGCAGTCCCTAACCAGGCTGCTGAGTGGGAAGGAAGAAACTGGAGGTTTCCTTCAGAAGGGAGGAAATCCAAGAACACACTCTTGTGCATATCTTTATTTATGAGTCTTTCTGCTTTCCCCTTTTGTATTCCAGAAGGTGTTCAGTACAGGGAACATATTTTTACTGTTTGATAAGGCTGCCACTCCAGTTTAACTCTTCTGTGTGGAACTGACATGGAGGAGGTGTGGGGCAAAGTCCAGCCCTGTGGGTTTGAGAAGAAGGCCAACACACAACTCTGTCCCATCCCATCCCATCCCATCCCATCCCATCCCATCCCATCCCATCCCATCCCATCTCACCCCGTCCCGTCCCGTCCCGTCCATGTTCTGTTCACAGAAGAAGACAGTTCTCTGAGTCTCACTCAGGCACCTCCTCATTCATCCCCAAAGCAGCCACACAGTGTTGTGGTCACACAGTATTAGTGCAAGAGCCTGGGGCCTTTTTGTCATGTCACCACCAGGTTGGCAGCTCCCTGTGGCAGCTACTGGGAGTGTCAGGGTTTTCCTATGGGATAGAACTTGGCAGCCAAGGTCCATTCCACACCCAGCCAGAAGCAGGGCACCTGTGGGGCACATGGACAGCTGCAGCCCTGGGCACCATGAGCTGCTCAGGAGGGGACTGAGGCTGGACCAGGCTGTAGACTCACAGGTGGGTTTGGGTTGACATGGCCCCCTCTGATCAGGACAGGGCTGTGAGGAACTGGAGGCCAATTCTGCTATGGTGTCAGTGGGACAGAAGCTGATGGCCCTCGGGGCTGACATGGGGTCCTGGGCCATGGGCAGAGTTGGAGGAGTCACAGGGTGGCTGTGTAAGGGCAGCCAGAGCTGGTGGTGCCTCCTGGTTTCCTCTGTTTCAATATACAGGTCACATTTCCTACAGAAACTGAAAGCCAGGGAAAAAAAAAGAACAATTCCCAGGAACATGTGCTGTGGCCAACCCCCATTTTATAAAGATGACCTTACTATCAAAGGAAATACAGCAACACTTGAACGGAATAGAGAAAAAAGGCTGAAAATATCAAACATAACATCACCTCTTCTGGTCCCTGATTAATAAAGGCTCTTCAACAGCTGTTTCTTCACCTTCTGTTTGAAGTTTTTACATGCATGTTTTAGCAATGTTTTACTAGATGCGTCTGCCAGAATATCTATTAAAAGACATTTCCTATATTCCTGGGGAGGTAGAAAGCTTTGTTGGTGTAATTCCAACTTTCCAAGCATCTAAGAATTTGAATAGTTGATATCAGCAGAAGCCAAGTGGCACCAAGGCTTGCAAACCAGGATGTGTACAATTTGCTCAATTCGCTGAAAAATAACTTTGAGGGTAATAAAGTGATTGTGATCTGTGTGCTCAAAGGTAGGTGCATTTGGTGCACAAACATTGTTTTTCCAAACTGAATGACAGCATTGTGCGCATCATAATTCTGATAGACATAATATCCATATATTCCTGGTCTACTTTTAAAAAGCAAGATGGGTTCAGAAAAAGCCATGGCTTTTAGAAACAGCTTTAGTAGGAACATGTGCCTCAGAAAGTAAAGACTGGATGTGAAAAATAATTTGTAAACCAAAATTAAAAGAAGATATTAAAGCAGAATAATATTCACCCACTTTTTCTACTAGTAATACAGTGAAAAACTTCCACCTCAACTCTTTTAACAAGAAAGTAAAGCCTAAGATGTGGATGTATTTTACATGTACCATCTTTTGTTACATGAATATGTTTCTAACCACAGCCTCCACTGCACTGTCAGATAGAGACCTATGAAAGTGAAACCTTCAATCCTCGTGAGGCATTAGTTTAAAATTAAAGAAATGATACATCTTTGAAGGACAGAGCACAACAAGATAACTCGAGCTAAAACGAGATGTGATGATCAATCAGTTAATAAAAAAAATTACAAAAAAACAGTTTATGAAAGAAGCATTTATGGTATGTGAAAAGAAGCATTTATGGTATGTGAAACCAAGTGAAAGGGGAAAGGGCATCAGATACAGATGTACCACATAGTAGCTTACAGTCACAAACACAGCAAGGGAATTTTTTACCCCTAAGAACTAGAAAGTGAGACCTGAGAAGGATAGTCCACAAAAAAACCAAAACCAAAAAAACAACAACAACAACAACAAAAAAAAAAACCAAACAAACAAACACAAGGAAAAAACCACCAAAAAACAAAAAAAAACCAAAAACCCCCCAAAAGAACAAAAAAACCCAAAAACCAACAAACAAACAAACAAAAACCTAAAAAAACCCCCAAAAAACCAAAAAAAAAAACCAAAAAAACCCCAAAAACCAAATTGTCCAAGTAGAATGAAACGTCATCTCACTTTTCCTGATCATTCTGTTCCATGCAGCAAGGTTTGCTGAAGAGCTCTGCTGTATGCCTTAGCTCTTTTACATCTTGTTAAGCCTAGTTTTTGGAAACTGTCCCTTATTTCTACATCCAAATAGTGAAAAGTCTCATCTCTAGCTGTCTTCACCAAGTATGGGTGAAGTCCTTACCTGTTTCTGCTGGTTTGCAGATACCAAGAATTTTTATTTTTGTATTTTCTATCACTAATTAACAGAAAAATTAGGAAATGGACAAGTTCAAAACTTAGAGGATAATAAACTCTTCAGCTTGTTTCACTAACAAGTGAAAATAGTGAAATTCACTAATTTATTCTTTTGAAAAACACCATTTTAGTCTCCAAGTTTTTAATGAATTTGTGACAGCTTTTCAGCACATGTATTTGGCGAGACATTAAGAGGACATTCTCTTTCAAGGTATTCAGAGAAATTCAGAAATGTCTTTTATCAGGTCATCAAAAACAGATCAAAGCGTATTTTTCCTCTCTCTGTGGAGAAGAGATCAACTGCTCCAGGAGGGGCAAAAGCTGTTTAGGCATTGGGACATCATTCTTCTGTTTCTGCCTTGATATCAATGCAAGTATTTTGGATCAAACCATCTGTTCTTATTTCTGAGTGTATTTCCAGACATAAAAATGGAAAACTGCTTTTGCAGGTAAAAAAATGTCCTGTTCTCAGCCTAAAACCTCTGGTCATAAATGTTTAAAACAACAAACAATTATCCATATGGTGACACAGTAACATCTTTGGACACTTCTAAGAAGAGTGTGTTTTCTCATGCACATCTGACTGGAGGTAAGGTTTGGAACATCTCTCAGGGGTTATAAAGAGCACTGCACATTTTGTTGAGATTGATGCTGCAACACTTTCTATATGACAAGATAATTTTGGATTCTAAAAAGGTCACTAAGGTGCCTGTGATATGCATACTTAGTAAAATCTTTCTCGATTTTGACAGTTCACAAGCAGAATTAATTAAATCATTACAATCATATTTACCTTATTTTGGGAAATAAAGAATTTATTGTCAGGACTTCAGTTAAGTTTCCCAGAAATCTGACAAAAGGACATTTACAGAAAGCTTTCTAATCTATTAATTGTGAGAAACTATAGCACATAGAGTATTTTCAGGTGTTAAAGAAAGTAACTGCTCATCATTCTCCAGAGAATACTAAAAAAAAAACCCTTTCCTACTGTAGCTAGGTGACCCTGCAAGAATAGTGATAAAAAGTGTTGCTAGAACTTCTGGCTCATCAGAAATAGACCAGAAAAACAGTAAGAGCTGCTGTTAACATTTTCAATTATTACCTATTTCCTACAGACCACTGTCTGCATCTTCAGATGGGGCATGGTTCCTGTTGTCCTCCTCTTCTATGAAAACATTTTTAAGGATGGCACCATATGGATTTGTCACAGACACAAACATGAAGCTCCTCCATACCTCAGAATTTAATTTTCTGTTAGATGCATTTAGAATGATACCCTTAAATTTAAGTAAATAATTCCCCTGGGTGTGAGAATCTGCATGTTTTGGATCTTGAAAAAAATTAATGGGGTGATATGTTCATCAAAGTGAAACTTACTTGACAGTTCAGCTAAGTAGTCACCAAACTGATGAGCCAAAATTTCCTATAGAATTTCTGACTATCCAAGCTGTGGACATAATCTGTGTCCTGATAAAGGCAGTAGTCATGCAGCACATGAAGAGAAATCTAACATTGCACTCTAGGGCTACATTTCCTTTGACATGCTTCCACAAGGCAGCAGACAAAAGATCATTGACAGCTGCATAATGTGACCTTTTCCATCCAGAGGAATTAATTCCCACAGCTAGGGGGCAAAGCTGTGCCTGTGTCCTGTACACATCATCTGGGGCACAGAAGATGAAACGGGCAAACAGAAAGAAATGAAGGTAGACACAAGGGTGTGTTCTTGGATTTCCTCCCTTCTGAAGGAAACCTCCAGTTTCTTCCTTCCCACTCAGCAGCCTGGTTAGGGACTGCAGAGATGACAAAGTGCAGTTTAGCCACTCTGTCCTTCTGCAGGAAAAGGAGAAGGGTTTGGCTGTGAAGCCCCCAAAGTTTGGCTCCTCGTGCCCTCTGGCGGCGGAACCAGAAGCGATGAGAGGTGGATGCAGCCGGAGGTCTTGTGCTCCAAGGGAGAAACAAAAGCAAAACGTACCCCAAGCCAGACCCATTTGTGTGAGGCTTGCCAAGCCCTTTGCCACAGCCGGAGTCAGCACAGAAGCTCACGGTTTGTCCCTGGACACGTCCCTTGTCACCGAGTGGCAGCACAGGGAATGTCTGCAGCAGGAGAGTTTGACCTGCCCTGGCACCAGGGCTGCTCTGGCACTGCAGCAGCTCTGCCCTCTCTGCCTGGCAGTGTCATACTGCCAAGCTACCACCCAGGAGACGGATGATTTTCCTCTCTTCAGCTGTCGCTGCAGGTAAAGTGTTTTCCTACTTCAGAGCAGAAGAGCCTGAAGGAAATGTGTCCTTTACCTGGCAGCATTCTCTTGCTGTGTCTCTACCTTTCTAGTCAACAGCTCTTGGGTATCACTGGTGAAAGCACAACTGCTGCCTCAAAATCAAACAGTTTCCTTGCTTTTCTGCCTTTTGTGTTAGTCCTTGAGAAGTGGTAGAACTATTTCTGGAAGTCGTAGGTAAGGTCATATTCCTGAAATCTGGTTTGATCTTACTGCAGTTGTGACATGATTTAGGAATTGTTTTCATCTACAATTGTGTCATCAAAAAGAGCAGGTCAGAAAATTCTCAGGTTATTGGATGTTTTTGTTCATCTCACTCAAAAACTGATTAGGAGAAAAGAACCTGGAAAGATGAAAATGCTGCACATGGGAAAAAACCTTTTATTCCCTTGTCATTGTTTGTTAGCTCCCATCTTCCCAGAAGAACTACCAGGTCAGAGCTTTAGGTATAAAATAACTATGTCCAATGAATTTTAAAGGTCTTCTGCCATTTTCCCTTAAGCCTGTGATGAAAAGCTTATTTTTGAATCTAGTTTTTCATGTATTCAAATAAAAACAGCCTAACATCTTACCCATGAATATAATAACCACACATTATTATATAACCACATATTCGCTTGCAGTTTGGGTGCCAGTTCCAGAGGAACCTTCTCTCACTGATTTATTTTCAGAGCTTTTGATCCATGTTTTTCTGCTGATAGCTAAAACTCACATTATAAATGCACCTTCCACACTCATAGCATGGATTTCAAGGAAAATGGGATTACCTGTTAAAGACAGTTACCAACAGCAGAAATAAACATTTACTGGACTGCTCTGCAGAGATTTTGATTCTGTAATGTCGGTATGGATGCATGAGATTATGTACAATATCCTTACTTACATTGTTTCCGTACAATAAAATACTGAGTTGTTTCTTTTCCATGTGGTTTTAATCCATGCTTCAATTCTGGTTTCTCATCGTTCTTTTAATGGATTTGTATCAGTGGAAAATTTCTTTGGAAAGAAGCTGCATGCTTCTCACATCCAGGGATGGGATCCAATCCCTATGGCATTCAAAATAACAATTAGGATGCATTCCTCTCTTTTTACCTCTGCTAGAACGTGTGAGGCCACATGTTCATAATGACTGGTATGTAGAAATGTTTCTATATTAAGAATAAGATGGTCAGTACATGACATTATTCATATTAATTTGCATATTTGCCATAGAGATGTATTGGCAGAATATTGATGCTTTAAGTAGCTTTAAGTAGTAATTTATGCAGTTGTCATATGGATGAGATATGAATCTCAGACTTAAATCTTGCTCTTCCTCATGTCAGTGATACTAAAAACAATGTTATACTAATGATGGTACAATACAAATACAGGTCTTAATTAACAGAAGTCTGATAATTAATAAATTACATTTTATGTCCTGGAGCTTTTTGCTATTAATCATGATTTGTTTGGGGATATCAGCAAAACATCGTTAATGATAGTACAGACTGTGATTATGAAATTAAATGTAGCTTTTTTTGTTGTTTTTTTACTGAATCTTATTAAGCTGGTTTCCTGGTCAGAAGCCCATAGTTATTTTCTGCTAAAGTCTTGAAGTCAGTAAGCATAGTTTTTTGGGGGGTGGGAATTAGCAGGTTTCTGATCATTCCAGAAAATAGGACTGAAAGACCAGCAGTGCCATAATAGACTCACTCTCTCATTGCAAAGTTTTATCTTGCTTTTCTTTGTGAGACAGATTTGTTGCCATTCCTTATTCATTCAGGACAAAAGGATACAGCTGTGCTTATAATATATTTCGAAAGATAGAGGGCAAAATACAAGACATAGGATTTGAGCCCTTTCTTCCACTACCTCCATTTTTGTGTTGTGATACCGTATACAGAAAATAGTCTAAAATGTGCTACTGGCAAAACTCAACAGAACCAGAAACTGTTCAGGCAACCTCAGACAAATTTCAAAATCTCTGTCTCTGCATTACAAAATCTGCCATGAATTGTGCAATTGTATTTAAGGAAACTCCAGGGGCCAGCACAGCCCTCTTGCACAGAATGGACATCATCCTGAGAAAATCACCTTCCCCATCATGTTCTCCCTCCTCCTGTACCAGACAGAAAGATTACTCCCACACTTAATAGTCGCATTATTTGACTTTAGAAGCCTCCCCTCTTCCATAAATCAAGAATTTAACTTGAAGTAAAAAGCTGTAACAGACCTCTGGTTCCATCTCCTTCTGCTTTTGAAAAGATTCCCTATATGGACTCTGAATCTCGTTGATAATTGCTTGTTTTGACTTGTTGGCAGATGGTGTTACCAGCCCTTGTTCCTGCCGGCCCTGTTGATGCCCTGAGGGACTGCACTGTGGCCAGAGAGGCTGTGCCCCTGCCTCATTCCCCACCTTGGAGCACCCTTATTCTTGTAAATCCCTGGCAGGAAAGTCCTGCCTGTCCATTTCGGCATCTATAGGAACAGTTTCTGCTCACCTGTCTGCATCTTACATACCCACAGTTTGGTGTCTCTGCCATGAAAATCACTTGAGAAATACAAAAGCGGCTAAATTCAGCAGGAGATTTTCCTGAGGGAATTTCTAACACTGGTTGAAATTCACACCTAGAGAGATCCAGTGTGAATTAGTTAAATAATTTTTGTGCAGGCAGAGCTGAGCTAAATCAGCCACCTTGGCTAAAGCCAATCTAATGTCTCTTCCCAACACATTGTCCCTCAGTTGGCGACAGTTGGGGTGTTCCTGGTCTGCCCAGGGAATTGACCACTTGAGTGTCCTGGTGTGCATAGGGGCACGACACTGCTGTGAAACTCACCTGCACCACAACTATAACTACAGAGCAAGCATAATTTTATGCTTACATCTCACTAATTCTACTATCGTTGCCAAATAATTTACACAAGTTTTTCAAAGTCTTTCAGATGGTAAAAGTATCAAATGTGTAGTTTAAGTAAAGTATCCACAAAAAAAGTTATTACACCTTTCCACAATTCTTTTTTTAGCAAGAGTGTTAATATTTCTGACAAAGTACAAGACTAGGAAATACTTACTTCTTCTATTAATACTATTTCTTAATTTCTGATAAAATTAAGCCATTTAAGGCAAATAATTATTGTTAATATTGTAGTCTGTAAGGACTTTGCTTTCTTTTACAAGTTGTTTACTTACAAAAAAGGTGGAAAGTTTTTAAGAGCTGAATGAAAAGCAAGATTTTTTTTTATATATATAAATCGCTATTTATTTTTGTCAGGAGTGTCAAGAGTATCTTGAAGAGGAGACACTTTACCTAACATAGGCAACAAACCCATATTCCAGCTCTCTAGTAGGAACAGACTAGGTGCTTGTGCCTCATTGGGCTAGGCTAGCATAACAACTGAAAGATAGGGTAGCAGATCCAGTTTAAAGACACATTTCACCTGATTTCAGGAGCAAACTGGGCCCAGCTCCATATGCATGTAGAGAATAGCCAATATATCTAGAGAACAACTTGTATTTGTGCCATCTGCAGAAGATCATGCATCATGCAAGGTGATTCAGATGTACAAATCCTTTAACACACCCCTTGATTCAGAAATGCTGTGAACTGTGAGCTAATAAATACATTCAGTTCTAGTATCTGAATGGTCACTGATAGCTATTGATGCATTGAAGGAATTCTCGGTAACATGTTGAAATTTTGAATTTGAAATACTGGAGTTGGAATGATACCTGTGAAGCAGGTGAGCTCTGAAAGGAGAGTCTCTTTTCTGAGGATTATAATTTCAGATGGATTCTCTGGCAGTTCTAAGCTCTTCCTACCTTTCTTCAACTTTGCAGTTGGTGAATGGACCATGGCTATTTGAAATGTAGTGAGGAGAGAGCAGCTATGTAAAATTAATCTCAGGCAGCTGTTTTTGCTTCTTGACACTGTTCAGAGGACAGTACAATCATAAGTGGTTTTTATATGAATACATGTGTATAAATAGATGCACAGTATGTAGTTTCAGGCATATATGAACTGGTAATTTTATGGTCCCTTTAACTTCGTCAAAGAGAAAAAAAATGCAACATACAGATTCCTACTGAGCTGGCTAATTATCCATATCTACCTTGAGATGGTCAATCATCCAGTGAACCTTAATATTCACACTCTTGGGCAGTTTATTATTTGGCACTGAGTGTAAGTGAAACTAGAAAGACTAGTATAAGTGTGGACATATAACACAGAATCAAAGAATCATTAAGGTTGGAAAAGACCTTTAAGATTATAAATCAACTGTCAGCTTAGCACCACCATCATATTTGCTGTCAAATCCTTTCTCAAATACCATACCCACACCTTTTTTGAATATTTGCAGTGATGGTGACTCCTTCATATCCTTGGAAAATCTGTTCCAATGCTTTACAAACCTTTCTGTGAAGAATTTTTTCCCAATATCCAATCTAAGCCTCCCCTGGTACAACTTAGGGCCATTTTCTCTCATCCTGTCACTTGTTACTGGCGAAGGCACTAACACTCATCTTAGAAACCTCCTTATATACAGCTACATGTGATTTCACATTCCGTGTTGCTTCCACAGGAGGACTGTGAAATTGTGCACTGCACTTTGTACACAAATGCAAAAATTTACTTAGTTTTGTAGCAGAAACATGACAGTTATTTTTGGTTTTGTTTTGTGTGTAAGGTGGGGATATTCTTTTAGTTTTTTCTGTTTTTGAGGGGGGATTTTTTTTTTGTTTGCTTGTTTTGTTTGGTTGTTTTGTTGTCTTGTTTTGCTTTGTTTTGAGAGGATGGTCTTGGAGGGACGTCACATTCTTCCCAAGAACATCTTGGATTTGGTGAAAATGAAATGTGAGGTTGAATGTGTCCCAAAATGAAGCTAAAGCATTAAGAAGCTGTGTCTGTAACTCCTGGTAAGATTGCAATTCTTTCTGAGTGCCACCCAAATACCTTTGGCATAATCATAGGACCTTCTCTAGACAGCAGTGCAAATTTTTATGTATGGACAAGTGCAACATAATTTAAAATCCACCAATCTGCAGTGTTATCCCCATAACCTTGACAAAATATGATTAGAGATCTAGGGGGAATCTTTGCTTCCCACATTTTCCCTTTTTTATATCTTTGTATTACAGTGTGTATATATTTGTGTCAATAGATTGAAAATTTTGGTCTTATACAAGCCGGTGGCAGTTTTGTTACTGAATTGTCATTCACTTAATGTGATAGTGACTTCATCCTTTGCAAAAGAGACCTCTGGGACCATTTTCCCTAAGTTTTCCTCCTTACCTCCTCCCTCTGCTTCCTAATCTAGTCTAATTTACTCCACTCTAATTCAATCTTTATGCTGGTTTTAGGGATGTAGATAAGTCAGAAGATGGAAGAGTCCTTCCATGGCCTTGTTTTGATCCATTTGTGTAAGAGATTTTGTATAGTTTTTGGTTTTGTTTTTGGCTTTTTTTCTAGATTTTTGTATGTTTTATTTCCATTAACAAGTTGCAGAACAAAACTATAGACACGAATAACTTGCTTTCCACAGTTTCTTACTTACTTTTACCAGCTCAGTGTTTTTTCTAATATACCCTGCTGAAATGGGATAGGGGACAAGTATAATTTTTTTTAACAAGTGAGAAAATCCTATCTGTAGCATTGTCTTTGGGCAAGTCTGTTTTAGGAAAAATGGACATTAATTGTGGAAAGTGTTTTTAAATAAATAGAATTACATTCTTTTAAAATCAGATAATCTGGTCATAAAAAAGATATCCCTGCTGTGGTAGCTTGACACATTACACTCACAAAATAGCTACCTATTTAGATGTTGTTTAAAATACAGGGTTTGTACTTTTAAAGCTGTGTTGACAGGGATAAAGCAATGGTGGGAGAGAGCGTTCACTGGGGGATCTCTCTAAGAAGATGTCAAGTGGGCATGAGTGCCTATAGCTTTGCTTCCTGTCACTTGTTTCTGCCAACAAAAATATTTTTTTGAGTGAGGGGAAGCCAGCGATGTATGGATAAGCTTAACGGGTAAGAAGGTGAAGGGGACATGTGTGTCTTTTTTTGGCTTTGCATATTGAAAATATATAAATACTTATTACATATTTACAATATGTAAGTTGCGTGCAGAGTTGTGTGGTCCCAGAATGTCATACCAGCTTTTCTTAAGTGAAACTGCTACAGGTTTACATCTCCTTCATTATAAAGATCTGTGTTATCTCATTATGGAAATGTGCATAAATAGACAATGTCTAATATGGCAATCCAAAACATACCTCCTTTGTTTGAATCTTTTGGGTATCCCAAATAGAATTTAGCAGATTTCCCTTACCACCAGAACCAATAACTGGTTGAGTTACTGCTTATATACAATATATGATTTGCAATAGCTGTGCAATATTCAATATGTTTTTCAGTCGAGAAAGAAACTTCATAGGACCTTATGGATCATTTAATTTGCTGGATATTCCAGAGAAATTTTTTAAAAATCCACAATTATTGCAGACCCTTTTTTTTTTGTTTTGTTTTCTTTTAAATAAAAGAATTGTATATTTGAATTCATAGTAATATTATTTAAGACATTGTAATTTGATAATGTTAATTTTCTGTAAGTGCACTTAAGGAAAAGGGGAAATCATGTTCAGACACAGGGTTAAATGACTTAATAGCCAAAATAGGTATCTGTTCAATAGTCCTTGTAGAATAGCCTGGTCCAATGCCATTAGAATAGAACAGGTCTGTAATAGGCCATTTCTCATCAACAAGTCAGAAAACTTCTTTCTTCAATAAAATTTTGAAGCTTCATATTGTTGTCTTGCACACTCCTCAAATTTTAGCATGCAAGGGCTATCACATCAGATGTGCAAACGCAGAGTCACTTAGCATGGCCAAGTAGATGCCTTTTTCTTTTTTTTGTAATAGAGGCAATCATTTTACTTCTTATCATTTCTGAACTTTAACCATGCATCCTAGAGTTCTCATAAAATCCTGTCATTGCATGCTCTGCTTAACAGATAATGTTAACCCAGCTCCTTCCTCCTCATGTCAAAATTACTGGAGGGAAAGCACAGAGCAATGAAAATACAGCCCTATCAGGAGGAAAGCAGGTCACCATTGTTAATTTCTTTTCAGTCCCAAACCATTGGCTTCCACCCCTTGCAAAGATCATACGAATCTAGCAATTATATAACAAGCTCTTGCAAAGTACAGGAAGGGTGACAAACTCTATTTTTAGCATGAAGGATGTAGACTGATGGATATGCAGGTAATAAACCTCCAGGTTTGTTGCTTCTCTTACGCTCCCCAGTCTTCTTATTTCTTCATACGGGTTAGAGAGATTTGTCTCACAGTACCCTCCTAGTCTCATTCCTGATTTTGAGGCCAAGGTGTTTATTTTATACTTATCTTCACTTTAGTAGAAGAGATATTCTAGCTTTTGTAAAATCTGAAAGTTTTAAAAAAATTCATAATTATTTAGATTTCATAATTATAAATAAAAAAGTTCATCATTATTTAAGTAATGTAACAGTGTAAATTAGTGAGTCCCTACCCTGAACTGATCATCAGAGTAGAGTGCTAATTATGCAGAATATAAAGGAGATGAAGGAAAGCAGGAGTAAAGGCCAGAATTTTCGGTTATTTTGTATAGTTCAGCAATTTGCCATCCTTGTTTTAACTTAGACAACTGAGAGCTCAGAATAAATTTGGCCGTTATGACCAGAGTCTTCAAACGTGCAAATATACTTGCTTATTTTCTTTGCCTTGATATTTCAAACATCTGGTCCTTTTGTATTTTATATTTGAATTTTTTTAAACTGAGATTTAGATGAAATTCTTTTATGTGGGAACATGTTTCAAATAAACAAATGCAACTATGTAAGACTGAAAGGAAGATGGATGGATGGATGGATGGATGGATGGATGGATAGATAGATAGATAGATAGATAGATAGATAGATAGATAGATAGATAATCTTAGAGACCCCTATCTCTTTTAATTAGAAATGTTCTAAAGAATTGTGTACTGTGTTTATAGGCAAGGTTTTGCAAGCAGGAGGGCTGCAGGGGTGAGTTCTTTGAGAAGTCATACAGAGACAGTTTCAGACAGCTTCAAGATGGACCCGTCACTGGCCAAAGCTGAGTAAAACAGTGATAGTGGTGGTACCTCTGCAACTTCCTATTTAAGAAAGAGTGAAAAAGAGCGGCTGGGAGAGAGGAAGAATATGAGCAAAACGGCCCTACGGACACAAAGACTGGTAGAGAAGTAGAGAGTGGGTAAGCTGCAGGCACTGGAGTAAAGATTTTCTGGAAATCCCTGGAGAAAACTGTGGGGATTCTGGTTATGCCTTGCTGATGGTGGAGCAGATATCCACCTGCAGGCTGTGGATGTGCCCTGAAGGAACCTGGAGCCCATGGAAAGCCAACACTGGAGCAGGTTCCTGACAGGACCTCAAGCTTATGTAGAGGAACTGGACAATACCTTCTAGCAGGACCTGTTACCCCTGTACCTAAAGGACAGCACCTCGTGGAAAGGATCCATGATGTAGCATTTCTTGAAGAAATGCCTTGTGTGGATACCTACGTTGGAGTAGTTTGTGAAGAACCATATCCTGTGGGTAGGACCTCTCACTGGAGCAGGGGAGCAGCACGAAGAGAAAGGAGTGGCAGAGGCAGTGTCATTAATGGAGTGCAATCTCCATTTTCTATCCCCCTGTGCTGCCTGGGGAGGAGGACATAGAAAAGCTAGGAGTAAATTCACTCTAGGAGGAAGAGAATGGTAGGGGGAAGGTTGGGGTTTTACTTTTGTTTTGTTCTTATTTCTCACTATTCTGCTCAGGTATTTACTAACAATTTATTGAATTATTTTCCCCAAGTCAAGTCTGTTTTGCTCAGGTACATAATCTCCTTGTATTTGTCTTGCCCCATGAGTTTTTGCTGCATTTTCTGCTCCTTGTGGGTGGAGGAGGACTGCTGGAGAGACTAGTGGGCATCTGGTGGCTGGCCAAGGTAACCTACCACAAGTTTTTAGATATCCCAAAGAAAAACTCTTTATAAAATGAAGAATTGGAGTCTGTCTGCATAACTAGATATTATTGAAATTTATTAAACATTCGAAATTACGGCATCATTTCTGGGCCTCTCTTTTAATCAGATATAAGCAACTTTATTGTTAGAGATGTTATGATGGAACATGTTCAACTGTGTTCAAATTTTTTTATGGAATGGAATTGTCAAAATGGACTCTGTAACTTGCTTGTGGTTACAATGCTAATTTGTCATTTCTTGAGTCCATCTCTTAAAGTATGAGACTACATGGCATGTGTATTCTGTGATGAACAGTGAGAGTTGTTGAAATCCTAACCTGAAGAGCACAGTTTACCCTGTTGGTCCTGAAGTTTGGTCAGGTTTAAGCCCTTGGCTCCTCCCTGTGACTGGGGGTCACGAGGACACTGTACAGGACTCTGTGGCTGGTTGTATACCAAGCAACAGCTCCCATCATGTTTCATCTTCTTTTTTCTGCCAGAGTTGGGATTAAAAGCTCGAGAGATGGTATGTCTTGTTTGGACCCAGGTTTATTAATTCTTATTTATATTACAGTGAGTTCTACAGCACTTCAAGCTAACAAGCTAAAAATGGAGATGTATCTCTCTCTCCAGAAGGCCTTTTAAGGACCAGCTGTCCAATTAAGAAAAGTCACCTAAATTATTTTTACTTTTAACCCACTAACTAATCATCCATGGCCCACAATGTGGAATTTTCTATGCAATTAAAAAAGTACCACCTAGACCCATGGAGAAGGTGAAGAAGAAGGAAACCTCCACCCCAAAACATCTATCTTGCTTTATACCTATTACTGTATTCTAAACCCTCAAATTCTAAGTTTTCCACCATGTGATAATACATACTTCTATTCAAACAACACAACTGTTATCCCAGTTCTATCATTCAATTTTGGAAGCCTTCACGGCCTCAGGTCAAAAGCAGTGTTTTCTTGAGGGTCAGTACCTTTCAGCACAGAAAGCCCAAAACCCTCAGTTTCAAGGGTTCCATGAAGCTCCTCCTTTAAATAGAGATACGTGAAGCACCAGGCACTAAAAGTGCCTTATCTTACTCAAGGTATTGTCATACTTATGGTGTTCTAAGAATTCAAGCTTCTGGAGAGAACATTGGTTTTTTTTTTTTGTTTTCACCACGATTTTCAAGCCAGCTTATGTTTTTTCTGTGTTAACAAGTTTCAGCCCATGAAGCACACACCAATTCATGGTCCTTACAGGCCCTTCTTGATGACTCTTCAGTATCACATTCTGATACTCAGCTCTTCCGTTATTTTAGGGACCCAGGCTGACAATTAGAAAATAATTTGGAAATAAGATTGTTCCTCTCCTGCTGCATTGACAAATATCTCAAAATCCAAGATGACAACATTGATGCCATCTATTACACAGCAGCTCAACTTCCGTTATACATCTATATTATCTAATTATATATATATAATTAGATAAAAATTACATATAGGTTGTATCATAAATATATGCATCTGTAACAAAGTCATCATATTGATCCTGACTAGGAGACCACTGTACACCAGGGAGTTAGTGATCCACCTGAAAGTTGACATGAGTGTGACCAAACCTGTGTTGTGCTTGTGTTGTACTTCACTGTGCTGTATGTAAATGCATTATCTTGTAAGAACAAACTCTAGTGACTGAAATGGGAGAATTTTCTATGAATGGGACCAGTGTGCTGTATATGGATTGAAGATCCATGAGAAGCAGAACCACCTAGAGTTCCATAGACATTTAAGATTATCCATACTATTATATCCTTGTGGTGCAAACTCTAACAAATTGGATTTTTTGAGTATCTTTCTTACTGAGATCATAACAGACCAGTGCCTCCTGGACAAAAACAGAACTAAGTTTGGGATTAGTGTCTCAAGTCAGAATGCATCCTGGAATGTTGTAATGCTTAACCTGATAGACTGTCCTTGATAACTCATGGTTGCAGTAATTACAGATGCAAAATACAGTTCTATGGACACAGAAATGTTTTTTATTTAGTGGCTGCATATGTATGTAGCTTTTAATTGACACGGCAAGCCACACAGATCCTGAGTGCATTTTTTTCTTTTTCACCATTTTTAAACACCAGGGAACTATTTGGCCCTAAGAAAATACAGGAGCCACGTTGCAGCTGCTTGAAGCATTTTCCCATTAAATGTAATGGCCCTAAAGTGGAAGTGCTGAGGGCCATTATGCACTGACAGCTTAGTCAAGAAAAGTACCCACCTGCAGAAAACATGCAGTAAGGTAGAAACAGAGCAATGAAATAACCATGAAAGCAGTTGGAGCCTGAGGACAAGAAAAACAAGTGATTTGCTGCCATGGTTAACAACAAAAGGAGAGATATGAACAGTTATTTGGGCTTTCAGAGCTACAAGTGTAGTATGAGTGAGCAATATTGCCTTTGGCATAGATCCCTGGTCCCGCTGTAGTGTTCTCTTCCTTTCTGGAAAGCCAGGTCCCCCCAAGAGCAATCACAGCCTCATCAGGAGAAATAAGAACTGAACCGCAAAAGGCTGCTTCAGTAGAAATCCTCCACACCTCAGCTCTTACTGCAATAACAAAACTCCCTAAAAGGAGTTAAATCAGAAAAAAAAAAACAAACAAAACAACAAAACCAATGTTCAAAGCCAAAACACCAAGTTTTATCTTTAAAGCAGTGAATAGAAAGAGTTGTTGAAAGTTAAGATACCTTATTAATGTTCTAGCTCCTGCTTTACATAACACATTCGTAGCAGGACTGTGTGACCTCCTGTGTGGAGGTCAGGACTAGCTAAATCTGAAGTGTTGCTCTTCAATACAGCATCAGTTGGACAAAGAGGCAGACCTTAGTTTTGGTTGTGCCATTTTGAGTGTATTCAACCTCTGTCATAACATTGTTGATTTGTGATATGGAAATGTATTACATGGTCAAGCACAGGGCTGTAGAAGGCAGAAAACAGGATAAGTAGTGGTTTAGAATACAGCTAAAGAGGAAAAATAGCAGTTTATATATTTTAAAGTTTTTTCTGAGAGTAATAATGCAGGTGCAAGGAAGCGAAACTCTATGAATAAACATTTACTAAAACAGAGACTAAATTTTGCTCAGTCCTGCTTAAAGCAAAACCTGATTTTTTGCTTAACTGTAGCATAGTGAATTAATAGAATTTTAGTAGATTGCTCATATCATTCTACCAGTTTGAATTTCTTATTAATTTAATTACCACTACTTGAGTCACACAATAGACTTCTGTAGCATCAGTGAGCTTTGTCTTCCACTGGTCCCAAACATGTGTCATATGCACAAAGAGCGAAGTGCCAACCGATGACTCAATTAAAAAAACAAACAAACAAAACCAAAAAACCCCAAAAAACAAAATGCATACTTCTTATCTCTCTCTCTCAGCTTTTCTTCAATAACTTTTTAAAATATGAACCTTGAATTCATCAAATGCTCAGCAAGTTGATTAAAAGGTGCAACTAATTTTCCTGATTAGCTGAATATTTGTTTTAAAAAGTATATTTTGCATGATTTACAATCACAATGGCTCATTATTAGTCTTTCATATTGTCATCAGATCACAGTAGCTTTTGCCTTTTAATTTCTCACTTAATCTACCTGTTTCCTCTCCTCTTAAACACTGCTCTTTCTCTATGTATCTGGTTAAGCTTCTATTTGAGATTAATTTTCCAAGCTCAGTCACCTATACCTGTGCAACAAGCATCAATGGTCTCTGGTGCCCACTCAGATCATTATTATTATATCAACTTATTTAATTCTTCCTGATCTCCATCATGATTTTTCCTTTATTTCATCTATTCTTTCAGGAAAAAAAAAAAGCATCAATGAGAAACAAATCCCAAACATTGTTCAAAAATGTGCAAATGAAAGACTACCTATTAACTGATACTCAGATGTCTACCCATGCAAGTGAATTGTAGGGAGACAAAAAATTTCCTTCAGAAATACATCTTTAGCAATGCATTACTGTAACAGCAGAGGACCAAAAAAGAACTTGGCAGTAAATAGCAAGCTCTGCTGCAAAATATTTCTATGGCTAAAGTTCAAGGTTACAAAATATTATAAACAAAAAAGTATCTGCATTGACTGGGACTTTGACATGTTTTCTGAGTGTTATCGTGTGCTTTGTTTCAAGGGCCAATGACAGCAGTCGAGTAATTGAGTTTGAAGTAAGGAACTGAAATGCAAACTAATGTAAATATAAAATGTTAAGCCCTACCACGGTTCTCAGGAGAAGAATTTGAATCAGCAGTTGAAACAAAGAGTTTGTTTTTGGAGAAAAGGATGAGTGTCCATGAAGTCCCTAGTGCACTTTTCCAGCCACTGTACTGCGTGTGCATGTTCCTGTGATCTGAGGACACAGGAATGACTCAGACAACCTTTGCCTTCAGCGTGTGGGGCTGCTCCTGGATTCAAGTGATTTGGAGTTAATGGGGTCCAGGTACTGATGAAGGTGCCTCTTTCTGATCCCTCCCTTAGATCTGAGCTGCTCTCAGGAACAATCTACCAGAGGAAATTCTGGGTTACAAGCAGCTCTTTGTTCTCCCTGTTTCAGTTCACCCAGAATGCTACATGAGAGAAGCAGGGGCACTACTCCTGTGAGTCAGTAAGTAACCCAATTGTGTTCAGCCCTGTGTGATGAGAAATTATGTTACACTCAATTTGAGAAGTGACACTTCTGAAAATCAGCACATCCTCCCTATTGATTCTACATTTCAGTTTAACATCTTTAAACTTAAATTTCTGAAAGAAATTGATTCTAAATGATTACACAATTAATGATTGTACAGCTCAGCAATACAAAAAGATAAGCTGCAAAGCAGAAGTGTGATCTAATCTCTCACAGAACAATTTGAGCAAGATTAAAACTAGGCAGCACTTTACCATTCTCAAGGATTTCTAGTTGCCTGTAACTGTTGTAACTTTTTGTTAATCCACAGAGTGAAAATATTTTTATACACTCAAACTGTAATTCATCTTTATATTCAAACATATAATTAATTTACATTCTCATTAAAGGATTATGTGTGTGCTTAATGTTAAGTAGCTGTTTAAATAGCAAGCAAAGAACAGGAACAAAACCTCAGAGTGAATAAAAAAAAACCAAGATTTTTAAACAAAAATATATAATAATGAAACCTTCAGCCACAAGATGTTACACTTCAGATTTTCTATTTATAATGTCAACGAGAGTCTAGACAAGCCAACAAGGAAAACAGCATATAAGGTTGTTTTTAATATTTCAATCAAAATATTTAATAATAAAAATATTCCTACTGAACCTCAATGTTCTGCAGTCAAAACCTATATACATTGAGGAAGTTCGATGCCACGCTTACCCTGCTCTTGTATCCTGCCCTGAGCATCTTTTTGGCCACAGCCAAAAACTCTGGAGCTACAAGGATTGTTATATTCTTGAGCTATTTGGCCTTGAGAGGGACACAACACTACCCTTCTGTTCTAGTTCTGGTTGTTTGATTAGTCACCTGCACAGACATCTGGAGAAATTAAAAGACCCTGTCATTGTCTACAGAAGACAGTTATCTTAATTTACAGTCTTCTTAGTCATTGTTCTTACTCATGTGGTTTTAGAAAGTAACATAGCATCTCACCTTACTTTAGAAATTATTGCATTTAATTGATCGTACCATTAATTTTTTTTTTTATTGCTGTATTTTTCCTTATTATTCAAATGCGTTCAAGGAATGATGATGTGTTCATCATAGGCAGAGGAAGATATACTGCATTTGTGATCTTGTATATTTGTTTTCTCTGAAATGCATGACAGAATAGTGCTGTGGATAATTAAGTATTTGTAAATATAAAAATATTTCTGTATAAGGTTTATTGTGCCTGCTATACTTTTCCTTGAGCTCCTTTTTCACCTTTCTGAACCATGTAAACAATCTCAGACAGGTTGACATTGGAAGAGACGTCTGGAGGTCATCTGATCCAACCCCCTTCTTAAGTAGGACCGTCTAGGACTAATTGTCCAGGACCACATCTGGATAAATTTTTGACATTTCCAAGAAGGGAGACTTGACAAATTCTCTGTGCAACTTGTGCCAGGGCTCAGTCATCCTCCCACTAAAGGATTGGCTCCTGATGTTCAGAGGGATCCTCCTGTGTTTAATTTTGGGCACCTTTGGAGCATGGCCCCATCCTCTTTTCACTCTCCCTGCAGGTGTTTATGCACATTAAGATTCTCCTGAGCCTTCTCTTCTCCAGGCTGAGCAGTCTCAGCTTTCCCATCTCTTCCTCATTCGGGAGGTGCTCCAATCTATTAATGTGCTTAGGGACTGTGCTGGACTCTCCAGCACATGAGCACTGCCAAAGGCATTAAGAAGCTCTAAGGTGGGAGTTAAGTTCCTAACTTTCTTAAACTCTTTGAAAAACCCTATAGACAGTTATTTTTAGACACCTAAATGCCTTTGAGTGTCTGACTGTAACGTTTTTAGAATTATTTTAATTCAAATTATACAAAGATGAGTTCAAAAGAAGGTTTTTATTCATTTGGCCTTTTTACATTGGTAAGTAAACTTTAATTTTTCCTCCTTTTCTGCAAAGCATATAGTATATAATATGAAAAATATAGAGTATTTAAGATACCAGATTTCTTAACATGGTAACACAACTGAATAAATAGGGAAAGCATCTTCATGACTTAGACATAATGTCTATAATAAATTTACACAATTCTGTCTATTTTCATAGTAATATTAGTGGGGAAAAATCAATTTTAATTCCTAACTTCTAAATCTAGGGAGTATAATCCTCTGTTCAAAAACAAAGAAAGTAAATCAAGCCTTTGAGTGCCTGGCTGTGAAATTAACCACCGCAATTTTATCATAATTTTATTGAATTAATTCTTCCTCTCTTGGTTTTCACAAAAGTAATGGGCGATGTTTTCTCTCAGATAAGATGATGACTATATAATTTCTGTTTCTATGCAGTTTTGGCATAATGTAGTCTCTATATGTCATTAATATTTATAAAATACATCTTCCTAATTGGTTTTATCCTGGTATAATCAACTAACAAAATACTTACTAGTAAAGCTATTGGAGAACTTCCATACTCTTTTACAAGCTGTGGATAAATATCTGGAGACCTGAAAAATACTTTGGAATAAATTTTAAAAATATTCAATTTTATGTCAATAAACAGAGAAGAAAGTCGATAGACAAAGAAGAAAAAGGTGGATATTCAACATGAAAGGTGTGTGAGAATTTTTTTTCTTACAAGTGCTTTTCTTGACTTGAAATATTTATGGATTACATCTTCATTTGAAAAATGCACTCTGCTTCACAATTGCTATACAACCATAACTGTATAGACTAATGCTTCTTTTTCTTCTATTTTTCTAACTGAAAACCCCACAGTGGCTAGCTGCTGGCAGTCATACTTTTACATCATCCTTTATTATTCATTGGCATGAAGATTATTGGCAGAAGAAAAGAGATAGTCAACCCAGTCAACCATGCTTTCTGCTATCCAATTTTTCTTGAAACACCACCAGTTTTCCAGATTTTTTGCTGTTGTTTTTTTAATCAAAACACATAGACCTTACTAGCAGAATGTTAGCTGAAAATGGCACCAGTGTAAATAGCTATATTTGCTGAATTCTAATATCATAATCTTCAAGGCTGCTTCGTCTTGTTCATCATACTAGGACAATTTGGTCCTTGAAAGTTTTCTAATGTATTTTAAGAATTATTTCTTCAGCTGTGCTAAAACACATTCCATTTCTTGTGAGAGCTCTCTCTGCATCTCCTAATCTGTGCACTGATTTTTCAAGTTACTTTGCCTTTCTATTATTTGAGAGTACTTACTATAACTTAGTACTGACGGTTACTACTTGCATGGCATCTTGAGCCTTCAAGCAAGAATTTTGATTTGTTTAACTTAGTTTTGAATGGTTTGGGTTCTTTTTTTCTGATCTGTTTTAGGGCTTATGAGATAACTATTTTAAGAGTTGACTGAATGCTTAAATTTGTTCCTGGACTGTAAAAAGATGTAATGCCTTTTTAAAATGTTTTCCTTGTAGTATTTGAGAGGAAATATTTGTCAAGTGATTTGCCTTTAAGTATTTCAAGTAGATGGATAAGCTTGAGAAATCCATTGGAAACTATCCCCAGAGTGCATTTACTATTTGTACATCAAATCGAAAGGTCTGCTTTTAAAACAGACATTGTAAATCATGAGATACAAAGAAAGTATTGCTTTTCTGCTTAGTTTTCTGGCTTCAGCAACTTCCTGGGAACATTTAGCAAAACAGAGATGGTAAATTATACAGGCATATCTGGTTAATCCTCATTGAGAAAGCTTTGCAGTTTAAGTTGATTCACGTCATTTGGGTATTGGCACAGCTATGCTGATTACACTGAAAGTTTTTTATCCATAGTCTTCATTGAACATAATTTATATATACACTAAAGAGACTCAATGTTTGATACATTGGCTTTCTTCCAAAATAGTGCTATAGCTTGTATTGTTCTGGTACATAGCTGGTGTTCTCTTCAAATGAGTCTAATGTCTCAAACTCCTTCAGAATGCTCAGAAGAATGAATTTCTGAGCAAATGTTAAGACTGAAAATGAATATGTTCTCTTGTGCTTGAACAAAATTCTCTGAAACCACACTGCATATCTGGAAAATTTACTTTCAAATGTGATGAAACATAAGGAACAGTTTAAAAAACCCAGATTCCACATCCTCTGTCACCCTCCCTGTGCTGAAAGACACTTTGGGATGCTTAAGACAGCAACAGTTTGGGGGTTTTAGAAGGGTTAGTTTTTTTGGTTTTTTTTCCTTTCCCTGTTCATATTTTTCAGCTTTTCTTTAGGATCAGAGGGATCATTTGGGTAGAACAATCCACACTGGGAGCCACCAGTGAGGTTTACGTGCAGCTGGTGCACTTTAAGTTGCACCCCTGTGAACTCAGCCCTTATATAGAGGAGCTTAATTGGAGACTCAAAGTGTTTGAGCACCTTCAACAATTTTCACTTAAAACCACAGGATGGCAGCCATGAGGAAGATATGGCAAAGTAGCTTTCCTTTTTACCCCATGGTATGGGCTACTGAGAAGAGAACAGCTTTTACCCTCAGTGCTCGGCCAGCAGATTTATAAACACAGGCAGATCAGTGTTGTTGTTTAGTGAACCTGAGTGGATTATGCCATTTTGGAATATTTTTCTTCTGTGAGTATAACAGTAGCAAGTTTGGAGAGGTTCTTCAGGTCTTTGCAACCATGCAAGCCAAAGGATACATAGTCAGAATGTTCATTCCCATGGCAGCAGAACTATGGTTCTCAGATATTCCTATTAGGAACAGGAAAGTCAGTCAGATTTCAGGCTAGGATTCCCGAATCTTAGCTTCAGCTCTGCGTGAGTGAGGACTGCCATTCTGTCTCATCTTACTCTGGAAGGCTCCCCGTTTGTTGAAAAGTGGAGTGATGGAGTAGATAGTATTTAGCAGACTGTGACTGTAGATAGTGTAAATAAATATATTTAAGAAATCTATTTCACTTGCCAAAACGCCAACAATGTATTCATCTTGTATATTATCCCAAATAGGTTTTGTCTTGGGGATCTGGAAGGTTAGGTCACCTAGTTGATTCAAGTAATGCCTGAGTTCGAATTTATTTTTATTTCCAAAGATTACAGCAAATCTCAGCATAGGTATCTAATGAGCTGCAGTTTATCCAGAATCAAGGTCTACAGTGACACAGGAAGAAATACCAGTCCATCGAAACAAAAGAAACTGGACTTAAACACCACTCTAAAGAAACCTCAAGTTAATGACAGTTTCTCTGCATATTCTGAGTCTAAAACATGTGCAGTTTCTATCTAAACTGTTCATTGTACAATAAGCTCAGAGGTCAGTGCCCCAGATCTGCACTCATGATTATGGCAGCATTCTAGAAAGGTGTAGTCAATTTTTATGTGAGAAAGATGCACCTGTCAATGCTGAGGACTGCAAAAACACCAAGCAGTTCTTACAGGAACATCAAAACAATGTACTATAGAGTAGCATATCATAGAATATGAGAATCATAGATTATCATTAATTGGAAGAGCTCCACAAAGATCACTGAATCCAGCTCCTGACCCCTGTGCAGGTCACACCAAGAAACACACTTGAGAGCAGTGTCCAAGTGTTTCTTGAACTCAGGCTTGGTGCTGTGACCACTTCCCTGAAAATCCTGTGGCAAGTTCTGTAGTAATCATGTTGAGATGGACTGGACTGACACCATCATCAGTCCTTTATTAAAAACTTCTCATGCCTTCTCTCAGGCAGCTCCACAGAGCACTGACTCCTCTCTTTCTCTCTGCAAGTTTCTTTCTCCCTTCTGCATGACTGGCTAAACCCCAAGCTGTCCCTTACCTGGCCACCTAACCCTGTCTGTCCCTCACACAGCATCTTCTTACCTTATCTGTCCCTTGCACAGCCACACACCCCTTCCTCCTTACAGCACAGCCAGCAGACTCCATCCCAAACTGCAGCAGACTCTGGGTTTCCTTTCCAACTCCAATTAACGCCTAACCCGCTGACCCACTCTTTTATAACCCCCATCCTCACTGGGCAGGCAAGACTGTCTCCATTTCTCAACAATCAGTACAGCTGTAATTCATTGAGGAAAACTGCCTTCCGCCCTTCCTTACAACCTGTCTTCCCACAAAGTTCCAGAACCACCCTTCGGGAGAAAAATCTTTTCCTGACATCTAAACTAAGTGTCCCCTGACTCAGCTTGATGGCTTTTCTTCAAAGCCTGCCCTGGTCACAAGAGTGAAGAGATCTCTACTCACCCCTTGTCTTCCCCTCAGGAGGAAGTTGTGACTGCAGTGAGGTCTCCCCTCAGTCTCCTCCAGGCTGAACAAACCCAGTGCCCTCAGCCCCTCCTCACACAGCGTCACCATGTCATTGCCCTCCAGCCCCTTCTCCATCCTAATTGCCCTCCTTTGGATGTTCTTTAACAGCTTCATGTCTTTTTTATACCATGGCACCCCAAACTGCCCCCAGCCCTGGAGGTGAGGCTGCCCCAGCCCAGAGCAGAGCAGGACAATCCCTCCCTTGCCCTTCTGGCCATGCTGTCCCTGATGCCCCCAGGACACGCTTGGCCCTCCTGGCTGCCAGGGCACTGCTGGCTCAGGTGCAGCTTTCCATTGACACATATGCATAATTCAGAAAATGTGCTTTATTATATGCTATGTCAAGTTAATGGTAAAGGTTTCCTCTTACATAAGATGTAAGCTACACTATAAAATACTTGGGGTATGTGTTTACTGCAAAAAAGCAAAATCATGTAGGTTCTACTTCATTATTGTTGCAATAATACAGTCTTTTCAGGGGGATGGAGACCTTTTTTCCCTGCATTGTCATGATAAGCATATCTATACTGTGTTTTCATCAACTGGGTTCAAAATAATTTGGCAGTCCTATTTCATCAGCAGGAAAAATACAATAATCACTGTGAATAGTAAATCAACACTTCATGTCCTGTAAATAATGAAATTAATTGAACGCATTTACAGAGCTCAACACAGTGGCTCTGATATTTTTAGAGATAATTCAGACCTCTTGCTCCACAGGCTGCTGTTTAGACTCCTAGACTGAGGCAAAGCATACATTCTATTCAAAACCCAACATCAGATAGGGCTCCATTCACAGATTACACATGGATAATCTTCCTGCAATAGCTTTTAAGACGTGACAGAGTTCCTCTTGCTGTGGCCACATGAGGGTAACTTCCTAAGGGAGCCCTGGCTGGTAAAATGCAGTTCCTGTGGCTCAGGCAGGTGTTTGCCCCTGACACCTTGAACAGTGGCAGTGGGGCTTTGCACAGCGGGCAGAGCAGCCAGCAAAGGCACAGCAAGGGTTAAACCACTGCATCTATTTGCCCCATGGATGAGAACCAGCACCTCTGTATTCCCTTCCAGAAAACTCACCACCATTCCTACCTAAGATAGAAAGAAACAACAGTTCCTGAATTTCAGCTTTCCGTCCTGTTCTAGGGGGGAGGAAAAAACCCAACAGCACAGCATCTGAAAATTAATGTAGGAATTTAAACAACAAACAGAACAAAATTAAAATGGATAGAAGATAAGTCCTAAGCTATTACATGTTCAGCCACCCAGATATGTACAGAAGTCTTTTCACTTAAAAAAAAAAAATAGTTTTACGTTAAACTGGAATTCAAAGTTATTTTATTAAAAACCACAACAAGAAAAATCTATCTTTTTTGAGAATATGGTGCTTTACAGTCTTAAAAAATATCCTGTGTTATTTCATTTAGTATATATAGAATATAAATTTACCAGGGAAAAAAGAAATATAGATGAAATACAGAAATGATGCTTGCTAGGATAAAGATATTGCAGTACAGGATTCTCTAGGTGTTCTTTGGGGTTTTTTTGCAGATACCAAACAAAATGGCAGAAGCCTGCATCTGTGATTTAATACCTGCAAACAAAACCTTCTAAGAGCAATCAAAATGTTGGTCTGAAGGAAAATATTTGCTAACATTTTTAGGACTCCTCTAATTTCAGACAGACAATTGCAGAACACTGACACTAAAGCTTTAGGATAACCTGCATTAAAAGAACCCCACCACATAGGCCCATGGATTTTACCCAAAGTACCAAAATCTGTTTATTATCTGAGGCCTCTGAAGTGGGACCCTGCTCATGGCAGATCCCCATCCAGTCATTACGTGTGGACAGCACATTTCAGCTGAATCCCTCGTGGCAATGCCTCTCTTCTTTCACTGCAGGTAAAGGTAATGCCTTACCCACCTGCCCCAGTAAGGAATGCAACACTGGGTAAGAAATTTGGTGGATCTAGAATTCCAGCTAAATATATTTCTTTCCATGATGTAGCAACAAATCAGTTTATAGTTTTATTTGCCCAAATTTTGTGTTTAGTTTAAAAAAATACAAAAAACCAAACTTTGATGTGTTAGAAGTGATAAGTGGTGGTTTTATTATTCAGCATTATTGGACTACTTATGATGAGTAAAGAATGCATTAAAAGTTTCTAAGTAGGGTGTCACATATACGCCATAATCAGTGGAATTATTTTCTCAGTCTGAAAATGAAAATATAGGTTTTCATAGTCAAAATCCTTTCCAAATAGTAGTGAAACTGTAGAAGGGTGCAAAAACTCAGTTAAGCTGTTCAATGTGTAATATATTTTCATGTTCATCTTATATTTAATATTTTGAAACTTGTAAAAACATCAACATTAGTTTTTTTCATTACATTTTTCTGTCTCATGTCATAAAGAGTTTTAGATTTTAATTTTACTTTTTAATTCCACTTTCAGATAATATTTCAAAATAATAAAATTACTGAAAGAAGAAGAATAACCATCTCTATTGCCTTTTAATATAGTATTTTGGGTAGTAGTGCTCATGTGCCACAGCTAACAATGTTGAGTACAGCAGCTAATTGTGTGAAATGTCCCATTTCTTCGAATAGGGACATTACATTTATTGTCATCTGCTCTATTGGTTCTTGAAGTGAAGCTATTCTCTTTTAAAAGGAACTCTATCTACATAATAATTTAGTTAATCTTGTATGAGAGTACTCTAGATTTATAAATTGATTTGCATTCCTCAAAAGCTTTATGTGTGAACTTTACTGATAAAAGTAAAAATTATTCTGTTTCATAGAAGTAACTAATTTCAGTCAAATATTTATAAGTTGACTTCTTTGTTTGTAATACAGGATTCAGCATTTCAAGATCAACACAAGGGAAATTCTTTCTTATGTAAAATCATAATTTATTATTTTGATGGTATTAAGGGGTGATTAAAATATTTGAAAGATGGAAGATCAAAGAATGGTTTGGGGGGAGTGGTATTTTGGTTTTGGTTGGGTTTGGCATTTTTTCCCCCATCAGACACAAAAAATAAATGAAATTGTGGAATTGGAGATGCATAGAGAAAAATGCGATTTAACACTTAAATCTTAAATGAATAGTTCACATTGGGAAATTCAGTTGTAATTTAGTTGATTAAATATGCCTACTCAAACTTACTGGTGGAGAGGAAGGAAAAAGAGAGAATAAGGAAGCTCCAATTTCAGAAGTCTCTTCTGAAGAATAATTTTCATGTCATAAAAGGAATTGTTCGGATGTTTATGATTGCTGACAATTAAGCTTACTTACAAATAACAGCTTGAATTAGAGACACCATCAATACGTCATGAATCCAAGCTGCACAGTCTGTTTTACAGCCTGATTTGGCAGATTCTGTCAAGGACAGGGTTTCCCACCAAGAGTCAATGGGCTTGATAATGGGGCGTTGTCAATACTTACCTTCTTGTCCTAGCAATACTTGCCTTAAAGTCAGAGATTTTGTAGTTGCAAAAGCCAACTGGCCCCGGAATCTTCCTTCTATAGTTTCATTAAAATTTGCTTAACTTAAATATGGCGTCCAGCCAGCTCCATCTAATTCCTGGGGTCCTCTGTTAGACATTCTTGAAGTTGTGGGAGTGTAGAGACTGCTTCTGATGCAAATAGTCTTCACGTTGCAGAAAAATACTTCTGTCTGGAGAAATACAACTGCTTGCTGTCATAATGAGCCAAGAGGAATTGGCTGGGTGTGAGTCATTTCAGCGTGGCTGATTGCCACAGTGTCTGTACTAACTGAATATTCTTGGTAATCTGCATATAATTCATATGTCTGTGAGTTTATATTAAGTATTTTTTAATGTACAGATTGATACCTTCTGTGAAGTTCAGCATTTCTCAATGAACAATACCAAGTCTTTCATTCTAGTGAAAAGTAAAATCTAACAGTAGAAGGGAGAACTTCCACCCTAACAAAGTGATACCTATGGAATTGAAAACCTCTCATTCCCATTAAAAGAGGATTGGATGATTCTGGAGTGAAAGCACCTGGGCTGAACCCCTGGCAGGTGCTGAAGGGAAGACTGACCATAAGAGAAAATTTATTTCTTGGAGGAGAAGAAGGACTATCACTGTGTGAATCCCCAGTCCTTGACTACCACCTCCTCATAAAGCAAGTTAATAGAGGTGAAAGACTAACTCTAGTTTACAGTCTTCAGGGTTATCTAAAGATATTTTTCTCATCTATGAATTTTACATAACAAACATTTTTGGTTTCTACTGGATTAACTGCTCATTTATATAAATAAATGCTTGTATTTATCCTTATCCATATTAAGTACAATTTTAAAGCAATGCCTAATGGAAAACTCTTAAATGTATAAACTGAAGACTCGTAACCATTTAATAAGTACCTATCTCAGCAGTGATAATCTCTAGGACAATAAGAATAGTTAAGTAGTTATTTGCACTGCTAGTGATAGTGTGATGCTGAAAGATATCATTTTCTGTTCATGCAGATACTGTAAAATCTGATGAAGTGGTCATTTTATTAAAACAAGTCCAAGCCAAACAGTACTGAGGAGGTGAGGACTCAGCTGGGTGGTGAGGAGTGTGCCAAGAGGCCACACAAATTAACTGCTCTCTACCTTATCTGGGATCAACAATCTCTTTTAAGAAAAAGTGGGTTTTAAAAATCTTAATTGCTATTATTACTAGAAAACAAGTGGGAGGCACAAATGAAGAGAATTTTGATTTCTATCTGAAATGTGCTTTAAATTCCTCTGAGTGTTTATCCTACTGAGGAGCCCCTCATTATCTGAAGATGAATTATCTCATTAGTACTCCCCCCATCTTGCATTAAATGGCTTACATCTGCTTACAGATGTAGTCTGTGAGACAAAGAGAAAGGTGTTGCCTGAAAATCCTCCTCCCTCTCCAAAACAGAGCTGACTTTGGAAAAATTAATGAGTACATTTTACTTTGAATAGAAGGGAAAGCTGTGGACAAGGGATTTACAGAAATGCAAATATTCTTGAAAATATATATGTTGGAAAGATTGTAGAGAGATTATGCCTGTGCCATTAAAGACAAAATTTTATTATCAGGTGAATAGGGGGATATTCCTCCTGTTCCATTATATGCAGAATGAACACCAAGAATGAGTTACATATCTGAATGCACTAATATGAGTGGATCAGAATGTTGACTCCCTGCCAGTGATTTCTTAGGCTAGCAAGAGCTCAAGGCATATTGTCAGACAGAAAACAGAATATTAACAACAGTAATACTCTTTTGTCTTAACTGTTGTAATGATAAAAAAAAACTAAAAGAAAAAGTTAACACCACTGTTGATGTGCTATGTCTGTGGGGCAGTAACCATGACAACTCAGCTAGCTTTTCTTTTAATTTTTAAAGCAAATATAAGCATTGTAGAAATATTCATAAAATGTGTTCATACAACGTTGATAACATTCAAGGTTTTTAAAATAAACCTTTGTTAGTGTCCCATATTTCCTCATACATTATGCATTCACAGTTGTCAGGACTTTTTAAATTTTATTCTTGTCATTTTGATATTTTGCCAGAATTAAGCTGAGTTGTTTTGATTTTCTTTCAGTATTTTTTATTACATTGCTTTCTTTGTGCATTTTTTCTACTACATTATTTTAAAATTCCTCATATCCCTACATTTTTCTGAAATGTTAATAGTTTTCAATTAAAACCAGCTCTAAGAGTTTATTGATTTATTTTATTTGGTTGTCCTGCCAGCTCTGTGGAGCATTTCAGAACAGAAGTCTCCTGATGAGTTAGGATCCGAAATAATTTAGACTGAAGCTCTTGGCAGCAGCTCTGTTTCCTCACAGCACTGCTATACAATGTATGGTTAGAAAGTTAACATTACTAATAGTTGCAATTTTGAATAGCTGCCCAATTTTAAGAAAAGTAAATAGAGGAGTGTGTGCCTTAAGATTCCAGAAATTCTCCATTGTGTTTACACTAGCTGGACTTTTTTAACACAGCACCATGTTAAAGGTCAAATTCTATTCAATTTATAAATATAATCACTTCCAGCATGCATTTGCTTGCAGGAGTGAAACAACCATGCTTTGAGTACAGAACTTGAATTTTCTGAAATGTGTGCTGAACTGCCTGGCAACCAAGTCTTTACATTAACACAGGCATTTAAGACAAACTGAATTTCTGTGTTTCTGATGAGAAATACTGCCTGAAAACCTGTCTCTGTACTTAGTTACCTGTCAGCGATGGAGAGATGGGGACTCTGATCCGAGTTTGGAACAGAAGCCAATTTTTTATACAAGAAGTATACAAGATGTTTATATAGGGTTTTACTTGTATGGCACCTATATAGGGTTCTATTTTTGGTAACAATTTCCCCTTGGTTACTCATTCTTCATGACATCACATCACCTGGTAACATTATCTTATCACAAAGTTTCACAACATTTTTCTTGGTCACTTCTTGCCCAGGGAGCATTTATCTGTGTCTGTGTCTCCCATGAATTTTGCTCCATTAGGCCAAGATATCAGTCCCCTTTATCAGTTCCATTGTAATGTCTGTTTTATTCCCTGTAATTGCCCTGCAGTAACTGAGGGATAAGTGAGCTGGGCTTAAACAGGATTGCTGATATCCCCCATTTTCAAACAATATGTTGGTGGCACTGCTCTAGTTAATTTGCTTTATTTATATTTTCTCTTCTTTTGTAAGTTGGCAAGGTTTGAACCCAATCCTTCACCTGCTTAATTTTCTTTTTAAATTCCTTTTTGGTCTTTGTTTCTCCTTCAGGTGGTCTGGCCTCAGCATCTTATCTGCATCTCAGAATAATAATTTTGCATTTCAAAACAAATAAAAGCTACACAAGAATCAGCTCCTTTAACTGACATGAAATATATCTGAACGATATTCTAATATGTTTAAAACTTGATAATTCAGTTTTCCAATTAATTTTTTTAGTTGCTGTTTATTTAAACATCATCAGAAACATGAGAGCCTTCCTTTGTTTATGGCATTTGGTGGAATGAAGCTTGAGAAGTAGGCTATTAACAGAAGTGTTTTCTCTCAATATCTGATCAGGAGAGCAACAGTTAAAAAGTATCATTCTGCTATAAATTGACATTACAGCCATTCAAACAACTCATGATAATTGATTAAAGAAAACATTACAAGTTATCTGCTAAAGACAGTAAAACCATAGCAATAATAATTGTCTTAATTAAACTACTCTAATGATTCCTCTGATGTTAAGGTTGGGATTAATGTACCTCTATAGGTTTCCCTTGCAAAAGGGAGAAAAACTTCACTGCAGCCAATTGTAAGATGGTTTTAATATGGGTAGCAACAATAAATATAGGGATATTTTTCTTTTTCCAATCCATAGTTTTAGTTGAGATGGAAGAATAAACAACCAGCTGACACAGTTTTAGTTTTAAAAGAGCTAGAGGAGAGTGAATTCCTAAAAATCTTATTCTCACTTTCCTCTCTTGTCTCATATCCTGACTCCTGTAACAAGTTGCTTGAAATGGTGTGATATGAGTCAGCAGAACACACTCAACAACTTTGAACATTTCCTACCAGTATCATTATTTGATAAGAGAGGGTTTTTTCTTAAGCAAATATTAAAAACTTGTTTTCATTTTTATGGAAATGTGCCTGGCACAAAAGGCATTTCAAGGAGATATACTGAAAAGTGTTATTTAATGTAGGCAGTAGAAAATATTTTGACTATAGGAGAGAAAATCCAGCTGTTCATGTTTTACATACTGTTTCTATACTCTCTTGGTGCAAAGCAGACAGAAGCTTTGCAATCATTAAGATGTCTTGGAAGATCTTATGTGTAAGCTTGTGAAGAATGAAAACTATAATTTTCACGTGTTTTACATGGAATGAAAGACAAACCTTAATGCAGTTTGCTCAGCACAGCTATTTGATTGCATCTGAGGATATATGACAAATATAATTATTTTTTTGCATTGTCTTGTCTAGCTCATACAGCTTTAGATCACCCCGGATAACTGCCACATTTTGTTTTTCCTATCACTGGTGGGCACTACTTCTTTTAATCTTGCACATAAGTGTCATGGAAACCTATTTACTCTTTAGTCCTGGCTCCAGCTGATTATTTAGAGTTACTATCCTTTTATTTAAAAGTTATTTAAAATTAAAAATGACAACGAATGAAAAAGATTTTTTGTTTGGATAGTCAGCTTGTAGCAGGTAATTTTTTTCTGCTGCAGTTTTGCACAACACAACCATAGGAAGGAATAAAGGCACAATTGCTAACTTGTCTCAAAAGCAGCCAAGTTGCCATGCATATCTTGTAGCTCCTGAATCCACTCTACCAGGAAAAGCAGCAAAAAATTAAGAGGAGAAAACCTGATATCCTTTTTTTCAGGAGAACTTTTAAATTAATTGGAAGGTTTCCCAGGTGGAGATTCATTTAAAACATTGCGCTAGGTCGAAGAGATGGAATAAAAAAGCTGTGTTACCAAAAGGTAAGAGAAAATGGAAAACAGTTTCTGCAACACTGCAGAGAATGGAAATAAAACCAATAAACTCTATTTAGGGTGCTGAACCTAAATGTGATCCTAGGTCTGCAGTCGCTGAAAAAAATATTGTTTCACCAAAGAACAAACCTTATGCAGGACTGCATGTTCTGCAGTGATAAAAAACATTAACTCCTAATATGAGCTCGTCTTTGTAAGGGAACTTGTGCTATCATCTCTGCTGGAAGAACAACAGTCAAACTGCTTACTGGCCCTCAAGTATAAGTGGAAATTAAATGTGGCTTTTTCACAAGTGAAAATATTTCCTATACATCATGAACAACTGGGGAAGTTAAAGGTGCAAGTTGAGAAATAAATTTCTCAGTATATTAGGAAAAGAAGTATCTGAGTGACTGAGGTTGTGAGTTCAGCATTTTTCATTAATCTTTTCTTGAATTTCTATACATATTCATATGTGTTTGTGCATGTCCCCATAACGTGTTTTTTGTACTTTGTGGGTTTTTTTTCATAAAAAATTCCTGTTATCAAAAAACTTTGACTTAATTCAGCTTTAAGTTTGCCACTGTTTAAGTAACATGATGGTAGTATTCAGTTTGTATAGGCAGGAATGGAACATTCTGCACCATACAAATGATCCCTTAGCTATTAATGAGAAATGTGAAAAGTTTGAATGAAAAAGCAGGTCTTTATTCCAAGAGGGGATAAAGTTACCATCATTAACCATCAGCTATAAGTTTACTTCAGTCTTACTATTATTTCAGCATAGTAATAATTTGTACAGAATACGCTGTTAATTTTATGGGATTTTGTGCTCTTTGTTAGCTTTGGAAAACTTTTGCATAGTAAGCTTAAATATCTGTGCAATTTTTTCTATTGCAAATTGCTATACACATACAAGCTAGAGATCCTCTATTCCTACCTCATAATTCTTAGCTTCTCTTATTAGACAAAATTGTCCATAGCAGATATGAGTAATTCAGCCAACAATCAAATTCTATTAATATTTTTCATACTATTAATATCTCAGAAAAAGCCCAATATATCTATCCCTTTACTGTTTCTGGGAACATAAAATAACCATAAGTTTTTTCTTCTTTAAGGTAAATTTGTTTCTAAGGTATTTGACACTAACAAATTCTCACAGATTTCTCAGGTGATATTTCTTCCTGGAGAATATGGAATCATTTCCAGTTCTGTAGAAATACTTCCCTGTTAGCTGCCTTTATAATTGTTGACATTTTGTGAATAGTGTAGTGAGAAAAGACTCATAAGTGATTGATAGCCATACTCATGTACCTCTCTAAGCAAACTAGTGAAAATTTCCTAAGCCATGCAGCTCAAATTTCAAATACATTTATTATTAACAATTATTATTACTAACAATAATTAATATAGGTAGTATTGGTATTTAAATAATCACTTCCAATTTCTTCAAATTCTTCTATTAAACAGATCAAAACTACAACAAGCAGCTGATGTGAGCAGTGAGCAGTTCTGTACAAGTGGGAAGGATGCTAATTTGGTTTAAGAAATCACAGAACTCACAGGAAAGACTTGAGTGGAATAAATGATTCCGTATGACCTAACACAAATGCAAGAGATTAAGACATTTCTCTAGGCATAAAAAATCCATCAAGCTGTGTAAGATGTTATCTGAATCTTGCAGCAATGTCATGGACTGTCAAGAAATTTATGGTAGAACGACTGCTGGCCTTTGCAATGTGGTGTTTCATATCTCTTTTTAGTGTCAACATATGGAAGAAAATCAGATATGAAATGTCCAGGAAAAGGACTGTATGGAAGAGCCTGTCAATAAAGCATCAATGAAACCAGAATTTCTCTTTCAACTCATACAGAAAGCAAAATATGAGCACATATTACAGCATGTATAACCAAGGAGCTAACCAAGGAGCTAGCTGTGGAGTAGATATATTTGAGGCTATATATTTGAAACAACAGAAACACAAAGACACTAAATGTGTGTGTGTGTGTGTGTGTGTGTGTGTGTGTGTGTGTGTGTGTGTGTGTAAAAACTCCTTTAAAAACTGAGTTACAGGGTGGTATTGGCCCACTAAATTATGGGACAGTGAAAATACAGATATCCACGTCTCCTTACAGGACCCTTACAGAAGGAGCACTGAAAAAGCCTAAGTGTAAACAGCACCATATTCTGTTGGAAAAGGGAAAACGAGTCAATGACTGTCAGGAGTCAGGAAAATATGAAGTGAGCATCCACTTATGCATAATATGCTGCCCTCTGTTTGGTCAAGTCATATGTGTTTTGCAGAAACTGGCTTTTTAGATGAGAAAGAGAGGGTGCCATCTGCTTCCCAAGTATGAGCTTATCTGAATAGTTAGTAATTCAGTGGGTCAGCAGCTATTTTTAGCAAAGGAATATAAATTATAAGCATTTTAATAAACTGAGATTTGTTAAGATGTCTGTGTTTCAAATCATATTTATGCAAAGCATGTCCTGTTTCTGCAGAGAAGGGGTGTGTGTGTATTTAGATTAAAACTACCAGCCTGTTTCATTTGTCAGTAGTTAGGGTATCAGTACATCTTCTATTATTTATCCTGTCACTACTAGGAGTTCCACAACAGATGGAGACATGATCCCATACAAACAGCATTTTTACTGGGCAGAACTAACAGGCTTTTCAGTAGATTGATGTTTGAGGTGTATTGAAAGAGGCAGTTTAAAGTTGCTTAAGATGTCCTTTTCTCTGTGAGTCTTCTGCATAGAATTAGTTAGTGTATTACTCCAGAGAAATAAACCAGGATACCACACATAAAGGAATCTGCTGAGATGGAAAGATTTGCAGACAAAGGTGAAAGATGTTTTTCTTCAGTATAATATTAGTACTCTTCTATAGGTCTCAAGACAGGATTTTGATGTGAATAGGGAAACCTAAGATCTTATTAGGAAAAAAAATATATCTCAGAGCAGTATTTTTGTCCAGAGATTAAAGTTTCTAGTTATGGAAAAATACGACTTCTGGTAATTTTAGGGTTTTTCTTTTTCCCAGGAAAAGATTGCCAGGGGCTAATGCTTTTAACCTTGGTTTTGGTAGCATTATTACAAAATAGCTCTGTAAAAGAAAATAAACTAGGACAACTCATGAGCTGATTTCATTTCTGCTAAATTTAAAGATAATATTATTTAATAAATAACAGTTTTAGTATTAAAAGATAAGCTGAAACACTAGAGGAACCAAAGGAAAGTATCTTCTAAAAAGCCCAAAGAATTCACTGGATCTCTTCAGCCCAGGATGAGTGACTGAAGTAAAATTTTCTTAAATCTTAATGATACAATCACAGAATTTATATTTGCTTCTTATGGTATATAGCTGTACAATTCCACAGTAAGCTTCAAGAAACATTTTGCTACACCAGTTGAGCTTAATGAAATAGGCAGTGATTTATGTCATGGTAAGGGTCAACTAATGAAGGTTTTGCCACCACTTGCAGTGGTTTCACTGCAACAAATACTAGGAAGGAGTAACTATTATGCTTCAGCACCTAAGAGATCTTGCTTTGAGGCTCATCTGGACAAGGTCAGAGAAGAATGCTCCAATAAATCTGCTTTCATATTTATATCGAGTGGAACATATAAAATTTAAACGTGTCTCACTTTTTTTTTCATAAAAAAATTAAAATCCATATGGGCTTGAAGCTTTAAAATACAAAGGCTGACGTAGTAAAGTAATTCACTACACATGAAGTAATTTATATGTTCACATGTTGGTACAAATGACCAATTAATGTCTGCCTTTGATATGTGGAAGTTCATATCTGTCTAAAAGAGTGTTTCCTAATGTAATATTTCCTTAAAAAATTAATTGCAAATAATTTACAATTATTTTCTGGAACTAGAAGAGAGCACTTCACAAGTAGTGAGGAAGATTTAATAAGAGACACTGTACTTTGCTATGACTCCATCCTCCACAAGCTCAGCAATCAGAGTTTAAATAGAGTACAGTGACACTGTTACTGTGTCACCACACTGAGGATCTGATAGTCAGCAGAAGTGACTGCAAATACACTTGATGTGCTTGTTTCTTCAGTTGTGCTAGTAAGAACCAGATTTTTATATGTTCCAGCAAATGCTCCTAAAAAATGCCTAGAAGCACTCCAGATAGTAAGATACCCATAAAAAAAAACCAACCATCTGCCAAATATTTCCAAAGCCTAAACTCTCATAAAGTGTTTGAAACCTAATATGCCTGGGGACTTTTTAAAATATCACAATGTGCATGATAGGGATTCCTCATCTAAATATTTTTGAAAATCCATATTTACATCAATTTCAAGGAACCATCTGAAAATTTCTAATTTAACAGTGATTTGAGCTTGGGTAGATGCAACCACTAGTCTTCAGAATATTTTCCACTACTTTTCAGGAGGTGAATGCCGGGATTATGAATTATGCAGAACTGTGACAGAAGCACAGACCAGTGCCATTCCAGGACACAATGCAAAAGATTTTTGACAGCAGAAACAAGGGCCTGTGACAGTCTCAGAAAATGATAAATGTAAATTCCAGAGAAAGGAAAAAACCTCAGAGAATAAATCTAGAACAAGAACAGTCATCAGTGCTTTCTTTCGTGACATTATGAGACTGTGAAAATAAGATATAATATTTTTCACTGTCCAATTCAGATTTATTATGCATTTATTTCAAAGCCTAATTTTCACTCCTAAAAAACACTCACTTTTGTTTTTACAAATTCATTTGATAGGGGAATGGAAATGGTAGATGAAGAAAACCCCTGGCAATAAGCTCTTTAGTAAACATGAGCTGTCCAGAAATCCTGCAAATGGTATGCAGTGCAGTAGATCTGGACAGCCAGCTGGCATCAGCAGTGTACCTTATATATGGAATTGCATTTCCCACAAAAATCTCTTCAGTGATTTATGCATTCACCTTTGAAATGCACTAAATGGTTTGGGAAATAAACCATGTGACCAGCAGGAACAGAAATCCCTTTAAAATACTTGAGAACACAAAACAGGAGGCCCGAAGGTGAAAAAGAAGGAAGATTTCCATGCTTCACTGCCTCACACGTGGCTGTGAGAGGAATCAACAGATGAGCAGTTTAAAAAAAGATACAGCTGGGGCTTCCAAATCTCTGATAAGCCTGTCGTGACTAAGGACAAATATCTTGCTGTTAAATTAAAGGATTAAAATGCCCCAAAAAATAAATGTTAAAATACCCAATTTTCTCTTAATTTCTTTTCTTCTATAACTATTCCTTAGTGTCTTGTTAATTAAGATATTCAACTGTATTATGTGTACCAAGTGTTGGATCCAATTCTCATTCCCATCTAACCTTTTAAGCTCACCTTTTATGTTTTTTTTTTCTTTTATATTCTCCTGATTCACAGTTTTTCTGTCTGCCCTCACGCCTCCTGTCATCTCTTTATCTTAACATATTCTCTATGTTTTTATTAGAACTAAGCTATAGGTTTTTGTTGGGCGTTTTTTGTAGTCAAGAGTAAATGCTTCCCAAGTACTGCAATATTTAAACAATTCCTGAGGAGGCAGCTCCAATGCAGTAAAGGACTGCAAATTGTGAGGACAATAGAAGGCCATTGTGATAAGTTGAAATGCAACATTCCAATTTCCTCAATTTTTATTTTTCTTCAAAGTTGTTCCATATGAGCTAAAAGAAGTTCATGTGCAAATTACAGTAACTTCAATCAGAGAGGAGAAAATGTTTTGTCTTTTAAACATTTACCATTATTGTAATTGTAAAACCATATATATATATTTGAAGTTATGATACAGTTAAAAACAGTTAAAAGTCGTATTTTAAATGAAAATAGTGTGAAGATTCACTATAACAGCTTAACAATTAAATATTTTTCCTAAAATGTTAGTAGTTTGCTTTTGCCAAGAAACATGGTTTTCTTTCAGTTCAGTAAATATTATGTTCTAAAATATGTACCCCTACAGTGCTAGCTCTGGTTGCATGGTTGGCACTAAAAGGAGATGATGTTTGTTTAGTTCATACTTGACACTTTATCAAAGACCAATTTTACACAATGAGAAGGCAGAGTGTCTTCCCCTGTACTTTCCCACTTTGCTGGATAAAAGCTCAAGAAGAAAAATATCAGGGAAGTATTACCAAATGTACACAAAAAATAAAACTCCGTAGCCTGAAATATACTTTGCTACTTGCTTGAGCTTGGAAATATTTGTGCAAACACTTTAGCCATTTAGCTAGTTAAGCTGGAAGAAAGAAGTTCTTAAGGAGTGAGAAAATGCAGGCTCTGAAAGAACATAATCATGATCAACAGCACCTAAAACAAGGGATCTTGGAAAAGAGAAAGTTTATGCATCTCCTCCACAGGCTTATTTGAAGAGCTTTTTTGTAAAATGATGTTCATACTGTGATGGCAGATGTTCCAGCATTCCCTGTAGCAGATTGGGAAAGCTGTAACGAGGTTTGCCTGTGAGAAAGTGTCACTGAACAGCCAGGAGACAGGAGTGCACACCCCAAACTCCCCTGGCCTGGAGTTCATTCCAAGAGCACCATGGCTACTTTGCAGATATGGAACTTGTGAAGATAGAAGCAGTCTTTAAGGCAACCACTCAAATAACTCTGATCCTCGTTACCTGTACAACTTGTACCAAACAGGGAATGACGCCTCAAAACAAAAATGACTCAGAACAATGTGCAATGGAAGAGCGGAGTGTAGACCCACTGCAACATGCAGAGGTGACACAAGTGCTCGTGTGACTTAAAATTTGTTACTGTTTGGTAATTGTTCGAGTTGTGGGGTGAAATCTGAATTGTTAGACTATGGATTGTTTACTTTTCTTAATGAATATGGAATCAGATTAAAGCAATTTTAATATGTTGCCCATAACAAGTTCATTTGAGGAAATTATCCTAACAGCAAGTTCTCCTGTGCTGTATAAGTATTCCAGCATGGTTTATGGCAGAATAACTCTTTCCACCACTGCCACAGGTCTTCCTCTAGGCGTTCAGTTCCTCCATTAGCTCCACAGCAATATAGGTATTTCTCTCCTTTGTAAAGCATTGCAATATATTTGATTCAATTTTATAATAGAATTATGCTTATTCCCTTAACTCCTCTTTTGGATTCTAATTTATTTTTATTCCAAACGAACATGTCTATTTAAATTTTGTCATTGTACTGATGCAAGTGATTTCAGTAGTTCTTCCGTTTTTGTGACCTTGAGATAAGGGACACGAAAGAGCCAGTGGTAGGCAGAGGTCACAGGAGAGGACACAGACAACATATTCTAGAAAGGTGTAACCCTCAGCAAATGGATGAAAGCCAACAGAGGCCTCAGGGTCAGGACTTCTCCCTGACCTTTGTTTTTTCATGGTACAGATATAACAACTCACAGCTCTAATTGCTATGCTAGATCAGTACCTGCACACTGAAGTGTATTCCGTATTAATATGTTTAATCACTACTTCACTGAATCACAAAATTTTTAGGGTTGGAAAAGAGACCATCCAGTCCAAACCCCCTGACAAGGCAAAGTCACCAAATGCAGGTGACACAGGAACGTGTCCAGGGTTTGGAATGTCTCCAGAGAGACTCCATGCCCTCCCTGGGCAGCGTGTTCCAGTGCTCTGCCACCCTCAATGTAAACAAGTTCTCCCTCATGTTGAGGTGAAACTTCCTGAGTTTTGGTTTCTGGCCATTGCTCCTCATCCTGTTACTGGGCACCACTGAAAAGAGTCTGGCACCATTCTCTTGACACCCACCTTTGAGATGTTTATATGCATTAATGAGATCCCATCTCAGCCTTCTCTAGAGTAAACAAATCCAGCTCCCTCAGTTTCTTCTCATAAGATGAGATTTTGGGTATTTTAAAATTATTTTTTGAACTGAAGACATAAAGGGTTTGAATAATCTGGAAATAAGCATGCATCTGGTGCTTTTTTACATTCTAATTTACTTTGTTTGAAAAGTGGAAAAGTTATAAAAACATACTAGAACAAAATTATATACTTAGTGGGATACTAAATATTTTTTGGTCTATTTCATTTGTTCACTTATTAAATTTAAAAAAAATAATAAAAGAGATGAAGGACAAATAAGAAGGTTTTTTATATATTTATAAAAGTTGGAGTTCACACACTCAACAAACTTTGATCAAAGTTTCAGAAATGAAAGTGTCCTTTTACTACAATAAACACTATTGTATTACGGGTACCCAATTTTTATTAAAACATTTTGAGAGAGATTATTCAGCCTCTGATTTCCCAAGCTCATACACAATTTACCCTACTCTCCAATTTTCTATAATAAACTATTCCCTGAAAAGAAAGTTACTCAACTTTTATCACAATGGTTTGCAGCAGTCACACCAGGTTACACATTGGAAAATCGGTGTAAGTAGAATAATTTGTATGTTGAGAGGATAAAACAAAGCAATTTCCTGCATGTGCAGCTCACATATTCTCATTGATTCCTATTAAGTAAGCATCATATTGGAAAAACTGTCTATGAGCCCACTTCCAACTAAGTATCTGTCAACTGGAGATATAAATTTAGGTGTATTTCTATGACTTTTGTCTTACAACTTGTTCCCCAGTTGAGACAAGTGGAAAATAGACATCTTTACTTTGCTAGGAACATGGATAAAGAGTCCAAGAGTTTGGCCCATTTATTAGCTTCCTAGGAATGTGTATATTATATTTAAAATGCTGTATATGTAAAATGTCTGCATCTAAACATCAGAAATAAACCTTAACTGAGATATCTGCGTTCTCTCCAGAGCCAAAGGGACAAGACAGTGTTTGTTTCCAGCCAATAATGTCACACAACAGACAGTGAACCCCAACTCTCCTGTCCCCCAATGTCTGATCCATGCCCTGGGTTGCCATGAGAATGTAGCACTGCAAGAAAAAAATGGCTCCCTAAAATGGGAATTGAGCTATACCTGTAATTAACTGCTTTCTCACAACCTGGGCTTTTTTCAGAGGACTGGTAGGTGTGATGCAGCAGAGACTCGGGCAGTGACCAAAACTTCAAGTAATATCTAGGTTCTGGCAGATACAAGAATTAAACCAAAGATTTTTTTTTGAGATGTAGCAGCATACATGTGCCACACAGTCATGCTCCTCTCCCTTCAGCAGCACTAGAAGTACTTCAGGAGGCTGTGTCACACGACACGTGTATTTAAGGTGATTGATGTACTGCAGAATAAGCCTCACATCAATACTGTATCACTATTTCTACAGAATGTGAGAGAGAAAAAGAGAGAATTGAATGTTCTCTTGGCAGTTTCTGCAAAGTGCATAAAGTACATTTGAATTTTTCTTGTGTTTAACTCTAAACATATAATGTAAATTGCATAGGTTAGGATAAAAATACAATTTCTTGTCACTGAGGATGGAACATATAAAATGTCAATATAAAGGTAATTAATATTATTGCAGTAGAGAATTCTATTCACTTCAGTGCTTTTGCTATAAAATAATTGTCATATCCAAAATGTCACCCTGTTCTTATGGTTATTAGTCTCTGCACTTTGTCCATGCTGAGGGTGTTAGTTAAATGCAAGACTGCAAACAGTTCCACAGGCTTCTACAGGGAATGTTGTACATAACTGACCTCTCTGGAGGCTTTGCCTCTGTTCAACAGCCAGCTGAGCTTCACTGCTCAGTCTGTGATTTCTGCACAGCTAATTCATTAAAATACATGTTCAAATAAACAACAGGGATCCTAACTCTTAGAATACCAGATGAATATAAGAATTTTGAAAACTTATCAGTAGACTCTTGTCTTTACCTGACCATTCACTAAGAGTCAAAAACTCTAGGAACATTCAAATTTTATTGTTTATTTTTTCACTGGAGGGGGTTGTAGTTGATTCACGTTTTCCACTAAAACAATTTAATCATCTATCCAGAGTCCTTTTATTTTCTGATAGTATGAAATTAACATTTCAATTTAAAAAATATTTCATATTGTCTATGGTAGCCCATTCATTTTATGCCTATGCCCATTTTGTATTGCAATTCTCAGTGTGAATTATATGGGCTTTACTTTACCTAAATGTATGACTATTGAACATTACATTAGATACAGCCATTTTTTCCATGCATTTGGTATTGACAGGATGCTACATTTTATTAACTAAAGTAGTAAAATATATCTTACTTTCTGTTGTTTTTGTCACTATGTAAAAGTAGGCTGCTGATTGGTAGGAGAATAAAATAGCAAAATATTAAGCAGTCCATTAATTTTGATTTATTAATAAGCATTCTTTGAAGACACTTTCATTCAGAATTGGAATAGTAACTTCCTGTAAGATTAAAAGGCTTTTAAGGAGAAAAACTAAATATGATAGGAATCATTTGGGCAGGTCCACTTGACTTTATAGGTTTTTAAGGCAATGCTCTTTTAACAGTGCTGTAGATTGTTTATGATGGGAGATTTTGATTATTTAAAAAGAGATTTTGTAATTTTGATGTGCTGTTCCTGACAGACTCCTGCATTTAGTTTTTCTGTAGAATACAATGTGACTTATTTAAGTCAACCTTATTTTACATCCTTCCAACTGCTTTGTTCCTCTGGGGCCTGGGGGAGTAGGTAGTCTGTATTAACATGCATGAGCACTCTTATGACATATAGTTTAAGTTGCCATCTGTTCAAAGAAAAAACTTTTATGCACATGGGGTTTTAAATTTTTTTTAAAAGAAAATACTTCTTCACAATGCATTGAATTTAAGAGAAACATACAATATTGGAATTACAGATGTCTTCAAATTCATCGATTTCTTTATTCAGCAAATTTAGACATGCTTTTATTGATTCTTTTTTATTAACAAGATATGATTCTTAATCATGGACTCATGGAGTACTTGTTGAAAAGCACCTTTAAAGACCATGTGTTCCATGGGCACATGGATATCTTTCCTCCAGGGGCAGGGATATCCTTCTCTATAAGAGATTAATCAAAATGTCATCCAACCTGACCCTGATCATAGCCGAAGATGGGGCATCCACAACTTCTTTGGACAACCTCTTTCAGCATCTCGCTACCCTCACTATAAAATATTTCTTCCTTATGTACAATCTAAACTTACCTTCCTCCAATTTAAAACTGTTGCTTCTCGTCACTTCTTGTCCTGTCTGTTACTACAGGCCTTAGTATAAAATCTTTCTCCAACCAAGGCTTGGAAACAGGTGATCTTTAATTTCCCTTCCAACCCAAACCATTCTATGATTTTATGACACTTTGATCTTTCTTATAAGCCTTCTGTACAGAACAAGGTCTCAATAATGCCTTTGCATCCATCAACAGGACAGCTCTTCAGATACAGTGCAGACAGATAAGGAGATAAGGACCAATCACTTTTATTACTCTTTAGGACTTCAGGTCAATTTTAATGTAAATATGGTTTGCCTGGCACCTCTTCAGCAAAGAGAAGATGAAGAGAAAGGCTTTGAACTTGTAGTGAATATAAGTTTTTTATTATAAGTTTAAAAATACTAATTACATATTATTATGCAATAATACTTTAAAACTAGGTAATACTAAAGAAAGTACATTTGGAAGTAACAGCATCAAAATCACTTTACAACTGTGGCATAGAATGTGGATGTTTGCTATTCTTTGGTGTATAGACAGTGTTTTAGCAAAAGGATCAACTAAGAGGGAAAATGCTCCTACAAAAGACTGCCATTTAGAATTTAAATTTCCAGTGGGACTTAAATATTACTGGTTTGGGAACAAAAAGAAAAACCCAGTGGTTATTGCTTCTATGTCCAGAGACTGATTTTCTTGCAACTGCAGATACCCTTTACACCTCTATCCTCATGATTATCTAGGAATTTACCCTTTGTTTCAGCTGCAACTCTTCTTTTGTAGTATTTCTGGACTGTATAGGTTGTGCTCTGAAACCTTAATGCTAGGCTAGAAAGTGAAGTAGTACCTGATTAATAAACTATAGATTAAATTTTTGACGAAACTGGTACAATGATGACTCTTGGGTACGTTTCTTAAGTCTCCAGTTCTGAGATCGGGTAAATTGACAGCAGCAGACATAGATATAGTAAGTGATACTCTTCCTGTAGTAAGTGATAACTTTTGCACCTACTATTTTTGATTTGCATATGTTATAGCTCTGATTTGATCCCTCTTATGAGTGTGTGTGTATATATATCAACGATCCATAGGCATTTCCCTTCTGAGTCATTTTCCTTAAGTGTCTGTGCTGGTGGTATCATAGGCCATCTCCATGGAAACAACTATGATACTACAAAGAGTGAGTTGTGACATCACTAAGTGAATCAACCAGAAGAAGGAGTGTTTGTGAATAGAAAGGAAACTTCTATAAAAAATAATTTAGTAAATTAAAGCAAGAAATGCATAATAATATCTAGGTAGTATATCTGTGTAATAGTGTTCAAGGGTTGTTTTTCTATCAAGAGAGTGAATTTTTTTAGTTTGTTGGAATATGATAGCAACTCTTTACATTAAAACATTGTCAATCTCTTTCAGCTGACAGCGTGAGCATATTTAAATCACTTTATAGCTACAGTACCATATGTTGCAGTGAGTACGAAGATGCAAAATTCTCCATAGAAAATATTTTCTATCTTAAGGTCACTAGACATAATGACTTAATTACTGATATTCTTGTCTTTATTGGTGTAACCTCTGACAATTAGATTATATGAAACTTATAAATACACTCAGTTCTCAAGTTGCCCTTGCTTATAGAAATTTGCTGTAAGGGATGGACATTTCAGATCCTTTCATTTGTAGTTTTGCTGTATAGATTTCCTTTTTCTTTGTTCATTCTCCCCCTAACATAGAAAATGAATTACAGCAGTACAAATAAATTATTTTTCTCCCAATCTTCTGAACATCAGCAAGCTCTTTTATAGGTATTCCAAACATTCATTTACTTTTCACCTAATTGATTAAAGCTTTATTTAGCAGTCATTATTTTACCCTGTGGGCTTTTTAGAAATGGACATTTGTGAAAACTGCTCAGAACCTTAACAGTTGCATCATACATTTATTACTGTCCTGAACACAACAAGTCTTTTATCTGTTTATATTTCATATATGAAATTCACATCATTTCCATCTGAAAAAAAAGTAGCTCCTAATTTCAGTATGAAAGAATGTAAAAAGTTTTTTTAAATTTTTTTTACCCCAGGCATATTTTAATCAAGGCTTAGCAATAGAACTCATTAAAGCTCCCTTAAATTCTACTCCAAAATTGTTCATCTGGATGTCCAGAGTAAGTCATGCATGATTTTTAATCATTATCAGGTGCCAGAATACCCAAGACAGTCCAGAAGAGAATTCTTGGATTGCTTTTTGCTTATAGCTGCATCCTTCAGCCTGTTCCAGGAAGTTTGAAAAAGATTTGTTGCTCTATAACAGAAGGAAACACAAGCTCCTTAATCCCTTACATTTGTCATTTATAGCTCTGCAAATGTATTTAGAACTGTCACATGAATAAGCAAAGACTTTTACTTTGAGAATTGTTTTGCCAATGTCCATCGTGGCATTATCCTTCCTGTACCTGATGACTGAAAGATAAGAATTCCGAGGGACAGTAAAGCAATATAAGTTGCACCAGGATGTCGGTAAGTACATCTATTGCAAGCTGAGAGAAAGCAGCAGGCTGCAGCCTGAAATGGGTATGTTCTGAAAAAATATCAAGCTAAATATCCTTCTAGATATAATCCATCCATTTAAGGTTAAGCTGCAGAGAAGGTATGTTTCCAGAAGGTGGACAATGCCCTTTAGGGATTATTGGAATATAGGGAATATTGCTGTGGGATAACATTATGAGAGTTCTGGTGGTGAGGTGAGTGCATCCAAGGAAAAGCAATGAAGTTGGAGAACGGTTTAGAGAACAAACTTTGTGGAGAGTAGATGAGAGAATTGGAGTTGTTTAGCCTGGAGAATAGGAGGGTCGGGTGTGAGGGTGAGACCTTATTACTCTCTACAGCTCCCTGAAAGGAGGCTGTAGTGAGGCGGGTTCCTTCTCTTCCCTCAGTCCATAGTAGATCAGGAAAATTAATGGAAGCATGATTCCTGAACCCCATCATAATAATACTATTATGTGGAGCCAAGTATGTGGGCTTTGGGACAAAGAAAAATTTTCCTTCCTGTTGCAATAGTCAGATTTATCTCAGACCCTGTGTTCACTCAGACCCAGTGTGGTACAGCCAGGTTGCCATGGCTCCCAGGACCAGCCAACAGTGGCAAGTATTCCTGGTAGGTGCTTGTCACCCACCCACTCATGGTGTAAACATGGGCAGACATAGAAACCAGCATAAACAGAGAGCAGTGTCTTCACTGGCACTGCATAAAGGGGGCCAGCACAGACAGCACAGATCTGTTCCTCCTCTCTGGCTGATCACAGTTTAGGGTCACTCTGTGAAGGATACATATGCTCTAAATCTTTTGGTTCACTGGCACAGCCACATTGTCAAACACTGGAATGTCACCACATGCTCTAGTTCTTTTCATATCCCTATGCAGATCTCCATCCCTTTACCCACTCATTGACTAGGGGTTTTTTTGGGTGCTTCCTCTGACTCACTGGCTAGTCCAGCTCAACGTTTGATTGCAAAAATATATATACAGACGTGTAAATGCACAGAGATCAGAGAGGTGTCATAGCAGTTTGCACAGAAAGTTTCTAGGAATGATATTTAATAAGAAAACAAGACAGCCTGCAGTGGTCAGGTGCCTCAATTAGGCAAATTCATTAATCTACATTTTCTCTTGCCCATCTGGATCCTTTTATCCTCTTTCCTCTCCACTTCCCATTTTTCTTTTTCCTCCATCCACGCTGATCATTCCCTTTCTTCATCCTTGTCTCCTCCCTGGTACAAAGGCCTTCCTAAATTAGTCACAGTTTTGCTATATCTATAGCTAAAATTTCCACTTCTCTTACAGTTACCTATGGCATTCCAGCCCTGTGTACAGTGAGGGATGCAGGTCAGGTCAGCTCACCAAGGTTGTGGTAGGTTGCCACACTGGTGTTGAGAGATTTCACTCCCCAGGACGTCTCCAGTTCTCCCAGTTAATTACCTGTGGGGTTTGCCTGCCTGTTACCTTGACCAGCAGTGAAATCCAACCATTTCTTATAGAGAGACCCATTGCAGCTTCTTACTCCTGTGTCCCACTATTTCTCATGGTCAGTTCACTTGGCTAAACTTCAGGCCAGGCTTAGGGATGTGTCAATGCAGCTTAACAAATCAGATGTGGACTCTGCAGTTGCTCTGCTTAATTTTAAATCTCTGAGAAACAGTTTTACAAATTAATGAACTTTGGGTTTTCAACTCTTGGTAAGTACATTGTGTCTTCATATTTTCACTATCACAGGGGCAAATCTAAAGTTTTCTAAATGTGCAGTGCTCTATCCATCAAATATATTCCTCTGGAAGAACTACAGTATGAACACACGGTTAAGCAAAACTGCATAAAGTATTATTATAGATAGATATATAATTCATTAGACATATAGAATTAATCTTCCACTGCCTTATAAAAAAACTTTGATGAATGTTCTTCATATTTTAATCTTTAATTACTAAAAATGACTGTGTGTATATATATATATACACACACACCAGGAATGAAGCAACATTCATTCAAAAAAAATAAGATGTATGCTTATATTGTTTTTTATTTGAAATAATTGTAGAAAAGGAAAGTTACTTTCCATTTGTGGTGAAGCTCAATAAAGCAGTACTTTCAGGCTGAGAATGATCTAATGAGTTTTAAATTTCTCATTTTGTGTATATTTTTCTAAAAGTAGAAAAAGTAAACATCAGTTCCGTTGCTCTTCAAGTAAAAAAATGATCCTCTGCAATTAAATCTTAGTTTTGCTTTTCTAGAAAAATAAGTGATACAGATAAAAAATGCAGACTGACACATGAACCAGATAAATCAGACACTACTAATTTACTACACTCTGCAGGATATATAATTTAATCAACAATTGGTTTTATATTTATTACTGAAACTGACTTCAAAGTTCATGTCTTTATGAAAGCTTTTCCAGAGGATAAAAATATAATTGGAGTGCAACCAATGATGTTGAGCAAAGTACTGTTACCTCAAATGGACTTTCGATAACTAAAATGTACAAGATTTGAAGAATAAATAAAATAAATCCTGTGGTTACTCTAAACAACTTGGAATTTTCCAAAAAGTCAATAAGAAAATGACACCATCAGGCATAGGAAAGAACAACAAGACATCTAAGGATGTTTTAGTCTTTAGTTTCAGAACAGGGTGTATTTGGTAGCCTTTGGGCAGTGACTGCAGTGACTGATAGAGCTTTGCTGAACTTACCCAAAACCTCCAAACTTAGAGATATTCTTTAGGTTTTCTTTTTCATTATTTTGCCATCTTTGGCACTAAAAAACACCACAGTTTTCCTAATGTCTAATTTCTTTCCTCTATTTTGAGAGTCAAATTGTTTTCTTGTCCTTCCCTGAATAGGTAAATCTTGTGGTGGCTAAATAACTCAGCATCGTTGTCTTTTCAGTCCCATTTTATATGCTAGAAGACCATTAGCATTATGCTTATACCTTTTTCATTTTTTTTTAAAGCTAAAATAAATTCCTTCAACCTTTGAGAATAAGTCTTATTTTTTTAACATTTTAATTTGCTTTTTTTTTTCCTTTTCTGCAGACTTCCATTAGTTGTGTTTCTAAGAATTGTGTTACCTAAAGCAGATGCAGTACACTATTAGAAGTGTTAAGCGGGACAAAGAGAACAGAAAAACATACACTTTCTATGCTCCTCATCCAATATCCTGCTGATTACACTCCAGATTAAGATTTTCCTTCCTGTATCATCTTGTGCATTTTGTCCGTTCTAAGCCAAATACAATCTTAATCTTTCTCATTTTAACTACAGCCTCCCACAGTTCAGTTCTTTGTACTAGTGTTCATTAAACTTCATACTGCTCATTTTGGATGATTTTTCCAAATAGTTTGTATTGTTTCAGATTTGAATTCTTCCCTACAGAATGCTTGGAACTCATTAACTACAGCAGATGTGATACATATATTTTCTATTCAGTCAACCTGGTCAGTAGCAAAAATATGTAGAGATTGATCCTTCACTGAATTTTTCAAATTGTATTTTCTCCACCTTGATTGAAAACTACATGTAGATAGTCTTTGGAGTGGGATTTTTCACCTGATTATGTACCTACTCTGGCAAATATTCAAGAGGTTTCCATGCAAACATCAAAACCTTTCTGAAGCACTGCTTTAAGCCTTCTACTGATTATTCCTTACCAATAGCATTGTTATCCTGTCAAACAAATAAATTAAATGGTTTTCTACTATTCAGTCTAAATACATCAGTTTAAGCTCTTTCCCTCACTGCCATAAGTTTCTCTATAAACTTATATTTTATTTCGTAACTTACAGGACTTTTTCCTGAAAACAAAATCAGACCCACTGCTCTCTAACTCTACTTCCCTACTCTTCCGTCTTAGTGTAAGTAAGTTTTGGGGTTTTATTCCACCAGGCCTCTGGGACCTTCCCCCTTTTCCAAGAACTCTCAGTAACAGTTTGGACACTTCATCAGCTTGTTCCTTTAGTGCTCCAAGGAGAATTTCATCAAACCCTGCCAATTTGAATATCTCTAACTTTCTTCTGACTGTTCTCTCACTTCTTTATCATATATTCCTCTTTTGATAACATTAATTTAATTAATAATGATCAATTTAAGTGATTAATAATATTGTCATCTTGGTTTATTCAAGTGCAGCCTAGATCCTATCTAGTGAAAGTATCTAGGATATTTATTGCAGTATCATCAAAGTGAGGGAAAGGAAGAAAGGAAGAAATGTTGAAGTGGTGATAGTGAGCTATCAGGAACATTGGGCAATTGTTCTTAACTTTAATGATTTTTAGCACTTGGTTGTTGCTATAAAGTACACAATGCACAAGTAGGCTCTAAAGTGAAGGCGAAGTAAAAATGTAGGTTCTCTTTTCATCAACTCATTAAAAAACTACTGAAGTTGTTTTAAAAATTTCTTTCTAGATACATATAAGGAAAAAATAGACCTTCATGTAAATGAGATTTCCTAGAGTCTTCATCACTAACAGAGCTGGAGACAAGTCCAGGTGTTTCAGGTTACCAACATGCAGAAAAACATCAGTGAACAGCGTGCTGAATAATGACTTCAAGATGTTTAGTTTTCTCAGCTGCACTACAGTAACAATGACTGCAGTCAATAGGAAAGACTACAGTGACCAGTGATAAATTATTAAGATATCCTTCTTCATTTGCTTGACCAGTTTTCTTTCATGATATTCTTTGATTTTTTTTTAACAAAATAATTCATAAAGTAAATATCACCATGTCAAATATAGAGTTTTTAGTTTAAAAATCTTGTTTTCTCTCAACAATGAACTTTTATGATATCAGTAAATGAGTTCTCCCAGTTGGAATTTGTCAAAGGAAAAATAATTTAAATGAGATTGAGATTGAAACAATTTCTTGACGCATAACACACAATTACCCAGCAATCAGCAAACTGTAGATACAGGATCAGGATTGGTAGTAAAACAGAATAGCTGCAATAGTAGACACAGGGTGTTAAACCTGTACAATTTCATAGATGCCTTTATCTTATCACAAATTTATCTCCAGAGGTTCTAATCAGCCCAAACTGTGATTATAGATGAGCAAATACAGAGATGTGCAGGTGATTACAGGCAGAGCTCCTCTAGCAGAGCGTGTCAGCAATGTTCCAGTCTCCTGGCAGTGAGTCTGTCCTGCTGTCACACCACTGGAGATGTGGGAGCCACAGCTCCATGTGCCCATTAATGTCCCTTCTCCACAGGGAGCAGCCACTCCCAAGTGCAGGAGGCTGCTCTGCCTGGGCTGGGCAGTATCTCTGGTAGCACAAAGCCCTCTGGCAGTGCCAAATCAGGTTTCACTCCTGATGTTTCCACTCTAGAGTCTCTTCCTCCTGGCATGAATTTTCATGTTGTTTTTATACTTCTTACCAGGCTTTGTATCAAAAGCCTCATAATTCTCTGACTGCTTTTTAATCCTGCTGATGGTTATCGTCCAATTTACAAGATCAATTTAGGCAAATGGATTTAGACACTTTTGAGTATTCGGTCCAGATATACATAATACTTATCAAATTTTCATTTCATAGGTTATCAAGGCAAATCATTCACCAAAGGTTGGAGCATGCAAGTACCCCACAGAATTCAACCCTAAGGTTTAGTTAGATATAAAACCTGTCAATAGATATTCCAAGGTAGAAACTGCCTAGGAAATGGGAAACTGATTTTTATAGCAATGTTGCACCTGTACTATGGGATAGGTCTGCCTTATGGAGCACTCTGATTTGTCCTGATCACAGGAATGAATAAAGGCTTTTTCTTTTCCTCAGAGGGCAGGTGAAGGACAATGTGCTGTTAGATGCACTACTGTACTCGAGAAGTGTTTAATGCCTATACTCTGGACAGGACCAGAACAGTGTAGACAGTCTCAGAAACTTCAGTTCTATATACATAAAAATTATTCCTTTAACAAAGGAGCTGTGATTTGTCTTGATATTTCCTTAATCCACTTCCATTCCACAATATTGTTTTCAGTGTCTTTGACTTTCCCTCAGACCTATATGCATTAATTTCCAGTTGATGTGCTCACATGCAGGAAGTAGGCAGGCAATTTGAGTCCTCCTCCTTTCTTATTGTATCACTCTCCATTGTTTTCATTGCTAACCACTGTGCCAGAACCTGCTTTGTTGTGATCACACAATCTAATTTACCCCTTTTTGTTCTATTATTATAGTCACTATTTCTCTGCTTAAAATAACTTAAAATAACTAATCAGCTGTGCTACTTTAAATAAAAACATCACCTTTCTACATCACTTATGGACAGCCTTATAGCAAGTTTACAATTTACTGCTTGCTTTTTCAAAAATATGTTTGACTATGCTTCTTTATATTAATATAGTTTAAAACTCTTATTTTTCTATTTTAAAATTAGTTTTGTTTTGGATATTTTACAGTTAGGCCCTTCTTACTTTGAAATTATTTTTTTTCTTTTAATACAACCAGAGTTCTTTCAAGAGTATTGGATTTTGAGCCCAAATAATTATAGAGCTCTCCTGATAAAAGTGAATTGTTTCTCACAGGAAACACTTCTAATTATATGTATTACACATGTAATAGTCTAAAAAAAAAGTTAAAAATTGATGTATTCTTTTCCTCTTTGAAGAAAAATCACATCAGGAAAAAAGCATAAAATAAAGATTCGCAGTAAAAAAAAATTGCTGTTGCCTCATATTATCAGGTAAGCAAAAACTGCAGCATGTTTTTGGACACTGGCATATCTGGACTGAAACTTCTGAGCCTGAGAGCATCCTCATTCATTCACCATTCTATCAGAAGTGGGAAGAACACATTGTAGCAACTCAGAACCCAGCTGAAATCCCCCCAAAAGACCCAACCCATGGAAACAAACAAAACTAAGAAGGTAACAAAGAAAAACAATGAGAAATTAATATATTTACAAAGTTATTATGCTCTGTAGATGATGGACTTTGACTTAGAAACTACATGTCTGAACTTCGGACTAAGATTTTGGCCCCTCAATCAGCATTGCATATCTCTGTTCAGTGTTATTTCAACCAATTTTTGCATGGAGCTAATGACATTAAACTATGTTTATGTTTATGCATCAGTGTGGCAACATTGAATTTTACTTCTTACTACTGTAGAGAGGAAAAAAAAAATTATATTTAGACCAAACTGGTTTTCAAGTAAAAATCCCATAATATATGTTGCACATGAATTACTGGTCATTGCCTTTATTAAGAGTGCAAAAGATAGTCAAAGAAATAATTGACTATATTGACTATCTAAGGCTATGCATATTATTATTATTATTATTATTATTATTATTATTATTATTATTATTA
>VWZS01008802.1:292156-356908 GCA_013397075.1 Rhabdornis inornatus | reverse complement strand
TTATTATTATTATTCTTGCAAATTTAGTATTGCATACATATAAAATCACCATCTTCTTGTGGTACAGGATGTGAGCATACTGTGCTGGAGAACTCATTTCACACGTGTCTCAGGCAAGTAAACTGCAGGTGCCAGTTGGTCTTTAGAGAATCTTTGTTCTGCATCAGTCTGCCAAAGCCCTTTGTTCTGTGATGTAGCACAAGAGAAGCTGCTTCTGAGAGCATGGCAAGTAAAGTAAGAAGAATGTGTCTTGGTTTAAGTTGATTAAAACTCTATCAAAACTCTTTCCCTTCATCTCTAGCAGAAAATCACCTGAATAAAAGATGGTTTTGAAAGGTTAACGAATGTATTTTGGATTTTAGAGTCTTTCTGCTTGTGGTAAAAGCACAGTCCTCTGTAAAGAAAAAAATAAGTTTTTCCATACACAGGATTCTTTACAGCCCTCTGTAAAGAATCCTGTGTATGGAAAGCAGACATTTTTTCCCTCATGTCTCTATTCTCTCCATTGTTTTTAATAAAATTGGAAGCATAGAACAATGTCCCAATAATTTTTTGGCCTTTGCTGATTTATTTTCAGATGTTCTTTAACAAAAAAAAAAAAGAAAAAATACAGGAAAATTTCAAACCATAAACAGAATAGCTTATTTTTGTTATCAAGAGAATGATAAATGTACTTGCTATTTATGCACAACATCTGTTTCAATTAGAATTGCCACAAGGATAATTGTGAAGAACAAAAAGACTGATGTTACTGTAGTTGTGATTTCTTCACTCTATTAAAATACACATTTCTAGATTATATTTTGGTGACTTAACATTTAAAAAACTCATATATGTGTTGAAGATTTTTCTTTATAACAGCAATCATTTCCTTCTCTATTCCTTTCCCACCTTTCCCTGCATAATTAATATCAAATATATTTGTGAAATAGAAAGTGAAATGTTTTGTGACTGTCAAAGGAAAATTAATAACATAAGGATAGAATATCTATATCATCTATATCTATATCATCTATATCTATATCATAGGTGTAAGGATGGTCAAGAGCACTCAGAGAGATGCCTTTTCCTTCCTGCTCTGCAGAAGATCCCACACACCAATTCTTTCTCTCCATCCCAGAGAATGAATTATAAGTACAAAGATAGTACCATTTGGAAAGAGAAAGAAGAGTTAAAACTACAAATAAGCTCACATATTGTAATTATTGGCCAAGAAAAGCCAATTTGTATTCTCAAAATCAAGAGAAAGAAGAGTTGACCCATGGTTCCTGTTTCAGTGAATCTGTAACTGATATCAGCTGTTCTTGGGATCGACTAAAGAAGTGCATCAGGCTAGACCAGACAGAAGGTAAAAATTCTGATTTGCTTAGGCAGTTTTTTTTTAAATTATTTTTAAATAAAAATAGAAGATTTTTTTTCAAAACCAAATTGCACTCAGGCAGCTGCTTATTTTTAAAACTGATTAAAGATTCACCATGAACTTAAAATAAAAATGAAGAAAATTTAAATATCTTCAACAGACAAAACATGTAGTCATTATTGAAATGCCTTTCTTAATCTTCTGTATCATGCAATCTTATTTGTATACCTTCCTAACAAGAACAGCATGCAGCAGCTGCAATTTGCATGATTTTTTATTGTGTTTCCTACAGGACTGCTTAAGTAGAGATCAGCATTGGCTATTGTGGAAAGTGAGTAATTTGCCTTAATATTGCAAGTAACTCAGCTGGAATCTGTGTCAGGTTTACAACCCAGTATCTGGCTAATATTGGCAGTAGCACATCCTCTTTCAAAGCTCTTGAGAGAACTTTCACAGATGTCAAACGTGTCATATTCTGCTGAAAGGGGAGGGGGGAGATTCTGTTTTCTATCACCCAAAATTTACCTCCAGGAAGGTACCAAGCTTATTTTATCCCTTCTACAGGCTTTTATCACTTTCTTCCGCTTCTAGGCTTTTAAAATTTACATCTGGAAACAATGTGCTATAGTTGAATTGCATTACATTTGTACTCTGAAAGCAGCAAATTTTGCACCTTGGTTTGGTGTAGATCACAGTTTTGATATTCAGCACATAAATAATGGGTGTAACTGGGCTTCTAAATGCTCAGTTATGAAGTATTTTTTTCCTAAATTCTAGGTAACAAAAGTATAGCTGAGACAAATGGGGTCACCTTAGTGTCACAAACTGGCCTTACCATTTACCTCGGTGTCACAAACTGGCACTGAATGAAGAGCACAATACATCTTCCCTGACTGTAACCTTTGGCCCAGGTCACTGCATCTATGAATTCAGGGAATCAACTGTAAATATTTCTTCCTATTGGGCTACAGCTGCTGAACATCTCTACAGATGCATGGCTGTTCTATAGGTGTGCTAGAAATACATTGCATATTGGTATATTCATAGAAGTCTTCCATCTTTTGCTTATCTGTTACTCTTAGAGTTCAAGTTCACTTTACCTTTGAGTCTTTGCCTACATTTTGTTTTAATTCATCTCTGATCAGTTCACAAGCCTGTGTTTTCTTTCATGGAATGTAGAAACAGCGGGAACAGAGTTACCCTCTGGTAGCTGTTCTGTGCTGAGGCTGTCTTTAGATGTAGGCTCAGCATGCAGCAAGGGTAAGCATGCAGCTTCAGTCACTCTGAATTGCACCCTCGCTCAACTGTGGACCTCATTACCACTGCTGACCATTTGGGTACATATTCCTCCAGAAACAGACCTTTACCCTTTAGCTATTCTGGGACTAGCTCATTAATTTCTACCTCTATGCCATACCTCAGGCAACAGGAACTTACTCAAAAACCTCACTCAGGAAGCTTACTAAAGCAAGATACATGCAGTCTTGTCTTGGGGAGCTGCAACATACTGATTAGGGAAGCTTTTTCATTGCTGCTTTGTATGTTCATGCTTTTTCATATTAAATGAGACAAAATATAAAACCCATAGAACAGTCAAGGTACATGATTTTTTTTTAGCTGCATATTGCAAGACCTTTTGGCATTTTTATGTACTTCTACTCTTATAATTTATTCGTACTCTCAGTAAAATGTGAACTGAGCACAGTCTGCAGACGTTAGTTAGAAAGAGGCTAACTTGACTATTCTTCCTTCACATCCCACCTTATTTAACAGGACTGTGTTATATTACAAGTATGTTATCTGGATCCATTTCTTTCTATGTTTCCTGTTTAATACTGACTGCCTTGTTATCACCTAAATGTGTATTACAGAGCTTTGAAAGAAATGACATAACGTACCTCATCCAAGGCCATATATAGATCACAAATTATTACCAATGTTCCCCCTTTGTGCTCAATATTAATTATGTGTCCTCTGAGTGTCTTACCCTAATACTGGTTTCTTTTTCCTTCATTTTTTTCTTACTTAACCTGTAATAAATGTTTTCTGCAAACAATATGAAAGGTCCATATAGTAGCAAATAATTTAGGTGGTTAATTAAATAGAATACAAAATAATTGTATGCTGAAGAATTCCATAGGAATTTTTCACAGCTGAAGACTCAACTACATTTCATTTATGATCTCCTTCAAAAAACAAACTGTAGTTGATACAAATGGAAAATTGAAAGGCTTTATCAAACTCAGGTGATTTACATAAGCAAAAAATGAATCTGAGAATACACTGCAATAAAAAAACTGAAGCTGCAAAGTTTCATGTTTTATAGGATACCTGCATTTCCCCATCTAAATGCATCAAGAATGTGCATAAGTTACACTGACATAAAGGCTCTATCTTGGACTATGGAAATAAAAATTCCTCACATGTTTCTATCTAACATTATATCACAAGAAGGTTCAGATGTGAAATAGTGAGTGGAAAGACGCTTCCTAATTCTTTCTATTGTCTATGTTTTCTATTGTCATGTGTGTTGCATTCCTGAACAAGGCAGAGTATGGCTGTAGTTGGGAAATCTGTGTACCTGAATAAGTTCCATCTTACTTGCTCCTGGGAAAAGATAATTTCTCTTTTGGTTATGTCTCATCATGGTTTATCTGTGTCTGTCACGGTTTACCTGTGTCTAGCTTTTGTGGTTTCCCAAACTCATCTTACAGGTAGGCCCAAGCTAGAAATGGAAATAGAAATAAATACAGTTACAGTCTCTAGTGGGTGATTTTAATATGTCTGACTTGATTAGAATAAATAGGTCGAACCTGAAGTTACTGCAATAATTGGAATCTACATGTCCCTCTTGTCCTTGTAAGGAGACTTCTCACTTTGTATTAGTCTTCTTGTAGGTTTTTCTAATGTTGTCGGGTGGGGTTTTTTAGTTTGTTTTGTTTGGGTTTTTTTGGTTTGTTTGGCTTTTTTTTTGTTTTTCTTTGTTTTACTTAATTTTGTTTTGTTTTGCTTTGTTTATTTTGTAGGGTTTTTTTTTATTATTTGTTTGGTTTCTTTGCCCTGTTCTTAAAAAGTTTTAAGTTAAGTTTTTGAGAGTTTTCAGCAGCATATATCTTGTCAGGTGTGACAGCTAGCATATTTTAATATATGATAACCCAAAAAGCCACTTGGAAATGTCAATGCCCCTAAACTGAAGAAAACATATGAATATATAAAATAAAACTAATGGAAAGAGGTGGGGTTTGAAGAATGCTTTGATGCAAAGTGGCAACTACAATAGTTTCACTAAGAAAGAACCAGAAAAACTTTAAGTAATATCATATTCTCATTTGGCTTTGTGTCTCAGCTGTTGTTAAATGGCATAATTTCAGCAAAATCAATGAAGCTGGGCTAATCTGCATCCTTTCAGTTGAATGGAAATACACCAGTTCACACCAGCTGGGAGACCAGGCGGCTCCAGCAATGGCTTGTCCTTGGCTTTAGTCATTTAAGGTCAGTAGATTTGCTTCAAGTTATGATCATTCCAAGAAAGATGTTAATTCATTTATGTAAAGAAGGCCAGAACTGTTTCATATGGAGAGATGTATGAAAGTACTTTGTGGCAGATATCTTTTACATGCGTAATTGAAAAGTAGTGACATTAGCATGATGAAAATATCTTGAGATAAACAACACATAGAAAAACTGGAGTAATATGAAATGACAGCAAAAATATGGATGAAAGAGGCCAACTGAGTATCTGCCAACAAACACTGATAATTCATTTTACAGTCTTAGGATTTCTGGGAAGCAAATGCTGTTCAGTAGATGTGCTCACAAATAGATCACAGTTCCCCTTCAGTAAAGAAAATGTAGGGAAAATAAGATAACATACTGATGCATTGTCTTTCAGCACAAACTTTCATTTTTGTTTATTTACAACAAGTTCTTTGTGCTGTAGAAAATCTTATCGTTTGACAGGATCATTAGATTTAATTAATTAGGATTTGCACATGCCTATTTGGTATTTCAGCTGTTCTGGTACATTGGAGCCTACAAACTGATTGTTTTTTCAACAGCACTGGGAATCCAATCTATCTCCTGGCTTGGCAAGGCCTTTCAATGCAGCTCTCAGCAGGCAAAGTCACTGGGCTTGCGTTCATAAAAGCTACTCCTATTATTGGGCCTTAGACCTCCCCTAGGGAAGTATTCACAGCATAATTAGTTACTGAAACAAGAAGTCTTTTCAATTGCTTTCAGAACAACTTCAGGCTGGTGATTGATAGGAATGTGAGAATTTGGGGAAAGCTGACAATAGTAAATGCTTTTAATTAGGGTGAAAAAATCCCAGAGAAGGCTTTGAGACATATCTTAACTTACTTTTACTGTAAAACATGCCCTAAATTTTCTTTGTATGTTTTTCCCCGTTGGTTTAGACTAGATATATATTTAAATGAGGTACATATTTAAAAACCAAGGACAAAAAAAATCTCTCCAGCTTTCAGGCTGTTGTGGCCTGATTTTAAGCTAGATAAATGCACACTTTTCTGATGTCTATTGATACTTGTTCACATTCAAGCATTTTTAAAAATCATCACTGTAAACAAATGGTATTTGTGCACATACTCTCTCTTTACATATAGGGTTGATTACATAACAAATTAAATATTTTAATTGGAACACTATCCTTCTAATTATTTGATAATTAGATATAAAATTTGAACCTTTGAATTGTATGGCAAGGATAATACTACGTTAAATGCAAAGTATTATTCTGCTAGTCCTGATTGTACATTGGAGGAAGGTTTGGCTGAAATGTACTTTTTATTTTTTATATGGGTTTACTTGATTGCTAGGAGTTACAAAATGTACCTCCAACATCTCTTCTTGAGGAAAAAACACCCAAGGCTTCTTATAAATGAAACAATAGGACGTCAAGCATAGTGAAATATTTAGTTGCTGTTTATTGTGAGACTACTGTTTATTGTTATAGATTTTGAAGAAAGGTTATTTGTTTTATAGCGACAAGCACCCTACAGCTAACAGCACTACTCTTTTCTTTTTTTTTTTTCCCCCTCTTTTGAAATAACTGGCAAATATTAGCAAAGAACATGTGCAGAGGAATTCCAGAGAATATGAGCAGGTCCTCTAACCTGAGATTGATTTTGGTATGAACTGCTGGACTTTGTCCTTGTATTGTAAAGACATTCTAGGACTCAGAGTTGGGCCTTCATCACCAAAGTGTTTGCTCAGGAAGCATGGACCCTGATTAAAGGGCAGGAATGAATGCTCCAGGCACCATCTTCCATGCAGGCTTTGGCAAAATGCCACAAGAGGAGTCCTGGAGCCTGGCCACCTGCCCTGGCTATTGGGTGAGAGACCCACAGCTTCTCACAGCTTATTTACATGAGACCTTTCCTCCTCCATAAGCCAGACAATGAGAAAGGAAGTTAGAGTGTTGCCCACTCTAGGTAAACCCTTTTCATTCTAGCTGCTGCCTAATGCAGTGATGCACTTCACTTATTAGTCCTTTCTGACACTTGCTCAGACACTGAGTGCTTCTGCTCATAGTATAACTGGCTTCTGGGGCAGAATGGTCACAACAGAAAGTGCTGGAAATTGTGTACACAGGTCTTCAGTTTTCTGTCTGTCTCCATTTTTGTACATCAGAACAGCCTTTAAATATGAAAAGTTATAAAATAACCCAAACCCACTGTGACAAAAAACATTTATATTGTGATCTGTAATTGACTACATTCTAGAACATTAGACAGGTTTTTCTTAAATATTATTTGGCTTAATAAACAGCTTTTGCTCCTGATTTTTGATTTCCATTTGCAATAGGGTTCTTGTATGCAGGAATACATGGAAAAAGCTTTCTGCCTCTGATGCTGAGCTTTACTCCCTGCCATAGTAGCCTGGCTGTCCATAGGATAGACCAGGTGGTGCAAAGAGCCTTTGGCAGGACCAATGGGCCTGTGAAGCCCTTAGGGCTCTATCCCTGTCTTTAATCATTCTTCTGTTATTAAATATCAAAGATATGGGTCAAGGTTTGCTTCTTGCCCTGTGTTGGATCACATCAAACAAAATTCAATTAATTATGAACTGAGAACCTGTTTTGGGGTATCAGAGCTCAGGACAGAATTTTTCTGAAGCTGTATGTAAACCTCCTTCTCTTTTGTGAAATATGCCAAACTAACATTTGGCCAGAGAGGCCAGTACAAAGCAGTTTTTTGCAGCTGATCTCAATGCAATAGCAGAAATTGGCTGGATCCCACATTAATGTGGTTTCCCACTTTGAACCACATCAAAGGAAAATGCTAATTCCCTAAGAGAAGGCAGGATGTTTAGGTGCTTCCCTGGCGCTGTTTTCAAATCAGGCAATTTAATGAAACTAGACAGAAGGAAAATTGGCTTATGATTGTGTCTTTGGAAAGTGATAAATAAAAGGCTTTGCACTATATCTTCCCTGAAGATGCAACACTGATCTGAATATCACAAACCAATAGATTGAAATTTGAACTGAATCTGTTTGCGCTGAAAAGAAATACAATATTTTCCCTCCCTAGTAGGAAGAAATATTTATTTTAATATGCACTATAGCTGCATAAATTAAGCTTTTAACTTAGAAAAAAAAACAAGAGGAGAGGAGAGGAGAGGAGAGGAGAGGAGAGGCTCAAAATGCTTACAAATGTATCTTTTCTGCATACACCTAAATAAAAATAATAAAAAAAAAAAATTAAAAACTCCCAACTCTCTTTCGGAAGAGTTTTAAATTCACTTGACATGTACTTACCAGAAACCAGACTAATGCATCTCCACCAGAACAATAAGAGAACCTATAAAAAAGGCCCTAAGCTGTCACCTGATAAAAATGAATGGGCCAAGTGAGTGGAGCAGCATCCATAAGTGAGGATTCCTGACTGATCAGTCTGTACTTCCAGGGCCCTCCAAGAGCTGCCTTGCCAGCTGACCAGATAATCAGAGTGGCAGGTGACAGCCCACTAGGGCTCCAGGTCTTTATCTGCTGCCTGCTGTTCAGCAAAACTTGATGAACCCAAGGTAATTTATTTTAAGCAAAATATTTAGCATTTCAGAATTTTGCATTTTTCAGTGAAACTTAATTTTTGCTGTAAAAATTTCAACTGGCTGAAAGTTGTTCTTCAGTATGCTTTCAATCTGAAGGCACTATACAATCTGAAAGTTATTAGGAATGATTTAAACTTGCAGGACATTTTTCTGTATGTGTTTTGTTTTGTCATTTGGCTGGTTTTGTGCTTTTGGTTTTGTGTTTTTTTTTTTTAAATCTGCACATTTTTACTGTATTTATCACTTTTAACTGCTAATTGCCTGTATTGGTTAACACATTCTTGAAAATGCTTTAATTTAATATAGATAAGCAGTGAGGACTGCAATCCATCACTCTACAAGCACATTTTCCTATTATAAACTTGATTTTTCTCCTACAATTCAAAGTGAAATAATTGTACTGTCACGAAAGAAAGTACACATTCTTGGAAGTCTCTGCAGATGTATTTTACTGTTAACAAAAAAGGAGTTATCTCTACTTTCGTAGATTGAAACAAAATATGCTGGAAATTTTTGAAACTCTTAGTAGTAGACTAATGAAGCAGTGTTTTGTAACCTCAATAGAACGCTGACAAATGGGGTAAAACAACCAGTTCTGAAAGAGACAAACCTTTCATTTTATATGGAATCCCAGAAATAACTCCATAAATTAAGTGAACTTATTGCTCCTGTCTGAATATAAAGCATGATGTACCTCTCAAAGATTTAAACTTGGTGAAACTCCACAATATGGCTCCATTTCTTAATTTTCCCATGATTATTTTCACAGATAAACACCTACAATTCCTTTTGCAAACATTTTGGGTGGTGCTTTACTGCACTTTCCCTGCAGCAGTCAATAAAAATGAACACAGATCCATCAGTGCTGGTCTTGACTTTTAGCTCCAGCTGCTGATGGACATTGTACGGGATCTAAAACACGTTGGATGTGGGGACCAGACAACACTTGTTCCTTCTGATGCAGAGCAAGAGCACTGACCTCTGTCAGAAAGGCAAGACAGAATTTCAGGATTCATAACATCTTAAACTGCTGCAATAAAATTCGACAGTGTTTTTCTGACACAGCCAGAAGCTTGTTTTCACTTTCGCAGTAGTTTGGCTGTAAAAAAATGCCAACGCATTGAGCCTAAAGCTTCCTTCCTAATCACTGGTACAGGAGAAAAATCACAGAGAGACATCTTTTCTCATCATCCTGGGACTAAAGAATTAGCTTTTTGTTTTACTGAAAAAACTTACAAATCTATAAAAATTAATACTCTGAGCATAAAAATACACAAATCATATAAATTTGGTTTTATTCTGTTTTTAAAATGAGCTATCAATGAATTTTTGAAAAATCTGTGTGCCTCTGGATCAGCAGATTCCATCCACAAACCTTGCTCATCTCTCCTTGGGATTTCTCATCAATTCTCTTTGAGGACAAATGGTTTGAGTAAGCTTCTCATTTCAGAACTAGGTTGTCTCAGGTAATTACTCTGAATGTATTTTTTTTTTCCAAAGAATCACAGAATCTCACAATTGTTAGTGTTGAAAAGGACCTCTGGAAATCATCTAGTCCAACCTCCATGACACAACAGGGTCACCTAGAACAGGTTTCACAAGAACAGGTGGATTTTGAATGTCTCCAGCAAGGGAAAATCCATGGCCTCTCTGGGCAGCCTGTTCAGTGGTCTGCCACTCTCAGTATAAATAAGTTCTTATGTTGAGATGAAACTTCTTGTGTTTGAGTTTATGGCCACTGCTACTTGTCCTATCACTGGGTACCAGTGAAAAGAGTCTGGCACAATTCTCTCGGTACCCACGTTGGAGATATTTATATGCATTAATTAGATCCCCTCTCAGCCTTCTCTTCCTACACTAAACAGGCCCAGCTCTCTCATCTGAAGAGAGATGCTTCAGGCTCCTAATCATCCTTGTGGGCCTCCATTGGACCCTCTCCAATAGCTCCTTGTCTTTCCTGAGCTGTGGAGAATAGAACACAATACTCCAGCTGTGGCCTCACTATTGTCAAGCAGAGGGGGAGAATCACCTCCCTCAACCTGCTGGCCACACTCTTCCCAGTGCAGGACCCTAGGCTTGCCTCTGTTGAACACCTTTAGGTTTTTCTCTGCCCAACTGTCCAAACTATAAAGGTCCCACTGAATGGCAGCACTGCCTTCAGGTGCATCAGCCACTCCCTCCAGTTTCATATCATCAGCAATATTTCTGAGGGCACATACTATCCCTTAGACCAGGTTGTTGAAAAGAAAGTTAAATGAGGCTGGACCCAGTACTGATCCCTGGGGAATGCCACTGACTAAAAACCTCTAACTGGATTCTACTCTTTTGATCATGATCCTCTGAGCTCTGCCATTCAGCCAGTTCTTAATCCACCTCACTGCCACATTTCCTGAGCTGACCTATGATGTTATGGGAGACAGTGTGAAAAGTAGAATCCAGTCTCTCAGTTTAAATCTTGTCTGACTGAAGTGGCCAGCCTACTGACCTTTTTAGATGGGTGGATCCCATCCCCATCCTAAGAGGCTGCAATCATCAAAGTACAACCTACCATCATAAAAGCCAAAACCTTCTTGATGACACCAGCAGTGAAGGCTGATTTTGATCTGCACTGTGCTTCTGCTTCTGACTCTCCCCGTTTCTCTACTCAGTAAAATGCATGAGAAGATGACTTGAGCACTGCTATTTTCCACCCATGTTTTGGCTTGCAGTGTCATTTGTACCTAAATGAAAAAATAATACTGGGTAATCGTCTGTACTCTCCACAAGTTGGGGCACCCTCATGGAACATGATGGATCTTAACTCCCAGAGGGCAGGGTACTGCTCATGACTCTCCCTCAGGGCAGCATATGGGTGCCTCAGCACCCTTTAGGAGTAACTCACTATGAGCACTCAATGTTTCCTTTCATGACAACCAGTGTGTGAGTGCAGGTTCTCCTTGTTGGCCTTGCTCATGGACGTCTAAAGCCCAAAATTGCACATTAATTATTTTTCTGCTCAAAAGTATTTTATCATCTAGGTACCACATGGGTAAAAAGGTGGTTTAATTTCCATCTGGAAGTAAAAAGATCATTTCCTAATCACTTTTATTGCAGTTTTTAAATAAATCCATTTAAATATCTTCTTGTTCTGCCCTTTGGAATACAACTGACCTAGAATACTTCTAGTTGTTACTGAATACCCAAAAGATTCTAGGAGAACTGAAAAACAATTTTAGTAGCACGACTGCAGTGCCATTGATTTAAACCAATTATTTCTTCATCTACCTTTGTAATGTCAGGCTACAATTAAAGCAAAATGTTTTAATTTCCTGGCAAATATAATCTATACTTCTTGGGACTGCTAACTAAATGAAAATTCAATCTCCAAAAATTCTGTGTTGTGAAATATAGTCCATTATTTAAAGTTCCACTGAACATATTAAAGTTCCATTGAAGAGAAATGTAGATTGATTTTTTTCCCTGTCCTTCTCCCACAAGGTTTTAGGTTCACACATAGTTCACTGATCCTGACAGCAGTCTTTCTTTAGGAGGATCAGGAAGGGAGTCAAGCTCTTCAGCTTTATCAGATTTCCTGTATTATATTTAAAGCCATAGAAAATTTCATAATTCCTTTTTTTATTAGAATGAAGCCATGCATATATCCTAGCCTGGCTAAAACACTTGGATCCTCATTAAACATTCTACTGTCTGGATTATTTTCCCTGTGTTATTTTATTACCTTTGTTCCTTTTGTCTTCATTTGCATTCACCTTGTGCAAAACTTTATTTAGACAGCTGCATGTCACTGAATGTTTGATTTCAAAGTTTTCTGGCTTGATTTGAACTTTTCATTTAAAGAAATTTCTGTTGATACACTTGCCCAGTGTAAGCTTAACATACATATAACTTTTATGGACATGACCTGGGAAATACAGTTCTCTGGTATACCTTCTAAACTCAATGATAAATATGTGCAAAAATGCTTTCAGTACTGAGGCTAATTTCTCTTAGCACATTTGAAGTTATTTATGCCAGTGAAAATATGCGTGCTTCAATTCAGTTCAGTTCAGTTCAGATAACATCACGTCTTCATAACTTCATGAAGTGCAGCTACACTGACATCTACATGTTCTACCTGGTGGACCTATCAGCTTTATTTTGCCCAAATGTGGAGTGCCCATTGAAGACACCTCTAAGATTCAATTTCAGAGGATAGAGGATGAAATCTTTGATGATTTTAAATGACTTTAAAAAATATCATATCCAATTAACAAAGATCACACAAGTCCTGAAAACATCTTCTTTGGTTGTTATTATGTTTTCTTGGGTTTTTTAAAGATAATACTCTTGAAGAAAATCTTATTTTGAGATAGTTACATCTAGAAAACTTCCAAATATGAATGGTCTTCTACTGAGATTAATGGAGTTTTGCTTTCAGTAGGATAAAAGGAGAATAAAACATATTTCTATATACATATGATACACGCACATTCGCCCTTTAATACTGAATCTTCACTGATCTAAAATTCTAATGTAATGAAGAACTTGAATGAATACCTATCAATGTTCTGGCAGTTTCCTTTCTGCTTTAAAGACTGATGACATTCATTATGCTGAAAACCAGGTCAGAAGTTCAAAGTATCAACTTCACCTTGAGGTTTTATCAGCAACTATAATTCTGCTGCTGCCTGACAAAAAAGGACCTGGGGGTGCTGGTCAGCAGCAGCTGAACGTGAGCCAAGTGTGCCCAGGTGTCCAAGAAATCCAATTGGATCAGCAATAGTGTGGCAGCAGGACCAGGGCAGTGATTGTCCCCCTGTACTGGGCACTGGTGAGGCCACACCTCAAATCCTGTGTGCAGTTTTGGGCACCTCACTACAAGAAATGCATTGAGGGGCTGGAGTGATTCCAGAGAAGGGCAATGGAGCTGGGGAAGGGTCTGGAGCACAAGTGTGATGAGGAGCAGCTGAGGGAGCTGGGGGTGCTCAGCCTGGAGAAAAGGAGGCTGAAGGGAAGCCTCATCCCTCTCTCCACCTGCCTGAATGGAGGGTGTAACCAGGCAGGTGTTGGTCTCTTCTCCCAGGTAAAAAGCAATATATAAGAAATGGTTTTGAATGGCAGCAGAAGAGGTGTAGTTTGGATATTAGGAAAAAATATTCACCAAATGGGTTGTCAGGCACTGGAACAGGCTGCCCAGGGAAGTGGTAGAGTCACCATCCCTGGAGCTATATAAAAGAGATGAAAGTGTGGCACTTAGGGACACGGTTTAGTGATGGACCTGGCAATGCTGGGTTAATGGTTGGACTCAATTATCTTAGAGGACTCTTCCAACCTAAACCATTCTATTACAACTTAGTCATAAGCAGCTGTGGCCTGCATATGATGGACCCACTTTGTCTTCCATAGGATTGATTTTCAGGCTGGCAGGAGTTTTCCTATTGAAAGCTCTTTTCCTCTTTTAGCTTTCATTAACTCTAAATGTTTTAATTTTTTACAAGCTTAACAAAGAGAATATATTTCTAGAAAAACAACCCCAAACTTGATTTAGATTGCTGTTGCAGTATGTAAAAATATCTGCAAATTATGCCAAGGTACCTCTCTGAAAAAATTTCAAATATCTTGGAATACACAGTGACTTTCATTTACCATGAAGAAAAGAGACTTGAAACTTTGGCTGTAACCCAGAAGAAGGGGTGCTTTGGGTCTGTTTTTCCACATTGGCTGAAATAGCAATAAAGGTAAAAATGATCACTTGCAAATTTTATACAACTTGAAAATATTTCAGATTTTAATTGAATGGGACTTTTTTATCTTTATAAAAAAAGAAGTCCTCAAAAACAGAAGCTTGAAAAAACCCATGTTTTTCTGATCATCTCATGGGATATAAAACCCAACATCTCATGCCTTTCCATTGCTATAACTATCTTCACCATAATCATTGTTAAACAAATGCCAGAAATAAGCAATGCAGGTAATCATCTGAGGTCAGTTTTCCAGCAGATATGCCCTAAACTTACCTGTAGGTGTTTTTGTTCGGAAAATACTACCTTTTTTCCCTTTTTTTCCCCTCCATGGCAATATAAGTAAGGATGTCCTAATCAGAACTGGAGTTATTTCATGCCACAGCAATAACAATTATCTAGTTTATAATAACTCTAAAGTACGTAGAATATTTTCCAGGGTTACAAAGGACTGTCAATAATAGCTGTAAAGCCATACATGTATGCCAAAATAATGCCTATGAAAAGCTATGAATTTCACACCATTTAAAGTTTATAAAATGTGTTCATTAAATTAAGATGAGGTTTTCATAGACTAGATCAATATATGAAATAATCAATATGAGTGATAAAAGTAGTCTTCTGGTTTTGAGCATTTCACTGCTTAATCTATATCAAATATCTTTGAGTCTTATATTTGTAGAAAATATTTTTATTTATTGAAAAGACAAATTAAAATGTAAAGTTTTATTGTATGGTCTTCAAACCTACCTTCACACCTTACAGGTCACAGTAACACAGTGGTACCTCAACCCTATTCAGTGAAGCACTTGTATCTCTGTTTGGGTACATGTGGATGTGGTTTTGAGAAACCTGGTCTAGGTGTTCTGGCCATGAGAGGAAAATTAGAAGTAGGTGGTATTTAAGATGCCTTCCAACCCAAATCATTCTATGAATATAAGATTTTATGCTTCTATAAAAATGTACCTTCAAGCCATGTGAAATTCCATAATCAACCATTCCAAATTTGTATTCAGTCTTAAATGTAATGACAACTGAAGTTAAACAAGTCAAAATAGAGATATCATTTTATTAAAAGTCCATTTTTAATAAAAGGCATTGCTGCTATGTGACAAAATTTCATGATAGTCTTTAAACCACTGAGGGTATCAAACCCCACAATTTTTAAGGAGTGAGACCTTAAAGTAGTCTGAATCTGGAACTGTTTCTGAAGGATAATGATTCAGCTGGTAAGAAACTGGCCCAGAGCTGCAGGCCAGCTGAAGTCTACAATTTGCTTTGTAATCCAGCTTCCCCATTTTCCCAGCCTGGAAGATTACTGGAGTATGACACCTAGCAGAGGAAATCAGGACATTTGGTGGGGCAGGGACAAAAACAAGCATTTAAGTCATGCCCAGAGTGTCACCTCCAACATCCCCCAGTGCAGATAAAGCCATGAGTAGTACTAGACATAGTGTGATGTACAGAGAGACATATAGAAAAATTAATTATTAAAAGTATTTCATTTTCACAATATTAAAAATTTATGGAATCTAAAGAAAATTAGAAAACATACGATATGGAGCTTTCCCTTAACTAAAAAGAACCCCCAAACCCAACCAAACAAAACCAGAACAAAACAAGGAGTGCTATACTTCCATGTTATCTTCAACACTGACATTTCAGGTCAAAACTCTGCTGAACAGGATGCAGCAAAACACTGCTTTGTCTTAAGGTGGTGGTGCTGAAAGCAAACTGCACCTTGGTTGCCCTCTGATGCACTTCACTTCTCGTGGGAAAAGCAGAGGTGCCTTGTCCTTGAGCACAAGTATGGCCAGGCTGCTGCCTGTTTGGACTGATGTACATCACCCCATATTGTGCTTACAGATGCCTTCAGGCTACAGTCTAACAGTTCTGAAATGTCAGGCTTAAAGAACAAGATATTTTTAAAATTTATTCATAAGTTAAGCCAATGCTCTCTTCTCTTAGTTTTTCTGGATGTTGAAAAGAACATAGTACTATCTAACTGGGCATATTGAAAAAAATAATCAGAAGGAAATTTCATGTTTTTGAAATGAAAGCTTCAAAATGCAAGATTGGCATTAGAACTATTTGAGATTGTGATACTAGTGCCTATATAGGGCAGCTTGTGCAAATAGAAAACAAACTAGTGTGTTATTCCAACAATACGAATTGCCTTGAATAAAAAAATAATAAAAAAAAAAGATTTGATATAACAGATGTTTACTGATACAACTATAATTTTCTTCTCCTTGAAAGGCTAGTATATTACCATCGAGCATTCACATGAATAAAACAGCAGTTTAGTTCATCAATAAATTTCCTCAGTATTATGACTGTCAGGTCAGGCTCATTACTAGAGAAAGAAACATTCTGTTTGTAATAGAATCTTCCACAAATCACCAGATCCGTCCTGTATGCAATAGAAATCTAGTTAATATTCCTCTTTGACCCCTGTTGCTTTGGGAAGAATATTTTGTCTTGATAATGCACTACAAATAAAGGGCCATTTGACCTTAACCTTCTTTTTTTATCTTAGAACAGGAAATTTAGAACTCATCTCATGCCCTAAAATATTAATGAATGATGTTTGTTTAGTGCTCTCACTTTCAGTCCAGATCAGGGTGCTCTTTGATTAATGATCAGATTGAGTTATTGTGAATGGGGTCAGTGCCAGATTTTCAAAACAGAGCCAGGAGAATGTTAATGAATTGAAGACTTTCTCACCTGATATGATAATAGGTGTGGCTTGCAAGATGTTTATGCTTCTGTGTCACTTAGTAACTTGTTGGTTCAATTGTTAAAACTTTCTAGGCAGAATGCTATTTGTCAAAATAATAAATTTGCCTCAGAAAGAATCTTGAGGGATCTTTTGTAATCTGTCTCCTGGCAAAAAAAAAAAAAAAAAAATCAAATAAGTGTGTGGATTCAGTGAGACTCATATCTAGGATTTTGTGGGCTTGGTCTAGGGTTTGTAGTAGGCAGGCTGCTGACATACCATGGTAAGAAATGAGAGTATTGCATCAGAAACCCTAATACCTGACCTATCTATAGGTCTTGTTTGATCAAATAATTAGACAGCAGCTGATAACAGTTCTTAAAATTAAACAGGGAAGTTAAGATTTCTGCTCTTATATGCAAATGTGTGTTCTCCACACTTTGATTTTCTTTTTCCTGCCTTTAGCCACCCTAAAGCATTGTTCTTTAATTTTTTTGAGCTGCATGAGAAAACAACAGTACATAAGTAACTGTACCTTGCTTTTAGGAACTGGAAAATGTGTGTGTGCACATCCTGAACCTGAGGGACAAGCTGAATAGAGGGATAATCACCTGATTTTTCTTACCAACACTCTCGAACTGATGCATTGTAGGGAGGAGAGACATTTACATCAAAGTCCATTCAGTGAGGTTACCAAAATCTTGTATTACTGTTTAAAAACGAGCAGGGCCAAGAGGTTGAGGAAGGTGATTCTCTCTCTCTATCCTGCTCTCATGAGCTTCACCTGGAGTATTGTGTCCAGACATGGAACCCACAGCGCAAGAAATATCTCACAGGTTGAAAATGTTGCTATTTCATTTATGGATATTAGACTTTTGTATTAAAAGTTGATGGATGAATTAATGCATTATCAACATATTTAGAGTGGATAAGTACACTTTTAATTCATTATGTATGTTAAAGTACAGTTTTTAAATATTATTTCACTAGCTAATATTTTAAATCACTGCACACATGATATGTAGAGTCTTCTGCTCCTAGAAGCATAAAGAAAGCCCCTAGTTCCCTTACTTCTGTGGATGTCACTGTTCTTTTGGGAACCCCATTACACAGATGATCCCAGCAGAACCTGGGCTGTTGGAGCCTTGTGAGCACGTGATATCCTGCACCTGGTGGAAAAGGTGCAGGAATGTAGGATTACAGTGTGACTGCATATGTTACATGCCAAATGATGTTATGGGCAAAAGAAAAAGCATAATAAACATATGGGTGCCAAGACTATTGTTAGTTCAACTGATATTTTAGCAGTCTGATAGTTCAAAACAATCCATTATTATAAAAATAGCCTCACTCACCATATAGCTGAAATTAATACACAGGAAAAAAACTGGTGTCTGCCCCTCCTCCCAGATGTTGTCTTCACCCTTCATGGACTCCTCAAGGACCAAAGGTGGACCTTCATTCCCCAGAAAAGACACAGGTTCCTCAAAAGGGAACAGACATTCCTGAGGAGTCATCAGTATCCATAAGGAGATCTCTAACAGGTGCATATGTGTTCTTGGAGGTGTTCCTCCCTTTCCTCAGTCCAGAGTCCTCTTGGGTCTAGTTTGAACCACTTCCTCCCCACAGCCTACCTTCTTCTCAGTTGTTCCAGCTAAAGTTGAAAAGTTTCAGGGTTTCCCCCATCATCTGCTAGCACAGTCTGTCACACAGTGATCAGCAGAGATCTTGAGATCTTTCTTGTATCTTGCAGCCCTAGAGCTTAAACTGACCCAGGCTGGGCAACAGCCAGCAGCCCCACTAATGAGTTTCCAAAACAAGTGAAAACCAGCTCAGGTTTTGGCAAGCTCAGACAGGTCCTGAGACCCTGCACTGTCAGGTCCATCCAAGGCCTGTGCCCTTTTCCTAGCAGTAGCAAAGATGTGTTTATTGGGCTGCACCCACTATTGTTTATTGTAGAAAATGTTTATTTCTACATAAATGAATTTTCAGTTATAAAACATTAGACTGTGGGTAGATGTTCAAATAAATTGAAAAATGCACACCAACAGTTTTTTCTTAATATAAACCATTGTTTTGATGTTTATGTAATAAAGTAAGTTATGCTGAGAAATCTGATTTTTTATATTTTCTCATTGTTAAAATACTTGTGATATTACTTATTTATGCTCCTAGAAAATGGATAAAAGTTATTGCAGACTTCAGCACTGGAAAATATTTATGGAGATGCAAAAAGTTAATAGTTTTAGATAAAGCAGAAACTTTTTGATGATCTGAACAGTGTGGTTGGCATAAATTTGATTTTATACTTGCATGGAATACTTTGTTGGAGATTTACAAGGTAAGTATTTTAAAAACAATTTTATTAACCTAGCTGTGTTCGTGCTTCTCAAACACTTAGAGGTTTCTACGAGTACAGTGAACTTAAGGATTAAACTAAAGTATGATTTGTTGTCTTTATATTCACAAAAAAACCTCCTATGAGATTTTGAAAAAAAACCATAAATTCTGTATAGGCAGGTTCGTTTACTTACAAATGACGTTTGCCTTTTAAACATTTGCAGAGTTGCCACATTTGTTTGTACTGAGTTCAAGCAAAGCCAAGGAGAGTGTCAGAAAAGACATTACTGGCTCTAGAGAGATAGGGTTTATTACTGTTTTTAAAAAGGCAAAAAATTGTTTGAATTTTAACTAATTGCAAATCTTAAATGGAGCCCTAAAATACATAAGTATTTAGAGGTTTATTTTCTCAGTGAAACAAATTAATAAAACATTAAAACTTTATAGTATATCAACAGTTCCAAGGTCATATATTTTGTTTAAAATTCTTGTACCATCATGTTTAAGTGTTCAGTTTTTTCTATTTTCTTTTAAAAATAAACAAGAAAACTTTTCAAGTGCATATATGGACCCACACACATGCACAAGATTCTATAGATAAGTAAGTGAAATGTTGGTAAAGAATGGAAATGCACTACTTTAAGCATTTTTATTAGTGTAAACCAATAAACTGAAGCCTTGAAATACCATAATACATTTTGATCACAGAGACTCTGACCTAATATTTAATAAATTGATTAACAGAGGAAGGAGTTGAGACCAGTTTCAGTTGGCTGGCCAGTATAACGGGGATCCTCACACAATGTAGCTGCTATGGTACAAATAAATAATAATAAAATGTGGTATAACATGATCAGACAATCTGACAGAAAAAAAAAATCAAGAAATATTAGGAACCCTTAATTAATTTTAGTTAATATATGCTTAGGTATTTCTGTAATTCTTATTCTTTCATTATTATTAGGACTTGAAGTAAGCAAAATACACTGGTTATAAATACAATTAGAGGTGTGAGAACAGCTATCTTGGCAAGTGGATCAACAAATCAGACTTCACAGTGTAAAAATCTGGGTTAAAGCAGAATACTTTAACGACTCAAGGGACAGTAAACTTCATAAGTCATAGTAAAACATTGTATGATATCTATTAGATAAAGCAAAAGACAGTTGCATCATATCTGAAATGAATGTAGCACCATTATTAACCATTCGATACTTTTCACAATCGGATTATATGATTTATGGGGACCATCAAGCAATGTATAAATGAGTAACAAAGTTATAATTCATGTTCATAACTTAGAAATTAGTTAAATGTTTTCTAGAGATTCATAATTTATAAACCTAACATATGATTTAGTGTAGATGACAGTCCACTATTAAGGAAATCTGAGATACAACATTCTGTTCTGAAAAACAGTTTTTAAAGTACTTTTTAAAATAACCATGAGTGCATCATCTGTAATAGCAGTGTTAATGCTACTCCATCCTTGATTGTGGAAACTATGGGCAAAACTCTCATGTACATAAACAATTCCTACTTCTATGAGAAAAAGTAAATTTGGTAATGTGGATGAAGGAAAACACCATACTGTAACAGTGCTGTATCAACTGTAGTGCAGTGGGGATGGAGGGAAGTGATTACTCTTCTTTACTCAGTGCTTTCCGTGTCTGGAGCACTGTACTCAGCTTTGGGTTCTCCAGGAGCAATTCTGATGAACCTGAGTGAGTTCAGGGGAGAGGGACCCTCAGCCAAGGTGAGGATTTGGAGAACCTGCCCTGGGAAGAGTGGGCATGACTAGCACACATCAGAGAGGAGAGAACTTCTGTGGGCAGGGCTGGGCTAAGAGACACCTGCTACAGCCTCTGAGGGGATTACCAAGGATGCTGAGGTAGATTTAGTACTGAAGGGCTCAGGGGTAAAAAAGAGAAAACTGGTCACAACCAGAGAAACATCTGACAAGATATAGGGGGGAATAAAACCCAATACTATAAGAATATCTCGGTATTAGCACAGGTTTCTTAAGAGGTTACGGAATCTTCACCCTTGTATATTTTCATTATTCAGAGCCCTGAGCATCTTGGTGTGAATTCAGAGGTGTCTCTGCTTTAAGCATGGGATTGAATTAAAGAAATGCCAAGGACCCTTAAAAACCTCAACATGTAGCTGACCTATGATTCTATGTTCTTGCCTTGTTTTGCAATGTTTCAGTGTTCAGTATGTTTATTTTCCTGCAGCAGAATAGAAATTAAAGTGTTTTTTCCTAGAGAGGAAAATAGACCAATAGTTGGGTACCATACTGTCCCCAGGCTCTTTGGTGACCAAAGGTCTCGGGATTTTTTATGCTTGCATGGAAATAAGGATTAGAGTTTAAAAAGGCACTGATATTTTAGTAAAGTTACACCAATATAATAGTTTGATATGTGAAAAGCAAGCAGTGGAAAATGTAAAAATTCTTTAGTACAAACTAAAAGAAAGAGAGTACAGTAGCATATATATTCTTTACTGCAACACTAGAGGTTAATCAGGTTTAAGTGACTAGAGATTGTTAAAAAGAAATGATGAAGCGGGAGAGTAGATTGGACGAGGCATGGGCCAATAACAAGAATTAATTCTGCAGCTGAGAGCTTTGGCAGAAATTGTGTTCACACAAGTACAGGCCAATGAGTTATGATTAGTTTTTGATTCAGCAGAAATCATCACGGAAAGATAAAAGGTTTTGACCTCAGTGTCTAAACATACATTAGGGACTATGTCAGAGGGGCTGTACTAATTCTGAGTCTGCTTTGGATCCACCAAGTTTTGCTTAATTGAGGGTTGATGCAAACAAGGAACATAAGAGTAGGTTAAGGATGTACTTATGGTTTGTAACTTGCAAACATTTCTATCATCAGGATATGGATTTAGAGTTCAGTTTGGAGTACAAGTCAACAGGAATATATGATATGGATTTATCTCCTTTTGAAGGCTAAATTGAATACTGACACAAACAGAAATAATCCATAAAAATGTTGTTCTGGAGAGGGCAGAATTGCTCTTTATCAGATTTCTAAGATGTTATTAAGAACTGAAGCCAAGTAAATTTGACTTTGTACCAGACCAATTGACAGAAAATACAATGGACACTGTAACTAATAAACGTACAGATAAATATGATGTATTGTGGATTCAGATGATGCAGTTCTTTTTCAAGATTTTCAACAAAATGTTTTTAAGACTCTGGAAGAAACAAAACTATCCTGGTATAAAGGGGAAACAGAACTATAAAAAGGAGAGCTACATGGGAATTTTATTTTTCAAAATCTGAAAGAAAAACAGCTGAAAGAGTAAAATCTCTGCAGACACAATGAAGAGTACTTAAAGACACTGTTCTGGATGTTCTGAAGAATACATACCACCTATCAAACAAAGACTTGAGGAAGTCCAGAAGGAATATGACAAGGACAAGGGGAGTCATTAGAAGCAAGAAAGCTTTCAGAAAATCGTCTTTCTAGCCAAATTAGAAAAATGGAAAAATTCATACCCTTCAGCTGAAAAAATAAGATAAACAACAAAAAATGATGGGAGATGTGCTCAGGTTTACAGCAGTCAGTCATGCCATTCTGCTCTCTTCATCTAAGGTGTATGGTCAAACTCTGCCTAGATTGTGCCTGAAATCACTGTCTCCTCATTGCAATGCCTTCTGAAGCCATATCTACAGCTAGTAATGGTATATTGATGTATTATTGAAAATGCTGAACTGTTAATTACAGTGTGCAATGCCTCTCCTAATATTTCCCACTCTGTGGGGAGGAGTGGAAAGTGTCTTGTTTGGGTTTTCTGTTTCCTTTTTTTTCAGAAGTCCAGAGAAGATACCAGGAACTCAGAGATAAGAAGTCATATATTTGCTCAGGAAGAACTCAAAAAATTTTTTATTTTTTTTAAGAGCAGAAAATAGAAATCATACCTATATGGGAATAAACAGCACCGTGTTTACAAAAATTAAAATTTGCCTCAAAATTGATTGAAGTAATTTCTTATAGTCTTTAAGTCCTTTGTAGATTAATAATCTCTTAAATGTTAAAAGGGTGGAAATAACGATTAAGAGGTATCTTGCACAATGGAAGGGCTTTGCATGAGTCTCTGGTATAAGGACAGCTTTTTAACATATTGATTTGGAGAAGTTTGGAAAGTGAGATAAAAAGTTTACTGGTGATAGGAATATATTCTGGAAAAGTTAAATCTCAAGAGTAAGATTTGATAATGCAGTATTTCTGAGAGATAAAGTGCCAGTCAGAATTCAAAGTTGATACATGCAGCAGCGATACAATCTGTTTGCCATTTCACTGCTGGGTGAGAAAATTGTTAAGTATTCAGAAAGAGTGACAGGTTTCAAAGAAATTAGGAAGTTAGCAAAGACATAAAAATGCAAATGCAAATATCTTTTTCTGAAAACATAATTTCTCTCATTAGAAGAAACAAAATGGAAAATAGAATTCTGAGAATTATTATGGATTACATAAAGAAAAACATTAGTATTACATAATATTCCTATATTTTGAATATAATATGCAGTTATAATTACACCATCAGAAGACAATATTTTAAGATTTTGACTAAGGAAGTAGAATGATAAAACCTGTGCAACATGATTTTACATGGGAAAAAAACACATTTCAGCCTAGAGGAGATGTAATTGAATAGTGGCATGAAACAAATGCTACTAAGAAGGAAAAAGGAAGAAAATTCTTAGTTTGTAAAGAAAGTTAACACCTAATGAAAGGCTGTAGCGAGCATATTTAGAACAAACCCACTTTTTCTTTCATAGTATGTTAATTCTGTCTTGGATGTCTCTGCTACTGTTTGGTTTCAACATCAAGGTATAAATAGGCACTGCCATTGCTGGGCTGGCAGCAACATGCAGAATAGGAAGTTCATAATCTGTTATTTGACAGAAGGTAGGAAGGCACAGCAGAAGAAGTTACCCTATTAGTGATCTGGTAACAGCCATGAAGAGTGATTGGAATTTAGACTAGACAAAGGTTTGGGCTAGGCAGACCTTATTTCTTTAGCATAAATCTGTAGCCCAAACTTCACAGAAAAACAAAGGTCAAAGCAAAGCTCCACAGAACAAAGACAAGATTTCATACGAGCTAAATGTAGCCGTTTAAAAACTACAACATTGTTCAACCCAGGTATCCAGATTCTTTGTGGAGTAATTTTGGAGGAAAAAACCTCTAGGGTAGAGGAAACAATGTCACTTTGCTTACTTTGTACATGTAAAGTGTAAAGAATTTGTCCCTGTACCAAGCGACATCTTTGTCTCTAAACTGCAGAAACATGGATTTGAAGAGTGAGTCACTCTGTGGATAAAAAATCATCAGGATGGCCTCACTAAAAGAGGTGGTCAATGGCTTGATGTCCAAATGGAAACCAGTGACAAGTGGCATTCCTCAGGTGTCAGTATTGGGACTGGCACATTGTAACATATTTGTTGGCATCATGGACAGTGGGATTGAGTGCAGCCTCAGCAAGTTTGCCAGCGACACCAAGCTGGACAGTGCAGTCACCACACTGGTGGAAGAGATGCCATCCAGAGGGACCTCAGCAGGTGGGAGAGGTTGGAGAGGGGGATTTGTGATAACCTCATGAAATTCGACAAGGCCAAGTGCAAGGTCCTGCACCTGGGTCAGGGCAATCCCAAGCACAGGTATGGGCCAGGTGAGGAGCTGATTGAGGAGAAGGATTTGAGAGTGTTCATCAACACATAGCTCAATGTGACTCATCATAAAAGCTCAGAGGCCAGAAAGCCAACCTCATCCTGGACTTCATAACAACAGGCACTTCCAGGTGGAGGGTGGGGATTGATCCCTCTACTCTGCTTTTGTGGGAACCCTCCTGGAGCACTGTGTACAGGTTTGGGGCCCCCAACACAAGAAAGACATTGACCTGTTGGAGCAAGTCCAGAGCAAGGCTCTGAAGATGATCACACCCCTGGAGTACCTCTCCTGTGAGGTGAGAGAGTTGGGGTTGCTCAGCCTGGAGAAGAGAAGGTTCTAGGGAGACCATATATCAGCATTCCAGTACCTAAAAAGGGCTTACCAGAAGGCTGGAGAAGGATTTTTCAGGAGGACATGTAAGAATAGGACAAGGGGGATGATATATAAGCTGAATGAGGTTAGGTTTAGACTAGATATTAGGAAGAAATTCTTTACTGTGAGGGTGATGAGGCAGTGGAACAGATTTCCCAGAGAGGTTGTGGGATCCTCATCCTGGAGAGGTTCAAGGCCAGGCTGGACAGGGTTCTGTTTAATGTGGTCAGTGGGAGGTTGAAATTAGATGGTCTTTACTGTCCTTTTCAACCCAAACCATTCTATGATCCTATGTATCTTGCAAAGGAATAAATTCATTCTTTTTAATTCTTTCTTTTCAATTTTAAAATGTGACTGGATGAGTATTTTTAATATATGAAATATTTGTCACCTGCTATTTATTTTTATTATTATTATTATTATTATTTATTTTTTTATTTAGGACCCTGACTAAGAGAGTTCAAATATTAATGCTATCTTAACAAGGCCATCCTGCAACCCATTCCTTTTCCAGGCTTTTATCTAGTAACAGGAGATACTCATTTTCAATGTAAACACAATAAAAGAAAGCAAGATTTTCCAGAGCCTAGGATTTGACTAACAACTGCTACAGTGTTCACCAAACAATAGTGTCCATTCTTCTAAAAAGTTGTTTTTAATGTTAAGAAGTGATTGCTAAACTAAGCTACTTCTGAATGATTCATAGTAATTAATGCTGTTGAACAGCTGAGGATGTTTCTCCAGTACTTCAGGAATTATTTTTGTTTTTCCATTAGACAGTGATTGAACGGAAGACAAAACCTTTTATTAGCTTGAAACTATCGTCGTCATCCAGACAAATATCTAATTTCACATATATTATTCTTTAGCATCCAAATTCTTTTTTGGTTCATTTGATTTTAATCTGATTCTGAACACAAAATTCAGATCCTTCAAAGTTCAATTACTTCTTTCCATGTTAAGTAATTCATCTTAATTTAATCACAAAATAAGAAATAACACCATCACTGTTTTAGAGCTAAGCTGTCAGGAAGGAGTATCTTTGCTTGCATAAAGATTCTTATGCACCTATAACTCTCATGCATTTCAGGGAAATATTTGAAATAATCTACAATTCATTATATTTTTGAAAGGCTGGTAGAAGATTCAGTCCATCAAAATATGAGAATGAATATTGCTTTTCTTTTGTGCAGTCATGTCAAACATTGGTGTTTTAAAGACCAGCTTTGATCAAAGAAGGGATGCATGGTCTTTTTGGGGCCACATTTTAGAATGACTGCAGTACCTAGTGTGTGAACTAGATTATTTGATATAAATATTTATTTTTAAATTAAAATTTTACATTTTCCTATTATTATACTGATGTTATTCCTGACATTGTCAGCTGTAAATCCTTGAATATTTGTTGTTCAAACCAAAAGTTGCATTCTTTTCTGGATTTGGTTTTGCTAAACTGTGTAACTGTTATGTAACTGGTTTATGTTCCTAAAATGTTCCTAAAATGTTCCTAAAATGTCTCCCAAAGTAAAAATTATTTTGAGGGTGTTTTTTTAAAAAAATTATGGTTTTATTCTAATTCAATGAATATCTTATTCAGCTTTTTAAATTATCTTTACTAGTTTGCCACTGGATTTATGGATTTATGCTCAGATTTATTTGGAACAGTTTTAGGCTTTTTTTCAAAGTGTATGTCAGAAAATGTCACAAATGACCTTCCTTATGCTACCTTACAAGAGACAGAACTGTTGGATTGCTTTTTTTAAGCTGTTGATCCTAGAAGCATATGGGGAAATTACACAGAACAAGCTTTATACTTCATCAGCTTATCAGCACAATGAAAGAGCACGTTGGGCACTCAAGCAGGACTACAGCCCAGCAGCTACACCTTGGGTGTGCTGACTCAGCTCCTGCACTGCAAGATGGAAGCACAAGACTATAACTTACACATTAAAATCAGAACGTGCTGCAGTTAGTGGAGAATAAACATGTTCTTACCAGTTTTAAAAAATGTGCTCAACTTCAAAAGAGAAAATTAAGGAGCGTGCTAATGAGTTGTTCGAAAACAATTAACCGTGCCATCAGCATTTCAGGTTAAACGTGTTAAGGAAAATGACTTAAAAATAGGCACTTATTTCAAGTATGCAGTCCATATGGAAAAACACAGGACAGTATGCAAATAAAAGGAAACAGGCTGGGGCAGAAAAAGGAAACAGGCATATTTATTTTTCCTATATTTAGGATGTTTGATAGGCTTTTGCTTGGTTTGGTTGCTAGCTATATCTTAAGATTTCCTTGTCTACATTAGTACTTTCTTTGATTGTGTAAAGGTTTTATAATTTTAATTTTTAGATAATTTTATGTATGACTATATACCTAAGCATAGTTCCAGGAAAGTATCTTGGCTGTCAAAATATGGGACTAACAAACTGGGAGTACATTCTAATATTTTTTCCCCAGAGTTGGCTTTGTTTGACTTCCACTGAATAATATATTAGAAATTTTGGAAGTTAAAATTTTGGACCTGTAAGTAATATCTCACTGATTCTCAGTGGAATCTATTAATAGCAGTCTTATACTTTTATTTAGATACTGATTTTACTTTGCATGTGTTTTACAATAAGATTGTGTATACTTATATTAATAAATGAAACAAATTCCCATAATACTTTGCTATTCAGGTTTAGGACTGGCTAGACTTATGACCTCTAGCCTAGCTGATTCTTTGGGGAACTCATTAGCCTGTGTATCTAGAAATGCCTTTTATAGCAAATGAGACTGATTTGTACATCCTGTCATTTTCCATATTCTTCCTTTAAAGAACCATCCCGTAAAACAGTTACCAGAAAACACCTATGTGATTGATATTTTAAGTCACTGGTATTTCTGTTGTCAAAGATTAAGCAGGTTGGAATTATGCAAATCTGTGGGAATTAGTGAACTGTAGGCTTCAGAGAGGGTATAAACTTGAGTAGCTAATTGAACATTATGGACTTACTGTATTTTTACTGTCATATTGCAGGGGACAAGAGAGCAGAGGAGCCAAGTAACAGATTTATCTACTCATTAATTAGTGTCCTGATCAATAAATTGGTTGAGCTGAACGTGAATGGTTTCTTGAAACATTGCTAACCAAATTATACTAAGCAGTCAAGGTTTAAAAATCTGTTTGCCGTTTAGCTTTCATATTTAGACCAAATTTAAAAAGTCAGGAAATTATGCAACACCTGAAAGATACCAGAATGAATTCAATAATGCTGTATTTCACTTTGTTAAAAGTCAGCAAGATCCAGTAAATTCTGTAAGGTTAATGGACTTAAACTTGAGTAGGAAGAAAAGTAGAAAGAAATATTTTAATTTATGATTAAGGAAGTAATAAAACCACAGAAACCTGTCACAAAAAAATGTCCATTTTATTCTACTTAATATGATAAAACAAATTATCATAATTAATTATGAAAGAAACTCTGTCTTGATTAAAGTGAGTGTTGCTCTCTACTGAGGACAAAATGTTATTCCTAAGAAGCGTTAACACTTGTGAACAAGTTTATCTACTTTGCAAATCAAAAGCAGATGTGTAAAAATGATGTGTAGTGTAGATGTGCAAGAAGTAGATGTGTACTGTTCTTTTAAGAGTCCATCGAGGCTGTTCTCATGGCTAGTGAGAAGTCACTTTCTCCTACTTTGAGTGACACCCAAAAGCACAGACTTCCCTTTTTTTCAACTACCTAATTCTAATGAATTTGAAGGGTAGATGGCTCTAGGTTCTACTTTCTAGGTATAATGAGAAAAGTCAGAAATTCAATTAAGTTCCGAATTACATACCCTGTTTTTTTTGTTGTTCTTCATTAAAATTATTATTTTAGGACATTCTGTTATACAAATCCTAGTGCTATTGCTACTATTACCACCACTACAATGCTTAACAGCAAAGATAATAAGCTTAAATTTAAGAAAACTCGAAACTGTAAAGAAGAGAAGACATACACCACTGTATATTCTCTCAAAAAGTATTTTTTAGCTTTTGATCATTGGCTTTTTTAATTACATTGAGACACCAGACTCCCATTGGGAAGCTGAGTATTAGACATGTTAATTGTGTCTACTAGCTTTTTCAAGATAAAGAAAGCTCAGTGAGACAAGTGTTTTCTCTCCTCACCTTGCTTAGGAGAAGAGCCAGAATTTACAACACACTGATGTTGTTGTAGGCACAATTTATATTAAAAATATATATTAGTGTAAAAAGTACTCAGACTAAAAATCAGTCTGAAAATCACCTATTAATGATGATGTGGAATGTTTCACATCCAAGAACAACACACATGGCCAGCTGAGACTTATGTGGCTGATAAATAGGATCGTGCCTGTACCTGGGCCCATGGTACAGGCTGAGGAGCTGAAAAGTGGAAAATGTGAAGAAAATAACAGTGTGCAGCAGGTGCTGTTAGAGGCTCTTTGGAGCCTGTGTCAGTTCTGTGGGGAAGCCCGGGAATGTCACTCACTAGTGCCCATATCAGCCTGCTCTGAAAGCCCACTCAGACACATGAAAGTCAAAATGCTTTGACACTCTTGAAACCAGTGCAGCTTTAAAGGCAAGCTTTAAAGAAAAATTTTATGGGTTTGAATCCATTTGTCAATATTTATTATGTTGAAGTGCTGGAGGCTAGACAAGGTCTGTACTTCCCACTGAACTGGCATTTCTTTCCCTTTCTCTTCTTCTTAGTCATGAATGGCTGATTATTTAAAGTAAATAAATATAGCTTAGAGAATTGTGCTATCAATACTTGTGATAATTTGAAAAAAGTAATTTAACATCCTTGTGTTTTCTACTCTATCCAAAAGAAAAAAGTCTGATATGGCATTAATTCATCTATGGTTAAATATATATTAACAGTATATTTTTATCCTTAACTATGAAAGAAATTGGCAAAACTTTATAGATCTGAGACTAAATTCTTGGGTTTATAACATGTATGACCACTTTAGAATGAAGCTTAGTAAAGCTTGTTCACTCAAAAAAAAGCAAAACTCTTGACATTAATACAAGAAGGTGAAAGGTAAACTGATTTGTCTATATACTGAACAGATTGGAAAAAAGAGATTCAGTCATCACTTTCAGGTTAATATTGTACCAAGTGAATGTAGCTTTCTGAGTGCTAAGATACCAAAGCAACCATAAATTCTATGAAACTTAATTGTCAATGCTCAAAATTAAATGTCAATCCTATTAGAAACCCAAAAGGTTGTGTAAACCATACAAAAAGTGCTAGTGGTGGGCCTATAAGGTAATGTTATCTAAGATTGCCTGGTATATGTATATGACTTTTCATTTGAAGGTGGTAGCAATGCAAATGTTTAAGATATTCCCCTCTGAGCCAGAAATCTAACCACTAGAGATATGATGGTCCTAAATATGTTGGGAATAGTAGTGGAGCAAAGTGAGTGGGAAGATTGTGCCGTCACTTTGTTAGTAGACTTAAACTTTGGCATCTCCCTGCTTGTACACCACGGAGATCCAAAATTATAAAGGTAAAAGTGAAGGCATCTAGCATTATAGTGAGATGTGAGGTACTTGTGTTAAGCTACCACAGGAAAAGAATAACCTGATAAACCACCAAAGCTTAAACTTTTTCTGGACAGTGAAGAAGAAAAATCTTAGGAACCAGATTTATAAATTAATTCTCAGCCCTGGAAATATTTGTTTCCAATCACTCATAAACATGTAGTCACAGGATGACATGTCAGGTCCAGCCTAGTTTTGGGCACTTGGCAGTGTCCAGCTGAGTTTTGAATATCTTCAGGGTGGAACCCACACAGAATCTCTGAGCTGTTTCCATTGTTTGACATCCTACAAAATGAAAAATATTCTTCTCAATGTCAGGGAATAATTTCAACTTTCAACTTATATCCATTGCTTCTTCTCCTTTCGTTATGCATCTCTGAACAGTGTGGTTCCAACATCTCTTTCCCTTTCTTTTGAGTAGCTGTAGATATATATTAAAGACCAAACAAACAAACGAACACTCAGCAAACAAACAACCAACAGAGTGAGAAATTAAAAAGAACAACCCCACAAAAGCCCCACTATATAGGAATTAGATAAACTGGATACTCTCTGTGCCTATCTCAGCTTGTGGTTCCATCACTAAATTCTTCATATTGACTGAGGGCCCATGCAAGCACAGAGACAGACCCCTTTTATTAAGACCTTTTCTCTGTGTTTTGCTTCTTTCCCTTTTCCATTCTTTTTCTCACATTTTATCATATGTCTGTGTCACCTTCAGGGGCTTGGCTTTTTTTCTAAATCACTGTTCCAGAAGAAAAATGAGAGATAGACTGCATTTTGTTGGCCTCATGGTAATAATCCTTCAATGAGAGACTGTGAGCAGCTTTTCTGGCAAGACAGATGTCTTGAATGAGCTGCCAGATGGGGGAAAAAAAAAAGAAATAAAAAGAGGCATATGTTCAGCATGTAATACAAACTAGAATTTGTAGTATGATAATACACAAATCTTTCATATTGAGGCTTCTGAAACTTTTATTTATGCATATAGCAGGACCAACTATAATATCAGTGATTGGTATTATCTCCAGTTAAAATACCCATCTACTTCATGTGGGGAGGCTGCCCACTGATTCTGCTTTAGCTCTTAAATATTTTAGCAAGAAAAATAAAACAAATTGAGAAATATGCTTAACACCTTCAGGGGCTTCTCTTCTCTTCTCTTCTCTTCTCTTCTCTTCTCTTCTCTTCTCTTCTCTTCTCTTCTCTTCTCTTCTCTTCTCTTCTCTTCTCTTCTCTTCTCTTCTCTTCTCTTCTCTTCTCTCTTCAGTAATATAATGTATTATTTTGTAGGGGTTTTTTTGTGGAGTTTCCCAGACCCATTCTTTTAACCTTATCAGTAGAACCATCAATAGCTGTATTTGTGTGGATGTTTCCGATTTATTGCAAAGACCAAATTTCCTTTGAGAAGATCAAGAACTTGAGTATCTTAGTATGCATAGATCCTGATTTGAAACAGATATTTATACTGGTGTGCTGAAAGGAGTAAGCAGTGATATTTTGTGCTGTAGAGTAAAACAGAATAACTAGGATTTTATCGATTCTATTTTCTACTATAACCTATGAATGAAAATTAAAAAAAAAAGAGTTCCACATATAAAATTTCTCTATAGACTCATCTGTACAAAAGAAAGAAATTTCTTGGCACAGTAGAATAGATTCCACATGATAAAATAATATAATAAATTCTACATGCTCATTAGAAGTTTACTGTCACAGATAATTTACATTGTTCAAAGCAAGCGATGGCACTCAGTCCTGACAACGGCAGATACACTAATTTAAAGGCCATGTACAATTACATAATAATATGTAATTGAATCATAGGTAGGTAGAGAGAGCTCAGAATTTCCTTCTATAATGAACCATCAGCAGACGATATCTTTCAAATTTTATCAGGTAATCAATTTAGCAGGAAGCAATCAGGACACTGAAAAATGTTAGTCTCGAATGTATTTTCTATAACATTCTTTACACCAAACAAAATAATAAATAGTTTAAATATGCTCAAATTCTGATCTTCATTTGGGACTGTTGTTGCAACACATAACTGGTAGAATATAGAGCCATATGATTGCATCAAAATGTTTATGAGGAACATTTTCATTTACTCAGTGGAAAACTATAACCATTCTATACACACTGTTAACATTCTTCAAATGTTAGCAACAGTACATTCTTTTCTTAATTTCTGTGTTGCTTTATTCTCTACCTTGTTGTTATGAATTCATATGTGATGACAAAAAGTAAAAAAAAAAAAAAAAATTAAAAAGATTCAGGTCTATATCATGTTTTACTTAGAGTGCATTTTACACATTTGTTTCTTTCTGAGCCAAGTCACGTTACAGTAGAAGCAGATTTTCCTCTGTGTTTCTTGAGGCAAATCAGCATTCTGAATAAGAGAAATGGATGGTTTTGAGCTAAGAAAATAGAACTGTTTTACAGAGTGAGGAGGAGTATCTCAATAACTGTGAAGGAACAGCTGTAGAGCAAAGGGCAAGATCCTCTCATCATTTGCAGCCTTTGGGGAATATCGTTCTCACTTAGATGAGCTCTTTGGACAAGCTCTACAGCAAATTTGGGAATGAAAAAAAAGGAAAATATTTTACTGCCAAGAAAAGGTCAGGACGTTTAATACAGTAGCAGTAAAGGATGCATTCTATGTTTTGAAGCACAATTATTTTTAGTTCAAGGTGTGATATGTCAGGTGCATATAATTTTTCTCACACTATTTTATTTTACCAGAAACAGGAAAGACATCTCTGCTGTTCTCCTGACTACTGACAAGTTTTATGTCACTTGACTTCAGCAGTATTCACTCTATTTTAGTTCTTTTGGGAGACCAAACATGCACATCATAATGACAAGACTTTGGGGATTTTACTTGAAATAGCCACTCTCTACCCCTTTTCAACTTACATGATATTTCATGTATTTTGAATGCATCACTCAGAAATGAAATTAAGTGATAAATGAAGACAAATTATACCACTCTACATACACCACCATGCTGTAGATTATTATACTGTACCTTGAACACCTTCTTACAAAACTGACTGATAAAATAATATGGAATGCAAAACACATTTGTATTCCACAAAACAAAACAAAACAATCTGTGAATGCTAGCTGTAATAAGAGTGAGGTGTTGCAGTATTTTAATTGTGTTTATGTATATTGAAATCTGCAACAGATTCTCTACATTACAGGAAAACAGCTTTTGACCTAGAACTGTTCATATTCTGCTACGGTTTTCATGGTTTTAACTGTTTTACCATAGCAAATACTTAAAAAAAAATTGAGCAGGAAGAAGAATTTTTATAGTTAATCTGGAGACAATGTTTTGTTTTGGAGAAGGAAAACTAGTGAAGCACCTATTTTTAGATCTGAATTCAACTAATAGGAAAGAGCTGGTTGAGACTTGAATGTAGAAAGTAGTTGGAGTGCAAGTTATCACAAAAGACCAGGGAACAACCTTCCAAGAACAGAAGAAGTTTGAGAAAAGCATTAAGAAAAAACTGGGCTTTCAATAAGCAGACTTTAGCAAATTCAGGTATGGGTTACAATCTCAGGAACATATTGCAGTATAATTAATATCTAGAACTGACTCTTCTGAGTGCAATGCTAAACTAGCCTGGTGTCAGAGAAAGGCAGAAACACTGAGAGAGACGCCTACAGCAGAAAGGATTTCCAGGATGCTGGAAACTGGTACATGTCTAAGAATAATTTTGCAAAAGAATAGAACAAATTTATAGAGATAAAATTGGAAAGAGTAGGGAGCAAAATTATTTTAAACTAGCAAGTCATGTAAAAAGCACCAAAGAATAAGTTCTTTAAATGAATCAGAAATCAGAAAAATGCAGTGCTTATTTCTAAGCAGAGCACAGAACTGTGCTTTAAATCTGCATGAGTGTGCATTTCTATATACATATTAGTACAAGGATCAAACTTTTTTGCTAGTGAATTGGAAGTCTTTCAGATGAAAAATCTCAGAGGGGATTTGAAGCTGTAATCTTTTTTTCTGTTATAGACCTAGCAGTTTAGTGAGACTATTCTATAAAAGACTTTTAAAACTGAGGCAAATTACAGAAGGAACAAGGGATGAATGGTTTTTCCAAACACTGAAATAATTCCTCAGACTATATGGTTTAATAATTCATATATTTTTAAAAAGTGACAAAATATTTTTGAGGAACACTAAAGTGTAAAAGGTATAGATATTAATACAAACACTTAAAAATATCTGCATCTACCACATCAGGATTGCAGTTTGTCAGGGTAATCGGTGCAGGAGAAGATCAAAACCTCATTTCCTGACAAAGAAAACTTTATCTTTCTCATATCCATAATTCTCATAATACTGCTGTGACTCTTGGGGATGGCTCTGTGCAGAGCCAGGAGCTCGATTCAATGATCCTTGTGGGTCCCTTCCAACCCAATGGATTCTGTGATTATCCATGTAACTGCCTAGTCTTATCCTGAATCTTGCCAGACATATTTGCTTATTCCTTGTCTCAGGTTATTTTTGTATTTGGACTTGGTTTTGGTAATGTCATTGGAAGTGAAGCACAGATCCAAATATGAACTGTTGGAACTGCGTATTTGAGCTTGCAGTGACCTGCTATGTGTTTGATATTAGAGTCCAACTGCATAGTATACAACTGGGGCTTCATGTCATAATTCACTTGTAGATTGGCTTACAGATAAGGGGAAAAAAGTTGTGGATCTTGTTCCAGTTCCTTCCAGAAAACAGAATTAGTGTTCGCAACTTAACAGTTTTGTTGTTGTGGGGTTTTTTTTATGCAGGATATTTTTCCTAGAGTTAGAGGCACAAAACAGTAATAAAGAACCTTAAATCTAGTCAATCTCTACACAAAATATCTTGAATTTTGCAGATGATTCACATGACTGAGCCAATCATTTGTTGTATGGCCCAACTCAGAGAGCAAAACTCCAGCAATTTTTGCCTCTGTGATGAGTAAAACTGAATTAAACATGAGCAGCAATGAGTAAAAAAGTCCTCTCAACATGGGTAAAAATTCATTTCATTCTAGTTGATTTATATTAATTTTATTCATTGAGTGATGGGACTCTGAAGTTGCTATGACCTTTGAGGTCTATGCTGGTAGACAACTTGTTATAGTGAGTACAGCAAAGCTGTCATCAAGTCTTTAAGGTTTAAAATGTTTATATTTGTATACATAAAATGGGGTTTTTAAGGACTTTTTTTTTTTTTTTATGACCAGGAGAAATAAATAAATATTAATAGATAAGCTGCAAAAGTAATGCTAACTCCATAGAGTGTTCCAAGTTCTTGGAAGGAAGAAGCTGCCCAGAAACCTGGTTGAGGTTTTGGAAGATCTCCCTGCTCTCCCAAGTCTTCCCTACTCATTTGGTTCCAGGTGCAGTGCTAGCAGCAGATCACATGTTCAGACCCCTCTTCCTCTCCCTGGTCCATCTCAGCCCTCTCAAAGCTTTCAGTTCCAGCTTTTGCTCATCTTCCATTCAGGCTCAGGCTGCTAAGAAGGTGAGACCACCTCCAGAGGGGAGTGCTCAGGATGTGGCAGCTGATGGCCTCATCCACTGCTGCCCAGCCACATCAGAAAATGCATCACCCTTCAGAGTTTGCATTGCTACTCACTCCACTTGAAAGGCGCCAGGGATTTCATGTGATATTGTAATGGTTTGAAAGTAAAACCAGTGAGAGACTCCAAGTCAGAAATACAATTTAATAGGGAAAAAATAAAATATATGCAAGAGTACTAAAGAAAACCACTGACAGAGTTAGAATGCAACCTGACACCCTGCTAGTTAGGGTGGTGGTAGCAGTCCAGATGAAGTGTTCTTGCTGAAGTAGTGATCCTGTAGAAAGGTCTGGTAGCTCTTGTCCTCTGGAAACCAGAGGGTAAGGGCTGCCTTGGTATTCCAAGTCTCAGTTTTTATCTAGGTGGGAAAGGCTTGGCTCCTCCCCCTGGGTGGAGCATCTCCCAATGGGATGATGGAATTTTATCAGTCGTGCACTGGGACTCAATGGCCCATTAACAGAAGGTATCTTCCTGGAGGAAGGATGGGTCATGGAAAAGATAAAGAACACTGCCCCAGCTGGTTTTAACAGATGGCCCATTAGCAGAAAATATCTCCCACAGAGATAAGGATCGCTGCCCCACCTAGTCTCAACAGTTCATGAAGATGGTAATAGAATACATACTTTTGGGCGCATCTTTACCTTGTAACCTAGGACAGACATAAACAGGGCTTTCCCATATAAGCAGGAGTAATGTCTTCAAAATTAAATCCACTGAGCATTGCAAAAGTTCTCAGTATTGCTGTTCAGACTTTAAAATATATTCATAGACTGATTCACTTCTCTTTGATCTCATTTGTATTATTTCTAATACTTACAGCAGACTTAGGTGAGCCTTTCAGTTGACAGAACTATTGTACTCTCTTTCACAAGCCCACAACTTTTACTGAGTAATTGAGGTTCGATTCTGTGAGCTGGAATAAATGAAAATTTTCTTTTCATATAATAACTGTAATGAGAATCCTGCTCTGCCATATCACTATAAGGAGAGCAGACTTCTGACAACATCAGTGTTCGAGGCAAATCTCTTTCTAAAGAGGAAACAAGGTTAGATGGAACTCTGCTGGAAGTCCTTTTATTTGCCATGATGCCAAACATCAAACTACAAAATCATTTTACTCTCATTATTAGCTTTTGCAAGAGATGTACTGCTTTCCACTGAGCTGTTTTCAAGCTGGAGGAAAAGAGAGATGACTTTATCAGCAGAGGAGATGAAGAGATTTAAAGGAAATTTGATGAGGTGTAAACAAAGTAGCAGCTTGAGCTGGAGGATGGACTGCAAATTGAAGACGGTAGTGAGGTTGCAAAATTATCTTAAAAACTGTTACACATCAAAGAAAACAACAGGACATTTTTAAAGCTTATTTAAGCAGTAAAGTAAAGTTGTGTTTAAGTCAAGACAAAAAACAAAAATGTTTCAACCATAAAGTACAGTACAGTTGCTTCCTCAGATTCACCTCACACTGCTTCACTGCTTCAGGGTGAACTCTAGCATTGAGCCAGATATTCTACAGTACTCTTGTGTTGAAAGGTGTATAAATGAAACCTGTGTTTTTTAAATACCTTCACCGAGATTTTGAGTTATTAAAACACAATTGGAAACAAATTGTTTGAAAATTGCAAATTGATTTTACTCTGTTGCAATTTTTTTTGTTTGTTTTGGTCTTTTTTCAACAGAACATTAATTGTTACAGCTTAAATAGATGATTTTTCTTGGTATCCGTAGCTGCGTTATTCATTAGAACTGCCAAAGTAAAACAACACTTGAGTTTGGCTAGACTGGGCACAGAAAAGTGTAACTATTTATAAAGATAAAAAGTATTTTCTACTTGTGTATCAGTAAAACTTTTTTCCAAGTACATCTCAGTCTAGAACAGCACACCATCCTATAACTGACTCTTTTTTCTCTTTACTGCAGAATGGTTGGCATCATTATATGCTATTATCTTCCTATTCATTAAAAAAAACCAAAACCAGCATACAAACATCCTTATGTGTAACATGTGTGGCTTTAGAAGTGACATAATAAGTGCAAATCTTGATCCAAAGTGCTTGATTTTGAAATCAGCTGCATATTCAGCCCATACTGGCATTGGGGTGATTGTCTCTTTCCCACTGGAGAGAAAAGAAACTGCAGAGTCAAGGATATCTTTAAAATGTGGTTATTTGAGCTTTGAATGTTTAACTTGAAAATTTGGAAAAGAACAAACATTGGTACCAATGATGGGGAACCTTCTGAAACGGAGTATAGGTGATGTCTCTAAAGAGCACAAACCAGTGAATGTCACATTTTTGAAGTGGTATTTCAGCACACAAACATTCAAAAGACTCAGTTTTATAACATTTGAAAAGGCTCACACGGATACCCAAAGCTATAGTTGAATGGATATTCTCGTTTAAACATGAAAAATGTCCAATTTTTGTTCAATTTGGGTGCCTTGTTTCAGAGATGTTCCTTGTCTTTTCCAGCAAAACACTGTACAATCATCTGCTGTAAGTGGGCCATAATTTTTCTAATGTGTTCCAGCTCCAGAAACATCAGAAGAAACTTTGGAAATATTCAGATTCCTCTTCAACATCTCATCTCAATCTTTAGCTATAAACTACCATGTATTTTTTTATTATTATTCTTCCAGAAACTGGGAAGTGTGTCTACTTTTAAAAAGATATTGCATACTTTCAAATTACAAATTACAAGAAACTATTGCAGAAATACAGGCTTTAAACTTTATTTAAGCAATTAAATACCAATATATATTAAAAAAAAAAACCATAAATAAGACAAAAAAAAATCAGAAATTCTACATATGAGACTGAAAATAGTGTAAAAGTAACCCCTTTAGTTTCTTCACCTGATTCTTTTTATACAGGAATTTAAGAAAGAATTTTAGAATATTCATGGAAGGAAAATGTATTTAAAAGATTGCAAAGCCCACTGTTAAGACTCTACAACTCTTTGAACCTTACTAAAAATTGATAATAATTGATATTTTTTCACATTCCCTGATTATTTTATCTTCACAGGATATGTTAGATATTTTTCAGTTATTGTTGATTGTTCTCACTCTTTCATATATACAATGTATAGAATAATAGATTGAATATTAAGGATCTTTGGAGAATAAATATGTTGGTGTATAAATGAACATCTGGAGTGAGGTGCACTGAAACCATCACTGCAAAGTAATTAAAAAATATAATATATATTTTACAGAGTTTAAAGCCCAGGAAACTTAGAGATTTTATGTTTTGTATAATATTTTTGTACACAATAAATTAACAGTTGTATTAGAAAGAATATGTTTTCTTGTGATTTTTCTTCCTTAGTACAAGGATCTGGGTGAGACTGAAGGTTGTTTGGTCATAAGTCATGTGGGAGAGGTCACAATTTCCACAGAAGAGCAGGAATGAAGAAGCTGGAGGATCTTGCAAAAGATCTTCAACAGCTCTTTTCCTTTAAACTGAATCAAGAAGAGCAGCACTGATGGTCCTGCCCATCAGTCTCAATAAGATACCAGACTTTCAAACTCAGGACAGCCAGATGTAACCCTTAGTAACAACTGCAACAGTAGGAGTTACAGGTATGTCCAGTGGCACTGGCAATTCATGAGGAAACTTCTAGAGCTTTAACTCCATGCCCCTTTAACTCCATACCTTACAGATGGCACAGAAGAGGCTCATCTTTGCACCTTCCTCAAACTACGCTTCTCAGTCTTCCTAACTAGGATCCTAAACTTTTCCCTGTTCTCACCCTTCTTCCATACCGCCCTCTCAGCCTGCTTTTCTAATTGCAGACCCTCTCCTAATTAATCAGCTTCACATTTAATGCCTCCTGTCATACTGTTTTTGATGGGATGCATAGGCAAGGGAGGAAATACAGAATTCAGTTATCCACACTACAGAGAACTTCTCAAGATGTACATACCTATTTATTTCCTAGTTTGAGACAATGCTTCACTAGCCAAATGCTGAAAAAATTTAAGCAGCACATCAGCCTAGTGGAATGCTGAGGGACTTGTGTTCCCTGACAACATGACCCCATAACATTGTGCTGAAAACCATCCAAGATTTATTGTGAAAGAAAAGAGAAAAAGGTATGATTTCTTGGTCTAGCACTAAAGGCACTCAGCCTTAGGGGGGCAATTGTAACTGTAATTTCTGCTCACAGGGTTGCATTACTCAGGGACTGAATAACTGAAATGTAGACAGAGCTTTAGAAAAAAGCGCCAGAACTTCCTCCTCACAGAGAAGGCAGTGAAAAAGTAACATTTTTCCTCCGTCTCTGTATACTTTGTAACATCAAACCTGTCCTTGTGCAGCCGTGCAGCTCGGAGAACTTCACTATAATGTATGTATTGGTGATAGGGTGCTTTTGAGATGCGTGAGTTGGGTCTCTGATAGGTTTTTGATTGAACTGAACCCCTACTTCCAGACAAATTCTCAGAGGTACTGCATAAAAGATACATGGTGGCACTATGACACGGTTTTAGAAAAAAATTAGCAACCACAGCTGCCTTTTATAGGATGCCTGAATGTGTTCAGCAGTTTCAGGCTGGGCTTCTTGAGATGCTTCAGCATAAGAATGACACATTTTAAAACTTACACTACCCTATATAGGAAATGCAGATTGACTTTTTCAGTGCTTATGTACAGGCAGAGAGGCAAATTCAAGACATGAAGAGAAATTTAAAGTCTGATCTTGGATGCTTTGAATAAGTTCTACCAAATTCCACTTAGTTCCTGGTTTGTATAAGTCAAAAACAGATATGCAAAAGTATATAGGAGCCTAATACCTCTTAGAGAGTCTTATTTCCTTTTGATTTCAATTGGAATTGTGGTACATTTAAGTAGGGGTAAGGACTCAAAACTTTTGAGATTTGGTTATTTTATATGTGGTAGCATAATTTTGGAAGTGTAAACTACAAAGATTCTTTGTAAAACAACAAATCTTCTTTGTAATCAACTACAAAAATTTGATAAGTTTTGGGTTTAAATTCTTTCACAGATATAGGATATGATCCGAAAAGGGTTTTTCAATAGCTGCCAGCTTAGTTTATTCAGTCCAGGTGCTGAGAACCAGCTGAATCTTTCTGCATCTTCCAAGAAGGGTTAACATTTGAAGACCTCACACTGAAGCCCTGAATGCATTAACAAAAGATACCTTGGAGAGCAACATATTTTACCTATATTAAAAGACTGAACACTGTTGAAGGCAGATCTTGTCTCCAAGATGACTTTCTGAAAGGTAATTTAACCTCCTCTCTGGGCTTCCTTTTGTGAAAACCAGTTACTCTGAATGTCTGTCGGTGCTTTCCCAGTGCTAAAGGTCCTGTGCATGTATGTGGTCTGGAAAGCAACCAAACACTTCCTCCCCTTGGCACCTTGGGTGTGCAGCTCAGACAAGACTGAAACTGTTATTTAGCAATGAATTAGAGATATGGTACAGCACAAAATGAGAAGCAGATGAGTAAGTATATGCCAATTTTTCATAGCCTTTTTTCACTGAGAATCACACTTCCAAGTGTCGAGTGGGTGAAACCACATAAAGGTGTTTTGCTTTGAATCAAAGGGTCAAGTATTTCAATATGGGTTTGTCTTTGAAATTAATTTAGTGTAATACATGCTCTTTTCCCCTCCCCTTTTTCTAGCACTCTAGTTCCTGAAATATATATGATGATGCATGCAGCACAAATAACTGGTTACCATAGGAACAACTGTAATAGTGATCCCAAAGCAAGGTTGGCCTTTTTTTCAGGATTTTCTTTTCCCCCTTAATACCACACTTTGTACTTACATAAAGATCTTAACCCCCTTTCATTTTCAAATAATTCTGGAAAAATTCTCCTGTTTAATATGATTTGACTATAAATTGATAAATTTCAGTGTGTTTGCAGCAGCCTTCTGGCCTGATGCATTTTCTTACTGATAAAGAGATGAACACTAAAGGAATTTGGTATCCATGACATTATAAATGACGACCTTGTGGTAAGCCTTACTACTTTAAATATGACTGTGATGACATTACTGAACTAAGCAAAGCATTTATTATATTTTTCTCTTTTTTTTTCCCATCATAAGTTGACCTTTTACCACATCCTGGCATACAACTATGAGAAAACGCAAATATGTGTGAGTATGAAACAAGCAAAATAGCAGGTTAATTTTGATTCTTCTAAATGTTAATGGCATTACCTGTTATTATCTAGCTGTGCACACATCATCAGGGTCACAAACTGGGTTTCAGACATGCACTAACATATTGCCACAACCCAATGCATAGGTTATGGGAAAGTAATCAAGCATCAGTCTGCCTCCTCCCCTTAGTGATCCCGGGGAAATGGAGGGAGCCCTGTTTTATAACAGCATTCAAATTTCTTGAGTATTGGTGAAGGCTCTATGATTCTGTTGAGAAAGGGGTGATAGAGCAGCTTGGTGGTCACCAGGCATCTGGTCAAGGTCAACCCATTACAAGCAATCATTCACTTCATCTTCACTTTGGGTAGTACAAATGAATAGCAGAAACACAGTAAATGCCTCACAGAGATTCCTTGGAGAGAAAGAATTTCAGTTAAAAAGAAATAAAAGCTTCTTTCTTTCATCATGCACATAACAGTGTTCAGCTTAAAAAAATGCATGCAGAGAAGCTGTAAAATAGCCATTGATAGAGAACATGAGCTACATGTGATTAGACAGCTCTGTCTGCATTGCTGGATTTGAAGCAGAAGTTCTATGTCCCATGTTTTGACAGAGTGCTGGGTTATGGGGCACATCCACACTGCAGTCACAGGAATTTATATGGCGTTTTGAGTGGTTAAGAGTGCTGCATGTGGCAGATCTGGGCTGCTTAACATGAACTCTACGCTGCAGTCACCAAAATATCTGAAGCAGTGATATAAAAGTTTTGAACAGTTGTAATTTTCTGACAAAACCACGTTTTAGGGAAAACCCATACATCAAATCTATTCCATAACCCTCTTCTCCTGTCTAACAAAAATTAGACATATTATTCTGCCTCTGTAGTTTAAGAAAATGGTCACTATTACAAATGTCACCTTTCAGAATTGAAGGTTTTTCGCAGTCTGTAGAAAAACTGCAACAGCTGAAAAAATAAATTATAATAAATTGAGGCCTTTGTTCCTTTCTGAAGTGATACCTTAGATACCTCATGTACTTTTAGGTAACTGTGAAATTTACTGAGGCTTTTCCATCCACAGAAAAAGCTACTGTAAGTGTCTTGTTACCGCAGGCTCTAAGTGTTTTTTCCCATGCTAACTATTTATTTTGGTTGCAAAGCAGATTCACATCATCTTTTTTTTTTCTATTTGACATATAGAATTTAATTATAGTAAACATTTGACACTAATTAGATGGTAGCTTTAGAGGACCTGATGTAATTTATTAGATTTAGACATTTAACTGCAGTGCAGTTAGTGAGTAACCATGTTTAGGTGTATAAATTCTACAAACCAGTAATTAATTTACATATACTTACTGCTTCATTAATCTATGTGTTTGGATACCTGAAAATGTAAGCTGCAATATGTATTTTATTAGTCAATGAAGAGGGAAAAAAAATTGTCGTGTAAGAGAGAATAGAACTTTTGCAGAAATGCCAAAACACTCAAGGACAAAAACCCCATAGATGCTCTTTCTACACTTCCTTCAGAGGATTCTCGCCCTGTCATTCCTTAGAGGATGTTTCTCATGGCACAAAGGTAGCATGGACCTTTAGGTGGGGCTAGCTAAAGACTAGGAGGTTGCTGCTGTTCCCTCACGTCATCAAGTCTGTTTCTACCTCCCACAGCACGTCTGCACATGGGCTTTCCCTAACCCAGGGCATCAAAGTGATCCAGGCATTTAAGTTACCAGCCCAGAAAAAAATTATGGAAAGCTGGGCCTAATTAGCAACCTCTAGCAGTGGGAGGGGAAATGACAAGCAGGGAGGTTGTGCAGAGCTGAAGCCCTCTGTGCAGAATAGTAAAACAATGAGGAACTGCAGAATCCCCTCAGAATCTGAACTAGCTAACCCTGCTCAAAAATTATCTCAGTGAAGGAAATTCACAATATTAACTACATTAGCTTCTGTTTACTGTAGAAGGGCTGTTTCTGCTGTTTCCTGGTAACACTGAATCACTTTGATGAATAATAGGAAAAATGTAAATAAGATATTCTCTGAGTTATATTTCAAAAGCTGAGATAATTTCTTTTCCCAAGCAGAAATTTTCCACAAAATATTCCTTTTGTTAGAAAATTACTGCTGAAGAATTTTTTTCAGGAAACAAATAACTTTTTAATTTGAGAAGAATTTAATAACAAAAAAAAATGTTTTGACTGTGACAAAATAGATATTTAATATTTCAATTTTTTTTTAATTTGAAAATGAAATTGTCAGTAAAAAAAACTTCATCAAGTTCACTGAGGCCAAGTGAAGATTCTTCACCTGGATGAGGACAATCCCAAACAGGATGGGAGAAAGGTCCAGTGAAACCTTATTTTGGCTTTTTAATTCTTAAAGTGGTTTATGAGAAAGAAGGGGACAGATATTTCAGTAGAGCCTTTAGCAGTAAGACAAGAGGTAATGGTTTTAACCTAACAGAGGTGGTAGATACTCCATTCTTGAAAGAATTCAAGGCCAGGTTTAACAGGATTCTGAGCAACCTTATCTAGTTGATGTAATTTCTTATGGCAGGGGAGGTTTGACTAGATAACCTTTAAATGTCCCTCCCGACCCAAACCACTGTAGGAAAAATAAAAATGAATAAATTTTAATACTGCCATTATTCTTAACTGATTGGATTTAAACTAGTCTCAGAATTTTTTCTAAACCTCAAATATTTTTTCTGAAATTTCTATTTTGTGATGTACAAGTCAATCAGCATAAAGAAACAGAGAAAAGCAGAAGCGCACAGAATTCACATAGCAACAGGGATGGATTTTAATAGACCTGATTGTGAAGTAGCTGGGGGGGTGTGTGCATGTTGGTGGAGAACTGCAATTATTTTTAATTTGCAATGAAAAGCCAAGAATTTTCAAAAAGAGGAAAAATTAGACAAGCAAGATAAAAAAGGAACTGAAAATGAGAGTAATAGATAAAATAAACTCATTTGTCCCTTCTGTCCCATGCATACAGTTAACACAGATTCCTTTAGGTTTAATGCAGTGCTAATGGCTTCAGTATCTTCTTAGATAGTCATACTTTAACTCTGCAGGTTCCTAGGAGGCCTTATGTTGTAGTAACCACCTAAAGAATAAAAAGCTTATTTAGGAACCATCTGTGCTTAAAAACAAATTGTTTAACACAGTTATTTGGAAGTAGAGTCACTGGGACTGGGAAATAAAGTAATTTCAGTTACCCCTTTCAATAATATATTTGAGGATGACAGTGAAGAGATAGAGTCTGTGTTCTGAACCCACTGCACTCCCAAAAAGAGTGGCAAACTCAAGTTTATTGTCTTAAAAACATGCATGATGCTGATTAGCATTTGATTTATGTGTCTTCTGTGTTTATTTGTTTACAAAAATGCCCTGCCTCTTCACAGTAATCCAAGTCCTATGTTGTAGCAGTTTCTATAGCAACTATGCATTTATTATTGAATAAAGAAAGAATTATGTAAACCAAAGCCATAAACCATACATAAATTATCAATGAATAAATTCCTACTGTCCTGGTTTCTCAGTCCAATTCTCTACAGTTTGTATATAAGCAAGTAAGAAATATAAGAAAATGAAAAGTAGAAAGTTTCACTCAACCTTTTCTTCAGTAACATTATTGAGATAACTACCTGTCTAGAAATTCTGATGATATCTGACTCAAGTAATTCAGGAATCATGAGTCATTCCCTTAAAGTCATGAGTCTGGTTTTTAAAATCTTGAAATTAAAAAAAAAAAAATCCCCAACCTTATGAAAATGCACTGCCACTCTCCCTCCCTCCCCCTCCTCCCCCCTCTCCATTTTTATTTGGTTTGATTGTGGAAGCGTGCTATCAATTTTGAAGCATTTCTTGAAGGTCTAGTTCAAGCTAGCTAGTTAAGCTACCAAAACTATATTTTAAGGATGGAAACTTAGATTCTGAAATAATTTTGGGATTCTAATAATATGTCCTACCTGCTGCTATGCAGCAGTTCCAGTATCAGCTCTCTTAAAAACTCAAAGATGTACTCAAAGATGTTCATCTAAGCCTTTTAAACTAGTTCTCTCTGTTGATTTCCATTATTTGGCTCTATCAGTGCAAAACAACACCCCAAATTTCATTTGCATCTAGATGTAGTTGAAATTCAGGAACTCTATCTCAGGTTTACAGCCTTTAGGTTCTAGATGCCAGCTGAAAGTCAAAATCTTGGGTTCTTTCATGAGAGAAAAAAGAAAGAAAGAAAAGAAAGAAAAGAAAGAAAAGAAAGAAAGAAAGAAAAGAAAGAAAGAAAGAAAGAAAGAAAGAAAGAAAGAAAGAAAGAAAGAAAGAAAGAAAGAAAGAAAGAAAGAAAGAAAGAAAGAAAGAAAGAAAGAAAGAAAGAAAGAAAGAGGAAGCTCCAAATCCTACTGCTGTATTCAATTTTGAGAGTGAAAATGTTGAAATAAAACATTTTGACACTTTCTGGAATTAAATGTTTTGAAACTTCCATTTGAAAATATTTTAAATGTTGCTGCGATGAATCAGAAGAAAATTGTTCTGTTAGGGAATTTTTTTGGCCAAAATTGCAAATCCACTCATAACAGCTGCCAGACTTTCTGAGGCAGACCGCAAGATCTGAGCTCAGGGATTCTCATCCATGTAGCTCTGCTGAGCATAAATTGCCAATAAAAGCCACAACTTATTGCTAATAATTTCTGGCTTCCCATGTACTTGCTTATTTAATCTTTGGCTTTGCCTGAGCAGTTTCAATCAAAAGTAGATCTTTCCAAATGAGTAACCACTTTCTAAATGTGTATAAAACCTATGCTGTTATTTTAAAAAGGAAACCAAATGAATGTACATAGGACGATAAGGTTGTCACCATAAGTGCAGTGCATCTTGGTTATCTACATGTGTAATTTTACTTCATAAAGTCATTGAATTACCTTCACTTATGAAAGCAATGTGTTATGCAACACAACATATATTTATAATATTTACTATCCAAGTCTTTGACTAAGAAACAGAAGTTTCTGTTTATCACCATGGTTCATCTCATTATCTCAGTGGGGTATTAAGTATGTTTTAAAGCACTCCTGAAGCTTTCCAAAGACAGAAGGCTAAACAAAAATCCAGACATATGCCATAATTAAAGTAAAAGATGCAATTTTGTGAAGCAAAGACTGTATTAAAACCTATTTCATGTTTTATATACATATATTAAAAAAATTAATATGCAAATATTATACAAATACATACTTGTTTTGGACAACTTTGCAAGTCTTTCAAACAGGAGCTACTAGTAAAATCTGAAGGAATATTACAATTATTTTACTCATATTATATTCTTAGAAAATAAGAAGGACAATCAATGTTTCCAAAAGATAACTAATTTCCATCCTACTCCCCTCCCAACAAGTACTTTAAAAATACTTTGTGTGCCAAACACTAAGAAAACAAGTACTATTCTGTGTAGCTCAGTGAGTATGTTGGTTTGGGAATCCAAAAGAAATGTGGTATCTCATAAAATATCCCTTCTTTTTGATCTTTATGATATCATGGGATAACAATATAAAGGGTTCTAACTCACTACAAAAAGCAAAATACATATTTCAGTAAAATGTGATAAAATATCTATTCTTAGGTTTCTAGGAGTATTAAGATAAGTTGTACAATTTTTATACAGAATAAAGCCTTTAGCACCTGTTGTGGATTTTGCTAAAAATGCATACCTTATTCTGCTGGTAATACAGAAAATAATTATATTTTTCTTAATATTTTTTTAATGAGAACACCGTATCTCTATGGACCACGTGGACTGATTCAATACAGTGCCATCCTTCAAATTTAGAGTATTTCTATTTGGAAACTCAAAAAGCAGAATGGTATCTGTGTCATGGACAAAATAATTCCTTTTCCCTTGTTCCTCATTAGAGAGAAATATGAAGGCATTGCTACTTTTCCTTTAATTGATTAATACTGAATACTCTAATTATCTGTGCAGTACTAATAATTTATTAATTGAAAAAGTGAGATGTGTAAGAAGTATATAGTAATCTAAGCATTTGACAGAACATTTGGTCAGTCAGAAGTGAGGAGGCAGGGGTGCATAAGGAGCTGGGATGGGACACAGGACAGCTGACCCCAGCTGGACAAAGGGATATTCCACATCATACGACATCATACCGAAAAATAAAACTCAGGGAAATTGACTGGCTGGGCATTGGTCACAGGGTGGTGAGCAATTGCATTGTGCATCAACTCTTTTTTATATTGCTTTATTATTATTATTTCTTTCCCTTCCTTTTCTATCCTATTAAATTTTCTGTATCTCAACTTATGAGTTTTACCTTTTTTCCAATTTTCTGCTCCATCCTGTTGCAGGGGATGTATTAATTACTGAGCAAATGGCTGTGTGGTGTTTAGGTATTTGCCAGGAAAAATGTCAACATTATCTTTGTGTTCACTGCTGATGCATTTTGTTTGTGTATTTTAGTTTGGTTAGGAAGGGTTGCAATTTATGCTTCACCATGGTCATGCCATGCTCAGAAGTGAACCAGCAGAACTGCAAAATTTTTTGTTTAAAGAACCCCTCACTTAACATTACCCAGAACATGCACGTAGTGACTTCTGAAGTTGCTCATCTTTTTCCTTTCCCTACAAATTGAAAAAGTTCATGTGTTCCCTAGTAGAAGGATTTCTTCAGCAATCTTCTCTGAATGCTTCACATTTTACAGGGCAATGAGGCTCAGTGAGATGCTGCAGCTTTTCTGCTCAGGTTTCATGCAACAAAATGGTGATGATGAGAGGTCTTCAGGTCTCAGAATGAAACAGTGGCTCATGTGGCACCTATAGGGGGGAGGTGGGTATCTTTGTAGAATGGTGAATTACTGAGTTCTGACATGACTCTGTAGCAGTATGACTCACAAGAGACCCACTGCTGCTCTTATAAAATTAGTGGGCGCCTGCAAGTCATGACATTGAAATATTACCAAGATATTGTCTTTCCACATGACTAATCAGTTACAGAATTTCTGGGGCTTTCCTGGCATTGGAATTTCCTTAATGTTCTTATAGATATGATAGTGTGTCTACAGACAAGTAAGACATGAATAACGCAAATAAGACAATGTTCAAAGAACCATAGAACCATAGAACCATAGAATAGAATGCAGTTCCTGAGGTAGAAGGAACCCCCAAGGATCATTTAGTCCAACTCCGATTGCTGCACAGGACAGCTCTCCTCTCCTCTCCTCTCCTCTCCTCTCCTCTCCTCTCCTCATTTTTGGTTTTGTATTAATTACTGAGCACTCACAGACACAGAGTAATAGTATTCTATGCTTGGGATCAATTTAAGTATCTGAACTACTAGTAAATGTCCTTGAGTCACCAAAGCCATTCAGTTCCAAGTTTCCTCATATATAAATTAACGAATATTTCCTTTAAAATATTTTCCTGTTTACTTTCAATAGTGGTGAAAATGCATCACTGACATTATTTACTCTTTTGGATAGAACAGTGAGAGCAGTTTAGTTTTCCTAAATATAATTGATATTTCTTGTGTTACAGAATGAATTTTAGTAAGAGGAAGGGTTCATGGTTTGAAGTGATTATGTTTAAAGTATTCAAGACGGTTTCAATTAGACCAAACAAGTGTGTCTTCTTCTTTGTTTACTTTTGCTTTTCACCTTGGAAGGAATGGAGAGGCTGAATATAAGAATACCATCTGGGAGTAAAGCATTCAAATAACTCAGTGTTATGAAACATTCCGTATTTTTCCATGCATTCACTGATTAAAATCAATCTTTCTATTCTATGAATGGTTTCCTAGATGGCAGTACTGTAAGTTTCAATTTTGTTAACAATGTCTGCTTATCTTTATAACATATCTATAGCTCAAACCTGGGTACATTAAAAACAGACAGACATTTCAGCGACTGACTACGCTTATCAGCATTTGTAACATCAAATTCTATTTTTATTTTTATTTTCAGGCTGTAACTAACATCAAAATAGTTTGTGCAAGCTCTAACCCAGTGACCATTTTCCTTACTAGACTGAGCTGTGCAGAAGCTCAGAAGAGCTTTACGTGCCATCATAGGAGTGTTTTCATAATGCTTTCGAAACAATCACGGCTTCTATGTATTGGCAACATTTCATCTCTGGTTTAATTTTCTTAAATTTTCATTTGATGAAAATCAAGTTGAAGGAAAGTACTGTAAAAGTAAAATTAATTTGCACATTATGGTGTTGTCATAGTTTGAAAGACACCAAAAAATTAAACAGAACTTAATCTTCCATATTTTTATATGGCCCTTATGCCAGGGAAGCCATAGTGGCTGAATGGCCAAGCTCAAAGAGTGATAGTGAGTGGAATTACATCCAGCTGCTGGCTAGTCACCAGAGGTTTCCTAAGGCTCAGTGCTGGGAAGAGTTCTGTTTAATATCTTTATCAATGATCTGGACAAGGGTATCAAGAGCACCTAGCACTCCAAGCTAGGCAGAGTGCTGATCTGCTGGAGGGTGTGGAGGCTCTACAGAGGGATCTGGACAGGCTGCATTGATGGGCTGAGGCAAATTGCATGAGCTTCAACAAGGTAAAGTACTGGGTCCTGCTTTTAGGTCACAAGAACCCCAGGAAATGCACCAGATTTGGGGAAGAGTAGCTGGAAAGGTGCCTGGCAGAAAAGCACCTGGGAATGTTGATGGACAGTAAGCTGAACATGAGTCACGTGTGCCCAGGAAGGCCAATGGCACCTGGCCTGGATCAGCAATAGTGTGGCAGCAGGACCAGGGCAGTGATTGTCCCCCTGTACTGGGCACTGGTGAGGCCACACCTCAAATCCTGTGTGCAGTTTTGGGCACCTCACTACAAGAAATGCATTGAGGGGCTGGAGTGATTCCAGAGACGGGCAATGGAGCTGGGGAAGGGTCTGGAGCACAAGTGTGATGAGGAGCAGCTGAGGAAATTGGAAGTGTACAGCCTGGAGAAAAGGAGGCTCAGGAAGGACATTATTGTTCTCTCCAACTGCCCAAAAGGATGTTGTGGTGAGGGAAGTGTCAGGCTCTTCTCCAAGGTAATGGGTGAAGGGCAAGAGGAAATGGCTCCAAGTTGTACCACTCCCTAGCTCCACTTCCCAAAAGAATACATAAACCTGTGGCAGAAGTAGTGAAATGTACATAATGCGCTGTGAATACCAGAAATAGATCTATGTTTGAAAAGCATGAGTATATTGGACAGCAACCAAGAATATGAGTTCAAGGTTGACTGTACAGGAGTCCATAGTCAAGGAGTTAACTTGAATTTTTCTTAGTCCCCATTAAGACCTGGGAGTAATCTTTGCACCTTTGTGTGCTGGACATAAATCGGCATTTCCTGTACTGTTAATGTGCTTTTGTCATGGCCAGGGCTGCATCTTATGCAATATAGGGTGTTTGCAGTTAGTAATGTAAGCAGTGCTGTAACACAAAATCAGATGAATATTCATAACAAAATAAATATGTTGAAAATATGCTTAGATGTCTGAAGCATAGACTTTGCTGGAGTTCATACTTTTAGCTAAACACATTATTTTCTTTTAAAATGAAAAATTACTCTGGGGACATTTGTAAATTTTCTGTCAGGTCAGATTGAAATCTGTTACTGGATAGAGTTGACTTCCAAGAGTGCATTCTATTACAATAAGGAGTACAAATCACACGGCTTTTAACTATATCTGTTTTATCTGCATATAGAGTCTGGACCTTAAGCATGATACCATAACGTAATTCCTTTGAGGCACTTAAATCAACACAAAATTAAAGCTAATTATGATAATTAAATCTTCTGAAAGTAAAAGGTGACTGGAATAGTACTCAGCTCTAGCACAAGCCGAAAGAACGAAAAGGGAAGGTCCTGACATCTTCATTAGTTTGGCATTAGTACAGTACCTTCCAATGTCTCTGATGAAACTTGAATTTTAAATGAAAGTTAGAATTTTCCTTTTATTGCCTGGTGTGTGTGACATTAGAATTAAATGAAATACATGGTTGTGACTACTGTGTCAGTGTTTATCTCTCTCTTTTACACAGGTCTTTTTCAACTTATAAAATGTTACTGTCCCTCCATAAAACATTAAATATCTACATTGTGAGATTTCATGTGTGGTCCTTCGGTTTAATCTTTGAGTAGTTTCAGCTAAATCAGGCATTGAGGGCATGGTCTTGTACCAATGATGTTGCACTCTGATCTTGTTAATGCAGTGACCAGACTCTCAGCAATCCTCATTGCAGCCTCTCCTGGTTGTCAGTTTTGTGTCATAAATTCGTAGTTACAAAAAAAAATGCCATTTAGCTTTTCTCTGAGCAGAACTGTGTCTGCTGCTCTTCTGCTCCAATACTGAGGAAATACTAATAAATCTGCACTTCAGCACTCACTAAAACAGATCAATTTGGTAAGCACCCACATGGAAACAAATAGGCCCTTTATAGATATTAATAAAGGAAGATAATTGCTGGCATTAGTCACAGCATTTAATTTCACTGAAGTACTAGTTGGCTGTCCTCAAGGTGAGGATTTTCTGTGAGGTATTTTCAAGTGTCATGGCTCATGTTTTGTAAACAAGCAAACTTTGTTTTCAAGTGATAAATAAATCAATAAATGCACACACACCCCTCCAACACCATATTGGAAACACTTCTGGTTTACAACAAGCTGCATGCATATACATAAAAATTTGGAAGATAGCAGAGACTAACATTTTGATCCAGGCATCACTGTACCAGTCAATGAGTGAATAGGTGTGTTTTTCCTCCTCTGAGAAACAAGTGGGGGTTTGGGTAGGATTTTCTTCCTTCAAAAAAAAAAAAGTTAATCTGATAAGAACAAAGTGCTTAATTCCAAGGAGCTTAAAAATGAAAGCATGAGAATCTAACTAGACAAATGAGAAACAGCTTGATGAGTCAGTAGCTCATATTGTATGTCATGAAGATAGACATTTACCTTTATTCTCACTGAAGTTCACTGCTGTCATTGCAAAGATAACTGCTCCAGGCATTAATCCTCTTCCTTAACAAAGACATAATCCCTGTTTCAATTACTTGAACACATTGGAAGACCAGCTTTCTACACTGACAAACTGTGTTGTATCCAACTGATCACGTGGATATAGGAAGCTGCAGGTATGACTAACACATAATCATCAAGGAATTTTTAGTTACTGAAGATACAAACAAAACTACTCATAGCCAAATGAATGGTGATGATATCATCACCAAAATAGAATGCATGTATTTGGGCCTTTTTTGCTGCTGAAACAGAAATGATCGCTTGCAGGAAAAAAAAAAATTAAACCAAACATGCTCACTGTTGAAGGAGTATGAAGAGTTTAAAAATTACCACAACTTCTGCATATATAGTAAATTTAAAGAATCAGTGGCAGCATATAACTTGGTGACTAGGGGTGCTGGAGTTTGTATATATGTTCCAGCTGAGGCTCAGGCTGAGATCCTCATTCGCCTCCTTAATCCATACCTTCAATTTGTAACTGTCCCAGTATCCTCTCATCCTGTCTTTGACTTGGAATGGTAAGATTTCTCTCTTCTTTCCCCCCCACCCCCTCCCAAATTCTCTAGCATCAAGCACCCCCACCTAACAAAGTACTTCCATTCTCTCTTAATCTTCAAAATCACAGATTCAAAGATAGTAAAAATAGACATATCATCCTTCTATCATCATCTGGAAGAATTTCATAGCAATGTCCGATCAGGTGTATCAGAACCTACGGCAGCACCCAAGTGAAAGTCTCAAAGGGTCACCAAGAGAAATGCTCATGTCACAAACATTGATATCCTATTGTTTGAGTCTATAACTTAAGTTGTCTTTAATATAACCCATAAAGGAAACATATATACTGAGTTTCAGGTTTTCCTACGAGAAAGCTTATCAAAGGGACCTTAATTACCATTTAATATTATCTTTTGTTTTCCAAAAGATAGAGTTGTATCCATGTGGGCAGGATTCAAGTCTGATCAGAATTAAGAAGTGTTTGCTTAGGTTTGTGAGACTTCTAGGTAAATACAGGACAGCAAGGTCAAACAGGAACCAGTCAAATGTGATTCAGACTATTGAGCCCACACAGACATTGCTGTTGATTCAGGAGATACTGGAAGCTTAGAGCAATAAAGAATAAGGTTGGACATTGCAGGTTTTTCTCTTGGAACAAAATGCTGTGGTACTACTAGCAAAATGACTGCATCTTTGAATTACTTAAAATGACTTTCACCTAAATGGAATTTTGAAAGAGTATAAACTCAAGCCACTTTGGTTTCTTGGACCACTGAATCCAGTCCTAGAGGTTTGATTTAGTATATGTAAAAGATACAAGGAGTTTCGCTGATTTTAACAATACAATGATTTTTGTGGATGAAGTCATTGAAGCAGAAATTCAGATTACTTTGTGTGAAAATAATCTTGCTGCCTAATAATGAAATATAAATTGAACTTTTTATAAATTCATGTGTTTGACAGCATTCCTTATCTAAACCATCAGAGAATTTTGGAGGCAATACAACGTATTTACATTAAAAATTCCCATGCTGTGTCAATTTTATATAGAAGTTCTCTTTATATCTGAAAGTACAAAGCACTCGATTATGAATAAAACATTTCAATTACTGGAAAAAATGAGTCATAAATTTTCACTATTTGTTTAATTTCTATAATATGTTATTCAAGACAACAACCTGGAAAATCACAAACACTGTGTAAAACTTATTCCATTTATTTAATAGTTAAAGTTATTGGTCTTAATAGTACCCATAGCATGTCTATGCCCAGACATATGTCTGGGCATTATGTCTATGCCCAGTTTTTGATAGTCACATAGTAGATGTTCCCCTTATTATAGTAATTAATAATTAGAAAGGTTTTGTGCCATTAGAAAAAGTCATTACTTCTGTACTTTTGTGCAGTATAAAAATGTGTATATATATGTATAGGACATTGCTGGCACCGTGGTTTGGCTGTCATATACTCACTTATAAGAATCAAATAGATGAATCTTTATACCTCTCTTATCTGCCTAAATACTGGGAATTATCCTAAGGAATATTGTACTCTTATCGGGTATGCATTGTTCCATAACAATGAAAGCATTGTTGAATTACTTTCTAAGATCCCTATAGAAGAATGAACACAAATAATTTTTATTCTATCACTTGTTTTCAGCTCTGATAAAGTGATGACTTCTTTCCCAATTCCCAAGGGTGATGCAGAAACCTTATGAGACCTCTAGCAAAAAAATTCCATAGAAAAAAGGCACTGATGGTGGATTTGAACTGGAATCCCTGTTTCAAGTGTCTGAGCTAAAAGGTCTTATCTGGGAAATAAACAAGTCCAGCTGCTGACTTGGCTTAGTGTGCAAAACCAGTTAGGCTCTGCTTAGAGAGGTAAAGTGGCTATGCTGCTCTAGACCTACATTAAAGATTGCTGAATGACATGTAAATTAATATTTTATTAAAAAGAAAATCTGGTAGGCAGTGTGTTTTCTTTGTGATTTTTAAATTTAACAGTAAGAGCACTATCTGTATCAACAGATTTATACCTTCTACAAAAATGGTGGTATAAAAAAGATCTTAATCCCACAGAAGAGACATAGCTCTGTCTCAAGTTCTTTTCAGTCAGGTGCAATGTCTTAAATCTGAGACACTAATTAGAAAACTGAAGCATTACCAAGCAAAGAAAAACATTCACATTAGACAAGCTTAAGGTAGTACCAGATGTTTCTTGTATAGCTTTTGTTTCATGTAGAGACTTAGCTCTTCCCTATGTGGACAGATTTTGGTAGATGATTTTGAGTTTTTTGACACAGTGAATGGCTAGCAGGCTTTACACATGGACATTTACTGCACCGTAGTTTTGCTTCATACATGTATTTTGTACATTCTTACAATGTACTTTGCAAATTCTTAGAATGTATTTTGGAGTATGCTGGAGATACCGCAAAGTATGTAACAGCAGTCAGAGGAAAGTTCTGAACTCTTGGTTGAGAAATAATAGATTGTCTGTTACCTAGACTGAGCATGTATGGATCCACCCTTTCTGTTCGGGAAGGTTAAATCTATTGAATTGCTCACTGCTTTCTATTAGTGAACCTAGTAAAGAGACTGTTTGCCAGGTTGTCCCATGGGAATCTCTGTATATATTTTGCTTCTGCATCACTTTCTCATCTTAGCCTGAATAGACCATTCTCCAACCTCTCCCTCACTTAAAACCATAAAATTCACTTTTTACCTGGTATTCATTACATCTGGATTGATATATTTAATATCTTCTATTTATTTGTTTATTTTAATATATACTAAATGAAAATCATTAATTACCACGTCAAACCCCCCTTACCAAGTTTGCTGATGACAAGCTGGGAGGAGTGGCCAATATCTCAGAGTGTTGTGGAGCCCTTCAGAAGCACCTTGACAGTTCTCGTGGTTTGCAGTCTGGTCATGGCCACTGAACTCACAGGATCTGAGCATTGTCCCTGAACCACCCTGCAGCCCAGGGCGTCCTCTGGCTTCCTTCTGCCCTTTGCAAGGCAGCCCTGTCCTGTGGACATGGGGTAGAGACACAGCCCAAGGCTCCAGGGGATGGGTGGCAATGTCCTTTGTCTTTGAAACATCAGCACGATCTTGGGAATAGCTGAATCCAAGACTGGGGACAGCTGTATCCTAATAGAAAGTATAGGCAAGAGTTGTCTTGGAGATCATGTATTGCTGATGATGTTTTGTGTTGTACCTTGCATAGCCTGCTGTAACAGTTTCCTATGGAAGCAGACATAAAACATTAAGTGTACTTGCACTTGAAAGATAGCACAATACCTATACCTGCACCAAGACAGTGTCATAACTCATGGTACAGTAACTAGCATTCCCTCTTACTAACACAAATGCACAGAAAATGGAAGCTGCATAAAAATAAATGTGCACGTTTATATTTTTTGAAACTTCATTGATAAAGTAGGAAATGTCAATGTATAATGACTTCAATGCATAATAACTTAATCCAAAGAACTACCAAATGTTCACTCTCTTGGATATTTTCACCACATCTCTTCTCTAACAGATAAACAAGTAATATCCTCAGAAAATGGCTGTTTAAAGCTCTGTAATGATGAATTCAAATACCAAGTTATGAGCTGCAGAGGGAGAAATTCAATTGTTGTAACTAGGCAAAGTTATATACCTTGACCTGCAGGTGAAAAACAATTTGAATGTATCAAGGCAGATTAGAAAGTCTGTTCTATACTCTGATATAAATCATGAGCAGCTATTTTTCAAGAAAGAGGACTTGAACAAAAACTGAAGTAGAATAAAAGAAATGTTTTAAAGCAGTATTAATAATTTAAACAAAGGAAGTAGTTTGAAGGTGACCATAAGTGGCAAAAAGTAATTAAAACATTTAGCACATCCCTTTCAATAGATATAGGTATGAAATTGAAATATCTTGATATTTATTTTTCTGCCTCTTTGGTGTTTATAGTTGATTACCACAACTGAATCTTATGATACAACAGCACTGGATGTATTTGCAAGCAGTTTAGTGGTAATAAACTATCCTTCAGTATTGCTTCCTTTTATTATCTTTTCTAATTAAATTATAAATATTCAAATATTATTAAAAAAAATAAAATACTTAAATACTTCAGTGTTCCTAAAATAAATATTTTTATTATTTAGCCAATATATTGCCTAATGTTACAATGTTATCTAGTAGTTCTTCACCACAGAAGATTGTGGCTCTGTCCTTTTTTATACTCATATGATCAAAAACTTGTACTGGAGCTAAAACATCTTTTAGAAAAAAACCTATTTCTATTTATGATTTCAATAATTAGAATTATGAGTGACTTTCAGAGAACTTTGTTTATTGCTTTTCTGTTCCTCAATACTTTTTAAATCAAATATTGATCTGTCTTCCAACTTATTCTTTTCTTAGTTGAAATTTCACTAAACCAAAGTTAGTTACTCCTTTGTTCAATTAAAATCTCATCTATTGTTAGAGGTTCTGTCCCTCTAGATATGCCTAAAGTTGTAATCAAATCCCCTTTTAACAGTCTATTAAAATTATTCTACTTGAGTCACTATTGTAGTTCTTCTCTGAACCCTCCACAGCCCTTCAGCACCCTTTAGAAGGGTTTAAATGAAACTCCATTTCAGAAGGTGTGTCATCAGAATCACTTCTATATCCGCTATTGCAATCTGCAAAGTGCTGTGTGAGTGGAGATACCATACTTAGCTACATGCAGAGACTTACAACCACCATTAAACATCAGTATTTTCCAAAATAATATAAATTATGGATAAATTGTACAATCCCTGTCTGTATCTGTAAGGCTCTGCAGTTGAGTGAAAGCTTAGACTTCAGTCAGACAAATATTAATAAGTCAAGACAGAGCTGTATCTCAGTGTATTCTTCAGCACTGTTGCTTTTATGTCTTGAAGATTCTGGGTGAAAGCAACACGTGCAACTGAGACTAACATTTCTACAGGAAAAATCAAGACCTCAGCTAAATAAGAATGTAGGTATCAAATTGCCTTATAGCTTCTAGGTGTAACTTAAAAACAGGTTTCTTGTAATTTCAAAATAGTCGGCATAGGAAAACATTTTTTCTTTCAGAATAAAGCAAAATGTGTATTTCCATTTGACTTCTGTAGCATGCCTGTGAAATCAAAGTATTTATTGGTAACTATAAACTTCTATAAATATTATATTAACATTCTCAAATAGTAAACATATCCGCTTAGTTTTAGGTAATCAAACAGCACTAGAAATACTCATGTGTCACGTTTCTAGGCATAGTCAATGTCAGGTATCTTTGAAATTTCCCAAGATTTATTTCAAAAGCTGTTTCACAATTGCCACACAATATAAGCTATTCTCTGTTTGTATCACATACATTTCAGAGATTCTAGTATTGATTTATATTTTGAGACAGTAAGTCTATTTTTTACTCATGTCACAATTATAAACTTTATCTAAATGTCATTCTCAAAACATCATTTAAAAGAGGGAGCAAAAAGGATCAGAGGGCAACTAAAGTGTCATTTGATTACTAGTCTAAGTAAGCAGAAAGAAGGTATTTTATAATTTTGTGATGAGTGGCTCCATTTGTCTTCAAGAGCATGGGAAAGAGCAGACCAAACCTATCCTATTGCCTTAAAAATGTTCATTTGTTAAAAATATTTTTAACATCTGCATCTACTTTATAGACAATTTTATAGATGGTTTTATAATTACTAGTTGTTTTGGAAAACCCATTGTTAATCTCAAATCAAGTAAGGGGTATGGCAAGACACATCAGTACTTAAATTATTATAATTAAGTGAAAGGATGAATAACAGAAGAAAATGAAGTATTAAGAATGTTGATAACTGGAGTCAGGCTAGAGATACTTCTCAATAAAAGAAGAGCATGCACTTAAATCTGTTTAATTTAAATCTTAAAATTAAAGACCTTATTGGTAGTAACCCATCTTTTGTGGGTTTGGTTGTGTATGGTACATATCAGTACACATCCCCTACATTCAGTAGATGCTATCATTACCTATTGTGTAAGTAAAGTAAAACAAAATAAAACAAATAAAATAAAATTTAAAACAAACAACCAACCAACAACAACAAACCAAACAACCAAAACCTCCTAAAACAAAAAGCTGAGTTCACTAATGTAGGTGTTTCCATACTTAAGGGGATTCTGGAGGCATGGTGGTCTAGGTGTTTTTTTGTCAGCTCATATTTAGATGCCTGTGTCTTCTAATCCAATTATGTTGGTAGAATTATCTATAGCCCAGAATATGGTCAATTTTGCCCTTTTCTAGGGACTATGTAATAGCTACCATACGATGCCAGTTGATGGTGATATTCCTGCCAGATGGACATATACCCTTCCACTGTTGCTACACTTGCTTGTACATATTCCCCTGAAGGGTTCATTAGAAAAATAATTTATTGCAAATTCTATCACAAAAATTATGCTTTTTGAAAAAAATCTGTTTAAATGGATACACAATGAAGAAAAATAACAGGTAATTTAAAAACTGCTGATTTGACCAAATGATGCCTCCCTTGCCACGCTTTTAATTGAAGAAGTGAAAGACCTCAAGGTTTTCTCTCTGCTTCATTTCCTTCTCATTTTTTCTGCATAGGAAAAAAAAAATTAGAAAGAGAACATGCCTCATAGATCTCAGCATAGATATTATAGAGTACATAAAAGAGACTCTCAAGGGCAGGTTGTTTGCCAAAGAGCATCCTTTGCAAAACCAACAGTATTTAATCTTTTCTGAACTTACAATGTTAATTTGACCCCCAACTTCCCCTTCTAACTCTTTCAAAGAGAATTTTATAACCACAAGACAGCTACAAGTGTCACAGAGTTCTTAGTGCTGTAACAGAAAATGTAGAGCCGTAATGAGAAACAAAAATTGATTTTTGATTTTAAGAGTTTGAAAATTTATATTCACAGTAGAAAGAATTTTTCCATTTTCTGGGCCAAAGAAAATTAAAATCCATGTTATTTATATTTTAATTTGAATTTAATGACAATGCACCTGGTTTAAACTTTTCTGGAGGACAAATGTTGGACATAAATGGTATCCTCAGTATAGGAGTCCTGTTAGAGAGCATAGAATATTCAAGGGTGGCTGAATATGAAAAAGAGCAAATTTCCTGAAAGTGGAAAATAACCTTGAGAATGCATTGAGTACAACTGGTAAACGACCAGAATGCAGTGCACTTCCATGTGTGCTGTGGAATAAGCCCAAATGCAAACACATTCTTTTGAAACACAAAGTTAAATAATGAAGTAGCTTGTCCAAAATATTAACATCAGATGAAAGACTTTCTTTTGGCATTTGAACAAGTCTGTTCTCAACCATGATACACTGGTATTGTCTTTGCCAAATTCAGATTGTTGATAAAATTATTCATTGCTTAATAAACAGTAGACGTGTCAGAAATGATGCAAGCATCCAAATGAAGTAGAAACATTATGTGAATAATCTACTAAGTGTTTGGAGGATTTTTTTGTTTATTTTTTAAAGAAATAAAAGTTATCATCATCCTTATTAAATAATTCTTCTATTTGACACCTTTCAACTCAACCCAAACAGGTAAACTCTTATTCCTCTTTTGATAAAATATTGTTGCAGGATGAGTCCTCATATACTGGTAGATGTAATATCAGCAGATGTTACAATTGTAAGATAACACTTTATTTTCTTATTTTCTAAATAAAAGATAGAGATGTAAAGGCCAGGACTCTCTCAATGAGCTCCTTCAAAGGGGCTTAAGTTTTATACCCTAAGGCAGCACGTGTTTTCATGACAATATTTTCAGGAGGTTGCACAACAAACTTTCACTCACAAACTTTGGAAAACAAGAGTACTTGGCAAATTTTAAAGCACCATTCAATTGAAATAAAGCATTTCACAAGGCATTGACTTAGCAAACTCAAACTATCCAACTTTAAGTTACCCAGACTTTAAGAAGAGGAAATTAGGAGAAAAAAGAGAGAGAGAGAAAGCTGACAGAGAAAGATTAACACTCATGGCTCAAATTCCACTGTAATCTAGATGCTCGCTGAGATTATATAAATATACATGTGAGATACAGCTGCACACAATAAAGTGAATTCTTTATTAGGTTAAAAATTAATAATAAAAAACTATGGTTCCTTTGCAGAAGAGTAACAATCATGAATCTAAACCAATGTCAGTGAGAAGACTGTCAGCATGGATGGATCAGGAGAATTCACTGCGTTTAATAAATGTAAACTTACGCTCACCATCATATAAACAGTGAGAAATACAAATACGTGCAATCTTCGGAACACTGAAAATAATTTCATAAGGTATATAGAAAAGGTGACTTGCAAAGAATGGAAATTAAGTTAACTAGCAACTTCATGTACACTGGAAAATAAGCCAGTGCAATTGAAAGGATGACAAAGGAGGTGCATTATTCCTAGGTACCACAGTTACTGATGATCTAGTAATGAAAGATATATCTTTCATTGATTACTTTTATGAGTTTGAAAACTTTCTACTTCTAAAGTTTCCCAGGATTTCCCAGAATTAAATAAAGGATTATTGGAAGTATTTATGACTAAGTTTGATTCTACAAAATAGTCTTTCTTCACTAAGAATAAACCTCATGCTAGGTGTCTATACAATAGTCATGGAGGCAAAAATTTGAAGGCAGCATAGATAAACTACCATGACCAATACCTTGATAATCTTTGCTAGCATAAATCAACACAACTCTCGTGAAAGGAAAGATCAATCCACACAACTTCATTTTATTTCTAGATAAATCATTTTCTTAAGTAAAGTTATTTGCTTCTCTACCTTTTTATAAAGTGTTACAGTAGTACACAGGTTAAGTAACACAGGTCTTAAAGTAGAGTAACAATTCTGAAATTGGAGCTAATGTTTTTTAAACATATTCTCACAATATTTTGATTTTATGCCCGTGAAGACACTAGTCCTACGATTACAATTACAATTACAATTACAATGTTTAAACAATTAGTTTAACTCCCCCATACTCAAGAAACCCTGTTGTAATTAGTTCTGAGTTGTTGTGGTTTAATGCCAGCGGGCAGCTGAGTCCTGTGAAGCCTCTTGCTCACTTCCCTGCAGTGAAATGGGGAGACAAATAGAAGGGTAAAACTCTTGGGGATGGAGATAAAGACAGTTCAATAGGGAAAGGAAAAGCTGCGTGCTCTATCAAAGCAAAAGAAGGAATTCATTCCCCACTTCCCAAGGGCAGGCAGGTGTTCAGTCATGTCCAGGAAAGCAGGGCTCCAGCACGATTAACGGTGGCTTGGGAAGCAGGAAGCCAAATACCATCATTCCCAATGTCCCTTATTTTTGTTGTCTTCCCTCTGTGTGCTGAGCATGGCACAGACAGCAGGGAATGTGTCCCTGTGGTCCCTTGGGCTCAGCTGTGCTCCCTCCTCTCTTGTGGGGATGGTGTCAAGACAGAAAGGTCTGGGCAAGCTCTGCTCAGCAACAACTGAAACATCTCTGTGTTATCAGCACTGCTTGGCCATAAACCCAAAATGTGGCACCATACGGTCTGGTACATGGCAAATAACTCAGCCAAAAGCAGCACTTATGGAAACATGAGTTTTGTATGGAATACCAAACACTGGAACAGACACACTCCCTGTAGAATTGATATGGGCACATCTGTGTGCAGTGACTAAAATTTTAATGGTTTAGTGAAAGACCATGAAGTGATATAGCCTTTTAATCTGCAGCTTTGCCAACAGGAAACAGTATTAGCAAACCTGAAAGATAGACGTGTTTTGGTGTGGGAGTTTAAAAATATAAATTATGAGCAATGGTTTTTTTCTTTTATAATAAGCTATTTATAATTTTGTATGAGAAATTTCTTTTTAAGAAATGCATTGGATATTTTCAGAAAATACAGAAAGTTTTCCATTCCTGGTATATTTGTTAGTATATATATCTGACAACTCCCTGCCACTTCAAGGTTAATAAATCTGAGAGCGTGCTTGTAACTATATTTTCATTAAATATTTAATATACTTGCTTCTAACAAATTTATAGAGTAAATTAGTTACTTTCCTGAGTATTTAATAAGGAAAAATACCTCCATATTTCAGCAGATAGGTTTTAAATATAATACTCATTTCCAACAGAAGTTAAGTGGGAAGAATATGAGAATTGATGTCTCTGTCACTTAGAACCAGGATTTACAATGTCTGTAAGGAAACATCTGAATTCAAAAAAAGCATGGATATTTTAAAAAACAAAAAGAAAATGGAGGTAAACTTTGTAAATTCGTAATTAAAACACATTTTGAAGCTATGAAGTGGTGGAGGTTCTATTTTTCTTTGCTATGTAGTGTACTTTTGATTATTACTGTTGAAGTTTTCACTTCAGAATTTAATCAGAACACCCATTTCTTGAGTTCATTCCCTATTTTTAGCAATTTGACTCTAAGATAGGCAGTTAAAGTTGCTAAACTCTTCACCAGCTGCCCACGTAACAGTAATTTTTTAAGAAATGGCCATTGTTTTATTTTAGTGAGCAAGATATTCAAAAATAAATGACCTGGCTATTCCCAGAATTGCTATAAATCAAAATCTAACTAAATCACCATTTTACAGTTCTAATTACAGAAAATAATTTGTTATTTACATATAATAAAACACATG